>VZSE01004202.1:0-315993 GCA_013398275.1 Promerops cafer | reverse complement strand
AAATAAAATAAAATAAAATAAAATAAAATAAAATAAAATAAAATAAAATAAAAATCTCTTTTGTTGGCTTTTGGTGTGTTATGCTGTACTCAGACAACACGCCATCTGCACAGTGAAACATTCACTTCAGGCTTGTAACCACAGTGTGTTGCTTTATCTCTGAGTGCCTTGGCCTGAATGACTGACCCTGTGGGCTCTCGTGTGCTACCCCCATGTCAGATTATTTGCATCCCTCACGCTGCAGCACTTCCCGTTCTGACTGAGGCCAACCAGAGGAACAGAAGCCACACAGCGGGTTGCACAGCTTTTGACGAAGCTTTTTGCACAGACCACTTTAACTGGGAGTGATCCCCAATAACAGCTGCTACCAGTTCTACCATTAGTCACTCACTTTCACAGACAGACAAATCTAAGCCAAGAAGTTAATGTTAGCAAAATGTACCTTCTACCAAAGCAGTTGAAATTACATGCTTCAGACAATTAACTACACTTGCAGAGGGTTTTTTTTTTTTTTGTAAATTTTTATGTATATCCTTGGAAATTTATTCTGCTTTAATTGTTTTTCCTTAGAAGCAGTGTTGTGAATAATCTTCAGTTTAGGTAAGGTTCACACCTATTGCTTTTTAATGTGCTCACAATTAATGAAAATGTGCATATTGTGTGTAAACTTACCTGTTAAAATTCCCTAATACACAAGGCCTTATTGTTCACAAATTAATGTCATGAATCCATTTGGACGTCAACCAGGAACTTTTTGTAATTGCTTACACATAAGTAAAATCTTTCGTTGTGTTTTAATTAGTTGATGCAAGGGATTAATATGATTACATGGAAGGCAGCACAGTTTCTCTCTTAATAAATCAGTCAGTGTGGGTGCCAAATCAGCCCTCAATCTCATTTGGGCAGAGTGCTTTGATAAAGGCACTGATCAGACAGCTAAGGCTTCCTGTGGCAGCAGCAGTGTAGATCATTCAGGTTTGCTGATACTGTTGATGTGCAATGCGGGATATTAATCAGGACTAATTATATGCATTGGCTATGAAGCAAATTCAAGGCTACTGCAGGGCATGCTTCCGTATGTAATTGCTGACTTTAAGGTACTGGGTTAATTGATAGAAATTAAGAGGACCTTCCATTTACTGATACTGCATTTCGGAATATACCAGCTCCTTCTTTGCTATTTGGTCCATTTAGTTTTAAACACATGCCGGTGTATGGTTAAGTAGACATCCATTACTCTGCCTATTTTTAGTTTTCCTGTTTTGTACCCTTCAATTTTCTCTTAAACCTTTCCAGAGAGGCAGCAAACAATTAAATACTGCTAATAATGATAGGCAGCATGATCTGAGACTGCTGTGTGCAATGTCCTTAGCTTATGTTAGACATTCAGAAGAACTGAAAGGTGCTGCTTTATGGATAACACTGAGGGCTGCTTTTTTTGGTGCAGGTTAGAATCTGCTTGTTTACCCTATGCATCTGATAATGTACTCCAGGTGTTTTGATAGGCCAGCAAATGTGTATATATAGGAGATAAAATCTCAGTCCAGCACACTCTGATATCTGTGTATCTATGTATGAACTTGAGTCAGTCAAGTCTGTCTTTCTGATGTATGGTACAAATAAGCTTATTTGGGTGGGCTGAGAGGTGATTTTCAACACTTGTCTGTATAGAAGGTAAACTGGAGTAAAGAAAGTTCAAGTATTCTTTGACAGAGATGAATTGCAAATGCTTGTGAGTCCTTACTATCTTAGTCCATCAAAAGTAAGCCCTGAGATTGATTATAGAACTGCACAGGACTGTCATTGAGGGCTTTAGCTAGAATAATATACCAAGAGGAGAGGATTCAAAAATATTTCTCTTGCTATTTTACTATGCCGTTCTGCAACTGTAAGTGCAAATGGAAGAGGGAGATCTAAATATCTGGGTTAAACCTATTTTATGCAGGTTTCCTGTCCCTGCTTTCTTAGTGTGTAGTGTTTGCTGGATGAACCAAGAAAAATCTATGAAGCAGGTCTTGCTTTTTTAATGTGTTTTGTTGTCATCTGTGCAGGAATGAGAAAAAGGTTGTTCTGTCTCAATCAGGTCTGTTCTAATAATAATTGTGCTATTGGTAATAAAGCTACCTTCTTTCTTTTTAGAGAAATACCTGATTGTGTTTCACTCAGCACCATCCATAACAAGCAGGAAACTTGCTACTGTCAAAACCTTTTCTCTATAAGTCTGAACTTCTGTGGCATAAATTGCTTGTAGATGGGGTGTGAGCCAGTCCATTCCCATTGTCTGTGCAGAACTAGCCACGTGAATGCCACAAATTAATCACATCTAGCGTGAGAATAGAAAGCTCTCACCCACTAACACGTTTGTGAAAGCACTTTGAATCCGAGGGAAAGAACCTCTCAAATGAACATGAAAAATGTTGGGCTTTTGAAGGCCGGGAATTGTGCAGCCTGACCGGACCTGTCTGCTGCCATGTGGGGGGAGTGAGGGATGGGAGGACTACCAGCCTGGGAGGTTTTCTGCTAAACGATCTGCTTTGACTGACTGATGCTGGGGTCGTAAATGAGTTGCTGGCTACAGCCGTGCTGGCGCTCAGAGTGCAGTGCCAGCTGTCTGCCTGGCTGGGGAACAATAGCAGTACCCTTTGGTGTGTGAGAAAGGGACATTCAGGCATTATGTTTTATTAGACTTTGGGATAGCCTTTTCTTTTGCAAACCTCAGGATTCTTAGATAGGAATTGTCCAGTGTCATTTATAATTAACTTTTTTCTCCATACCTGTTAGTGCATAAAATTTCCTCAAAAGTTGTTCATGAATTGGCCAACATTATGCATTCTGGTACTGTCTTTCTATTTCTCTTTAGTTTTTCCTATCTGAAAACTGATGTAATGTAGAAACATTCTCCTTTTATAATTTAAGATGGGGAAAGAAAACCCAAAACACCCCACAACCAAGTTGGGTTGAGAATACTGGCCAGAATGATGACTATATTTCTTTGGGCCACGCTTGTAATGCTGAGTCTGAAGAGAAGGGTATTGATGTTCTTTTCCTCCCTTCTCCTCAAGACCCTTGGACATAAAGGGATGATAGATGGAGAATTTTTGAGCCCCTTTGTTTCTTGGGATTCTTGGAGTACAAATTCTTTGGAGCAGAAGCAGTTTCTATTTAGGTGCATGCATGAAAGCAGACACATACCAACCAGTCAGAACATACGCATAATTTTTATATTTATAGTTTATGATAACAGTGAACATAAACTGAAACGGTAGCTGAAAGACATTTTAAAGGGTGTGTTAAAAGCATGGTGTTTGCCTCTTCTAGAACTGCAATTGAATGATGTTTTCCCTAATCTTTTGTTTAAACATTTACCCTGAGATGCTAAAAAATCTTGTCTTAATGGAAAAATTGTACTTTTGACAAACACAGACTTCACTGTGGAAGGCCAGAAATTGTATTAGCAAAGAAAATTAAAGATATCATGACATTTACATAAAGATTATAATAAATACAAAGCATCAAGTGTGCATACTTTTTTCTGGTTTTGTCGGATCACCAGAACATCCTAGCTAAATGGAAAGTAATTTCTAGTGTGTAGCCTGAGTTCTTGAGCTGCAGGCTTTGTACTGTTTTCTTTCTTAAATCCTCGTAATCTTTGTTCTTTGCATCACATGTACTTTTCTTCCTTCTCTCCTCTTCTGTGCATAGAAAGCACACAGAGCCTGGGGCGTAAGGCGGGGGCTGCGGGGGCCACAAGTCTGCCCTGCAGCATCATGGACCTTTTTTGTGGCTTTGCCTTGGAACTCCTCTCACACCACTGCTGCCGTTCAGATCTGCTGCAGCATCTGTACTTTTCCAACCTCGAGCCTCAAGTCACTCTGAAGGTCACATTACAGCTAACCCCAGAGAGCAAAACACGAAGTAAAGGGTATACAGTTTCTCAGAGAGATGACCCTTCTGCACTTGGCCTCTGGAAAGCTCTGGTATAATGACAGAGCTTAACAGCTTGTGCAAGCACTAGTGGCTTGGGGTTAGCCCTGTTAAACAAATGGCTGTCTCACATTACTTGCTGTCCCTATCATATTCATAATTTGATATTCAAGAAGCACCCTTTAGGAAGCCATGAAAAAGGAGGAAGTAGATAAAAGAATTGCAGAGACTTGGTGCTTTGTAACTCACATATGTCATTTCGAATCTTTTTCTGTGTATCTTTTTTTTTCCGTTTCTGTCTGAAATTAGCTTGTGGATGGTACTGTACAACCAAGTGAATATCACTGTTTTCTGAAATGGTGAAATGCTAGAGAATCATGCCTTGTAGTTATTCCAGAACTAACCAAAAGGCACAGATATCTGAAACCGTGCCTGAACCATCACCTGTGTAGGTACAGAATTTTTTTTATCCCAAATTCAGATCTAGTATTGTTTTAGGGAGAAATACATGAGTTGAAGTAAGGAAAAGCTGATTTTGTCACTAACTGAGATGTAGTTAGTAGTATGGTAGCTATTAGATATTTCTGTCACCAAAACAAGTTCTTGACTGCACTCATCCATAAGAGTGTTGACAGCTGTGTCTTGCTTTCTATCCATATATTATTTTGGACCACTCATATTATCACAAGCTCTTACTAGTCTCCTTATCACTTGCTGAGAAACCAGAATTCAGAAAACCCTGTGGAAACCCATGATGTTGCACTAAAGGCATAAAATACTAATATTGATCACTGATGAACAATAATTCCTGTTCCCTAGGTAGATTAATAAAAAAATTATGGAAAATTGATACCAATTCCATCTGCAAAGTCTTGTTGCTACTGCAAAAGGCTATCTGCTCCTCTCCCATCTTCTCGCTTCTCATTACCTCTTCTTTGTGTCAGCAGAAACATCTGTTTGCAGCAGTGTGGATCTATGCCAGTTCAAAGGGATTGTGAACCTATTTCCTAAGTCAAGTGTTCTTTGTAGTAAAGGTATAAATAGCTACTGAAATAGTCCAGCATGGTCTTAAGTGCAGGAAAGGAGAATGTTTATTATTTCAACCCCCTTTGTTTAAACATAAGAATTTGATTCACTTATTCTGAAAGGTTTGTTCAGCTTTTGTTGTTGCTGCTTGGTGTTTTGTTTTGTTTGTTTTTTTGCTTGGCTTTAGTTTTTTTCAGTATGGTTAGGAAAAAAAAAAATTATCAGACATATAATCACTTAGCTCAGATAGCTATCAGAGGACAAATAAATTTTTTATAGCTTGAGGGGTGACCTATTCTGTGATCCTGTTTTTGTATTTTTACTGTAGTTAAAACTGAAATGCCCTTTTACAATGACTAGCGTTTGTACGGTGATATTTATTTGTATATTATATTTCTGCTAAGTGCCAGTGATTCTAGTATTTGCAGAGGTAGGTTTGCCTCTGCTAGATCCTGATAGAGCAGAGAGGCACAGGTATGCTCTCAAAGTCAGAGGAATGCTGTCCAGCAGTAAGACTTCTCCGTGCTGCCATATTAAATCCTGCTGGTGTCACAGGGACTAATGCAGTATATCAGCTGAGTACCCTATTCTCTCCTGTTGCCCATTATGCAAGTATTTCTTATGACATGATAGATTTCTTATGAGTAGATAGATTTGTACTGTTATTTGTTTCACATAGAAAATAATTTATTTTTTTTTTTTAAGTTAAGTTCTGGGAACTTAAACCTTAATGGCAGGTATAAAATTTTACATAGCACCTCAGATTTTTTTTTTTTTTTTTTTATATCAAAGTACTTCATGGTAATTGGTTAGTAACTAGAACCATTATACACTGAATGCATTATATCAAAAGCTGGTCTACTTATCTTGTCAATTTCAAAATGTATGTTGAGGTAAACTATATATACGTGCATTTCAGTTTAAAATATTCTGGATTTTTTCTATTTTGAAGTTCAAAATTTAAATAAGTTTCTCTTCTAAAGGATATTGGGCTTTCCAGATGTATCAGCAACTATCTTCTGTTTATGTTAGAGCTAAAGTACGACTGACATGCTCTCTCAGTAATTCCACTCATTATACTGCAGAGATCACTACAGAAACCTCCTTCTTCAGTGAAGAGTTGTTTCAAAAAAACTTCTTTTCAATTATTTATTTGCCCTGCTTTGAGAGAAAATATTCTTTCTATTCTTTAAGTTATTTAATTCAATGTACATGCCAATGAAATCCTTGAGAGACAGTTACTCTGTATTTAGTCACAGATGGTTCAGCAGTACCACAGATTACTACTAGGTTTTGGACTAAGGAGTCTTAAGAATTCCTGGTGTATGTATTTTCTGAAAAGTGCCAGTGGCACTGGGCCCTTATTTCCACCCTTCTTTTTAAATATGCTTTCAGCCATGGTTGTAAGTACCTAGTCACATTTGATTTCATAAATCTTTGTAAACAAGCACATTTATGCTTCTCATTACTACTCCATGGAGCATAACCCCCACACAGCTGCATTTGACCTTCTCATATCCTCTTCCCTATTGCAAGCAATGTTGCTGTATTATGTCAGTTCTTTAATAAAATACAGGAATTGTTGGAGGGGAGCTATTCACTGGCTAATGTGATTTCAACAGTAATAATTTGAATCCCAGATTCAAAATTACGGTCATACATATTATTTGTATGCTATTTTTCTGCATGTTTGAAGGACTACTCTCTTAGCTGGCAAACTCTTTGAGATCTTTTCCTATCTTTGTAGCTAAAAACTACTCAGTATGGCACATAGCATGGGTGGATGCCTAGATGGCTGTGTTTACTTTCTCTATTTGTTGTCTAAAGTGCTTGGTATTAATATTAATGCTGTGCTTATGTTTCTTCAGGAAAAATGCAGATATGAAAATCAGAGCTGATGGGAAGGTAGAAATAAGTTGCAGTTACAACCTATTTGGTATTCTAGTCCCAGAATTTTAGGGTTTAGGGTTTTTCTTGTCTTCTGCCATCATCCCCCAAAATGTTTTCAAGAGAGATGTGTCTACTCCATGCCCTCAGCCCAGAATCCTGTAAGGTTCCTCAGTGCCACAGGCAGAATGCTTTTAAAAGAGAAGTTAGAGAGGTGCTTTCTATTGCCCTTGAGCTATATCCTTTGCCAGAGTAATGTGGGCTGAAAGTTCTGCCAAAGAGAATGATCATCCATTTTAGTATGTAAAGAGTTGAGCAGATATCAGGATTTTACCCTAGCAACCCAAGCTTGGGCCCCATAGAGCAAAAATTATGCAGCTATTATTTTCTGAGTCCTGATGGAAGCAGAGGAGTATTCACATAATCAGGAATAATCAGGATAANTGGAATAGAGAAAGAAGAAAAAAAAGGAAGGTGAGAGAATGCCTTAACTTGATTAGTGTGAAGGGCATGCATGATCTTCACCTCTGCAGGTTACAGAGTGAGGACAAGCTTTTCTAACCATTATTCTTAGCTGGGATCTAGTAACATTTTTTTGTGCGATACCAAGACCAAGATATCTTCACTTCATTGCTGTCAAGAGAGAAATACATTCATATTTCATATCCACTCCTCAGTAATGCTGTGTACTCACCAGTTCCTCAGCAGGTAAAAACTATAGCTTGGTTTTGCTATATTTTAAGCAGTACTGTGTGCTGCAGCCGTGATATCTAATGACAACGGGGTCTGATAATATAACAGAGGAAGCCTTAAAGCCATCCATGCTTTTAGTATAATGTTGCAATAATGGTCTAAGTGGCACCTTTGTTTTTCTGTCAAGGATGTCAACTGCTAACCCACTGCAGCTCTGCAGGTTGGCGTTCAGTTTATCCTGGGTGAGAGAAACAAAGAAGTCACAATGAAACTAGAAAGCTAAAAGAGGTTTGCCCTCTGCTCCTGGGACCACGCAGATCTGCTCGCTGGATGTCCTGCCAGACGTTGCAGGATGCTAGCTGTCTGAAGCTTTTGCAGGTTTTATCAGAGCTGTGTAATGGAATTGACTGGCAGGCAATCTGATTTGGGAATCCACCCAGACACACACCCCTGTGTTGATTAATAAATCGCTGGCTCACCAAGCCTTGTTGTTACCTAGTACGTTTTTGTTTAACAACTCGTTGCCTTGCAGGAGAGCCCTGTTTACTCTCGCAGGAGAGCCCCGTGTAGCCTTTCCCTCTTTTATTATTTTTCCCCTGCCGGAGAACTCTGCTGGGTTCAGAAGCTCCTGGGCGGAGGGTCTCGGCAGGAGATGTGCCTGCATTTCCTGTGTGCTTGCGATACAGTTGTTCGACGGTGCTACTGAGTAAAGAGGTCTGAATTGCTGACATCATACAAGTTAATTACCTCCCACCAAAGTACGATGTAGGCAGCACTATGACCAACATCACCACTTTGAGTCTTTGTAATTACCAAGCCAGAATAATTGCTTGATTTGTATTGCTGAGTGAAATAGCTGCTGGCGTTCACTTCTATTAAGTATGAATTATTTTAAAACACTTTGAAAGGATAGTTGTTGCAGAATTTGAAACTTTGATTTAGGTTTTCTTGGAATGACATTCCATGAATATGCATAGATAGTCCAGTATTTTTTGAAATCTGCTTTTGTGGCTTAACTTTGGCATTTGCAAGCAAATAAGCAGCTGCATAGTTTTTCACAGTGGTTTCTGTGCTTTGATATACCAGTACTTTGACATCTAAATACCTTTTTGCATGCCTAAACCTGATGGTGTTAGTAATACATGTCATCAATTCATTACAAAGAGAAAACTCTGAGACCAGATATTTCTGCTTGCAAAATTTAAGGCCTGGTCAAGTGCTGGGTGGAGTTCAGCCATTTAGTCGTGTGTGTGTTTTCTCTCTTTCTTAATTCATTCTCCATTTCCTAGGAGATAATTTTTCGTGTTCTAGCCAAAAACTTAAAACAGTGTTCCCTCCCAGTAAGGCTTTTTTTTTTTCCCTTATATGTGATTTTTTTCCTACCAAAGAGCAAGGTAGCCGACAGAGGGAGCACACACATCTTGCATGCTGGTAGCAGCCTGACTGTTAGGACAGACAACCAGGAGCCATGTCTCAGATGTGGCACAGAGAGCAGTGCAAAAACACTGCATCAGTGCAATGATATTTGAGCACATACAGAATGTCATTGTTTTTCATCGGTGAAGTCTATCTTGATTTTTACTTTTTTTAGAGGGGGATGAATCATCCTTGAGACATGAAGTATTACCGAGGAAATAACACTTGAAAAAAGTGTTTATGGAGGTTAAACCAGAACATATATTTGGTTCTGAGTTTTGTTGCTTTTTTAGATGGATTGAACACAACACTGCTACTTTAATGAATACATTATTTATTAGTTATTTGTTTTCAAGATTCATGAGGGCAGGGAGAAAAGGGTAGAATCTGTGCATAATTTGAATACATGAGTATGGGCCATAATCTGCTTGGAAAAAAAATGAGACTGTAACCCTTCCATTAAATGGATTAATGAACAAATACCTACCACACATATGTTCTGTCTCTGATCAGCATGATTTGTTGTTACTGTGATGTTCTGAAATTAGAAAGTACTACATTTGTGTAGTTGCTAATGTTATTATTGCTATAGTATTTATTAAATCAATTTTCTTTGAGATTGCAAGGCTTTCCTTTCAGCTTTATATACAGTTGCATGCAGTGTTATGCACTTGAGTTTCAAATTATTGTTTTGACAGTCTGCTTCACATTTAGTCACTTTAGCCTAATCATGCAAATGTTTTAGCACGTGTATGACTGAACCCATATGAGTGATTTCTCTGAAGTAAGTCAGTAGGACTGCTTGAACAGGCAAAGGTTTGGATATTAAGCAACAGAGCTACAGTAGGTTTTACAGAGACAGGAAGACAGGTTTATTAACTTGAATTTAAAATGTGCATTTCCCCATAGGTGGGTTTTTAACCTCTGTATTTAAAGGACACTGTGATGAGTTTGTAACACAGAACTGGAACAGAGGCTTGCCAAACTCATCTCTCATGTATTTACAGATGCTGCTAAGTATAGAAACGGCTGAATTGGGCTGGTTTCAAACTGGGGAAATCCACAGATGTTAAAGTCTTTGTAGCTTGCTAGCAATGCTCTGAGACACCCAGCCACCCAGTGAGTACTAGTGTTAAACCTTTGAGAATAGAGTCTGCTTTCTTGGCAGGGAATTTATTAAATCAAACACTGACCTTTTTTAAAGCCAGTAAAGGCAAGTGTTTCCTCTATCTGGGTATACAAACGAAATCTGCAGCATTACAGTTGTCCAAGCACACGGGCACAACCTGCTGCCCTACCCTTTTGTGAAGCAGACGCCACACGGCGGTGACATAAATGGTGTTGAAATCCTGTAATGGTCTCCCAAAGGCCTTCCCATCCCAAGTGTGCTATTAATTTGTACTGAAGGAGCAACTTTTGGCTACACAATAAAAAGAGGAAAGCATTGCTGGTAACAATAAGGGTTTCTGTGAGTCGCAGTGAAAATGGATGGCTGTATTGTCTGCCAGGAGCTTGAGGCTCTCCATGTGTCAGCAGCATGGTTTAAGCTGCAGGTTTATAGATTAATTTGGTGTGTTTATTCTGAAAGGTAGTGGTCATGGGTCTTGGTCTCGTCCTTCAGGAGCATTCGGGTCTGTTTTCAATTCTCCCTGAATGAAATGGATGCAATATATTTATTTCCCCTATTGTAAAAGAAATGTCATTTCTTACCTCCTGGATAGCTGTGAAAATTTTGTCCCTGAAACAGGGGTATTGAACTGCACAGTGGTTTTTACATTGCCCAGTAAAACAGATGAAAATAGAGCTACTAGGCTACAAAGGAGACAAGAAAACTGTGCTGTAAATGTGTGGAATGGAGATGCAAGCTCAGTGCTTTTACCATTACATTTTCCTTTAGCTTATTTATTTGGAAGACAAAGAGGAAGAAGCTCTTTACATTGCTGTAGCATGTAGAAAATAAACATATTCTGTGCTCTAACTGAATTGGCTTCTTATGGTCAAACTTTACTGCTTGGACTTGTGTAAGCAATGATGCTAAACTTGGGGAAACCACAGTGCTTAAATTTGACACAATTGTATTTAAGTACTTTCTTTTATTTATAGGCTTTGGAAAATGATGGAAATAATTAGTAGCAATTGCTGTGGAAGTACAATGGACTATGGATAATGCAGTCTGCATGGGTAGCTAAGGTTCAGAAACAAGTGACAGCTTTACCTTTAAGTTAAGTTTATAAAGAGGGCATTTTATATTTCAACCTCTTTCAACACTTGGATTATTTATTTCCCCTTGAGCAATATGAGACTGCAATGTGAAAAGGTTCTGGCCCTTCTTCCCCATTCATATTAGTGATTAACAGAGTGAGTAATGACTTCAGGTGCCTTTGTGGCACAGTGATCGCAGGAGCAGAATCCCACTATAGTGAAATGTAGTAACAAACGTAGTGAAGTAGGGGAAAGGCAAAATAAGTCTATTTTCATTTCTGTTTGTGTTTTAAGCCAAAGCCTAAGTAATAGCATTGTCCTGTCGTTGTTCTTCACTAAAGGGAGTAGTTTCCTTAAGTCTGTCTTTAAAAAAAAAAACAACAAACCACCAACACCAGCCTTGAACTTCCCTGTTTTAGAAAATAAATAAAATCAGCTTATGTTCTTCCAGGAATTCTTAAATGTTTTATTATTGGATTGTTCTGTAGAAGTCCTATTTTCCATTCACGGTAATTTTTTTAGTTTTGAGAAATTCATTAGTGTGCAGGAAGTTCTTGGAGGAAAATCCATATTAACCTCATGCAAGGGAAAAACCAAAACAACCTTTAAACCATTTTATTTGAGTACTAAGAATGGACAGGACATTGGGGTGGGAAGAAAAGCAGAGTAACAATGCCATCTTAGCATAGCATCATCTGTGTAATGGAAATTTCAGTTGTGATTGTAATGAGAGAGAACACTGTAACTATACAGAACTGTACACATCTGTTTTAATAACTTTGAATTAACTTCAGTAAGTCGTGTTCAAGTTGTTATGGAAGAGCACTGAACTATGTGGTTGGCACTAATCAATGCTAAAATATACAGGCAGACTCTGAAGAATTTCATGGTTTTCTTGTGTGCTAAACTCTTTTAAAATGCATCTAACTGCTCTGCCATCTAAACTCCAATTCTGTTAGGATTTTGGAGCTCAAATATATAAAATTGCATGCCGAAGTTGCAGCTGTGACTTCTGTCACAACAGGAATAACTGGTTTACTCTTTGCATGCCTACATATATTGTGTGTACAGCCAAGTTTGTTAAAAGTTAACCGACTGTTGACATGTTTCTAAAAGCACCTCTGAAGTGGGTGGTGGGTTTAGATGAAGCTACAAGAGACATTCTTGAATTCTACTTTATATTGACAGACTACATTCATCCCAAATACTGAAACAAAAGGTTCAGCTCACTGAACAGCTTTCCTGTTTGGCTTTTAAAGTGCTTACTTGGATCAGGGAAGTGGTAGCTAAGTTTATTCATGTCTTGACTTTACAGAAGACTATGAGCAGTACTTAGAATTATTTAAAAAGAAGTGGTAGCTTCTGTGAATTGGCACCTGTCTGCATGGATGAATACCACCAACTTAGTTCTTGTATTTACTGAGGTGTGTCAGCTGATAGGGGACCTTACATGTTTTGTCAGTGGGCTTGAGGAACTTCTTGATGTAATTTTGGTTGCTTCTAACCACTTCTGTATCACTTCTGAACTGCTACTTCTGAGCAGCTAAGAAGTTTGAATTTTCCATAGTCCCATGTCTCAAGAAATATCAGGGCTCATGCCTTTACTGCATAGTCACTTACTTCAGTGAGGGGACAAAAGGAAGTACAGTTCTTGATACTGGTGACACAAAATTTGCATCTTCTGCTTCTCCATGGTAGCTGTGTGTGCTTGAAAGATCATACCTTGGAAGGCATTTCTGACCACAGCAGAAACAGCTAATTGGATCTTATACATATTCCTGTTAAAGTCATGAAAACTTGCATATCTGATTATTACTTTCTATTATCCATGATCTGTGAGTAAATATTGTGGTGTGGAATAAGTATGGTGTGGGCACTAGATGGTAGGGTATAAGTCATCCAAGGGAGATAAATATTACTTTGCACTTGCAAACTAAAGAATCTGTGTGCACTACAGCATCTTTGTTGACTTTACAAGCATGTAATAACTCTTAAGTCAGGGTTTAAACTGCCTTAAAGTAGTCCCTTTTTTTGTGTGTGAGAGTGTGAGGGGTGATTGTGCTATTTTCAACGTGTTAACCATTTTCAGACAGAGAAATGAAGTACAATATTTCCCATGCTCTATGTTTGCATTCAGAGGCTGAACTAGCAGAATAATACAGGGCTGCTTTTTTTTCACAGTTTGATTAAAACAATCCTCCTTATATCAGCTAGATTTTTCAGCTCAGCCTGGTCTCCAGCTCTTCCTACTTCATTTTTCCATTCATCATTTCTGAGAGAACAGAAGGAGGAATAGATATGGTGTTCTGTGCTTGCTTAGGCCATGGCAAATAACAATTCATCAACATCCTAGCTTTAAAAAAGACCATTCTTTGGCTTGCAAGAACATTGCAATTTATCTAGGGTCCCTGGTGTCAAGAAAATCACCTGACCAGATCTAAACCAAAGAGAATCCTGCAGTATATTCATGGAGTTATTAATTAAAATAACTGCTGTGTTTGAGAGAAAGTGCATGAAAGCCTTTGTTGGGTGACCTTGATATTTTGTGGGTATTTCCTGGAGAAAAGTGTTCAATACAATAATCACCCTACTCTACAGCAAGAATGAGAAAATTAAGCAACAAAATGTTGCTGAAGTGTTTTTGTTTCATAGAGGCTCTTTTAATATTGTTATTGTTTCAGAGCTGTTGTTACACTGGGGAAGAGTAATGTAATCAAACCAATTGGCTGCTGGAGATATTTTTTAATGCACTGCTTTGGACACAGTACATATGCTCTGCAAATAAATACAGAATTAGTGTTCCTGTTGGAAGCACTTAGTGAGAATGAGTGATTTGTCTTCGTTATGAAAGGTGCATATATTTCTTCTATTAGCTGTTTATCAGACTGCTGTTTTTCTGCTTATGGATTCTGAGATGGGATTCATCATTTTTCAGCTTGTGAGCAGATGTTCCAGAGACAACCAAATTGATCACAAGGATGAATTGAGCAGCAGTACCAATGTTGGAGGGCAGATTTTACAAACGATATCTCTGTCCTGTTCTGTCCCCTCCATTTTCCGCTAATTTCCAGTCATTAACTGTCCTCCAGAAAGTTACAGGAGGAAAGAAAAACCTGGTTCTGTGTATGTGTGTGTCTGCGTGTGTGTGTGTGTGTGTGTGTGTGTGTGTGTGTGTGTGTGTGTGTGTGTTTAGGCAAGTTTGTTTTTATTTGGAGAAACACTATTCAATACAAGACAAAGAGATGACAGAGACTGAGTCTGTACTGAAACGTCTCTGCTGCAAACCATTCTATAATGCCATCAGGGAAGGAACATTTAATGTTGCTGGTAATTTTTTTTTTTTTTTAACAAAATGAAATCCCTACCATGCAGAATTATAACTGTTTAGAAAGTACTGCTTGCTGTTTTATCAAGCTGATGCTATGATGATTTACTTTGTTGTTTGTTTTGTGTGCATATAAATTTTTCAGCAAAGTTAATGGCAGGCTAGAGATAACATGTTACTTGTCAAAATTGACTTTCCAAAGTTTTATTTGTTCTTAGCCAATACAGAAGAGAACTTCTGGAGCTGTGTTGATTACACAGCTATTAAGGCCCTTTCTTGCCAAAAAACCCCTCCTTTTGTGCTTGTGGGTTGTTGAAAATTGTGGGCTGCTGCCAGAGGATTGAAGAGTAAAACACATGCTCCTGAAGAGCCACATGTGGCTTTCAAACCACAGGTTTCTGACCCCAGCCTTAAGTAATTAACAAAGGCCTTTGGAATGATGCAGTACTCAGTAAGAATTGCTGAGATAAAATAACTGTCCTTCTTTTAAAAAATGGCAGGGCTTGAAAGCAGACATTCTCTTTTATTGAGAGCTAAGAGCAGAAATTCTGCTCTTTGTAAGCTCTGTAAATGGACTGGGGAGGGGGTAAGAGGGGTTGTTGTGAAATGTCCTGGTCAGAATGGCAGACGAGGGAGCACACTGCGTTCAGTGCTCTACAAAAAAGTCTGGTCTAAGAAATGTGCTTAGAAAAAGTTGTATGTTTTTTCTTTAGAAACCAGAAATCCCATACATAGTTGTCTATTTAATAAAGGCCTGAATATTTTCTGCAGCACGGAACTTTTATTTCCACAATGGTTTTCTTCTTTATGCCAAAAAGGAAGTTGATCTGCTTAACCTCTTTGATAACAGTTATATTTCATGTTCTACTGAAGAGACACAAAGATGAAGCTTTTGATACAGCAGTTGATGCAGTAAATATACGTGGCTAGCAGCTGAGATCACAAAAGGCATGCATTGTTTGGCATGCCAAGGCCTGATGCCTTGACAGACGGGTTATATTTGTGGAAGACAGGTTTTTGATGCAGTAAGAAACGTGACAGGTTCAATGCATGGTTCTTATTTCCTCATTTACTGTGAAGAGAAGAAGGGGTTTACATGACAGGGAAGAATATATGCTCCAAGCCTGGCATTCAGGCTGTTGGCTGCCTTTGTTACTCATGTATAGGAGAGCATTCATTACCAATGATAAATATCATAGGCAAGCTTGTGTGATGCCACAGTTTAAAAATTAAGAGAAGATTTTCATTTTCTGGGTGTGACTTTTAGGAACTGTGTCTGTCCATAGGAAAATAGACTCCTTCAAGAGTTTATTTGTGCTGAAATCCAGTTTTCAGAAGGTTAAAATAAATCACTTTTGAAATTCACAACCTCCCCAGTATATTCTCTCTTCCAAACACTTCTTCTGCCTGTTTTAAAACCTGGAGTTCTGCAATTAATCACAACAATCTTTAAGGAGTGGATCTTTTCATGTGTAGAGAGGGCTGGATGTGGTTTGATATCCACACAGGTTGCAGAGGAAGAAGCTCATCTGTGGTCTGACCAGCAGTGGGGACTCCAGAAGGCTGCTGTGGATGCCAAATTCAGGTCCTCTATACTCCTTACTGCTGTGCTCTATAGAGGTAGAAAGGCTTTTTGTGTGTACAAGCATTGAGGTTTTCCCCCTTGCCCACATTTCTAACAAATACCAGATTCAGTCTGCATTGGATGAACTGTCCTGACTGGCCATGACTTAGCCATCTTCATTTCTCCCTGGACCTCCTTCTCTCTTCCTTACATTATTTGCCTAGCACATTCAGAGGTGCTTAATTCAGAGGTTATTTCAATGCTTAGCTGCCTTAATGAATGCATATTAAATTCAGTTTTAAATCATTATCAGGCCCAGCCCTGCCTCAAACTTGTGTGTATTAATAGCAATCTCTTCAAAAAATGATTCTAAATTCTAATGCTTTTCTGTTTTTATCACACTGCCAAAATTCAGATATTTTTCACAGATGCCTTTTTTTATGACTGGTGCTGGCTTTCTCAGGAGTTGAGGGTCCTCAGAATATCTTATGTCCTCTATTTCAATGTCTCAGGTTGGGTACTCCAGACACACAGAATTAATGGGCATTTTGGAAACGCAGCTTTAATCTCTGTGCCCTAATTTCCTCTTGTAAAATGCAGGTCTATAATACTTGTCTGCATCAGATGGGAATATGAGGTTGTTAGGATTAATTAGTTAATTTTTAAAAGCAGTTTACACCTGTGAAGTATCATATATATGCTGATAGGTGTTCTTACTTTTGCTGTTTTTTTCCCTTATGTCTTCTAGATTTTGTTAGTTAGTTTGACCTGGTTAAAGAAAAAAGAAATTAGTCATATAACTAAATTATCTTTGTGTTCTTTCCCATATGTCTTAGCTGTCCTTACATTCTTAGCTGTAGATTGCCTTCTTTACTGTTCTTCTTCACCTTATTATCTAAGGACTTTTCACAAAGGTTAATAGTCATAGCCAAGTGCTTGGGGTTATCTGAAGGGTTCTTGGGTCCTTCTCTTTAAAAGTAAAAATGCTGCTTTGGTTAGATATTTTGCTGTTGAATGGTTTATTATTTTAGTGATTTCCTTTAGAAAGTAGAATTAGTTTCAGGAGCATCCTCTTGGACAGAAAGTGGTACAGTGATAGGCTACATTACCCCCAAAACCCAATTTCCACCAATGCTCAGGATGCAGTGAGCATAGGAAGAATATGATTTATTGAGTGAAGTCAACTTTTTCAGAAGTTTCTGTAGTGGTTTTAGGCAAATGGCTTAACCTACATGTTGCACAGATTGCTTGTTCCTGATTTGCTGGGTGGCTTGAGTTAAAATTACAGGGTCTAATCTTCAAAAGTAGTGAATTCTCACAGGTGCAATTGTAGTCAATGGGAACTATATCTTGAACGTGAGTGACAAAGTGCTAAACACCCCAAACCATTGCAAATCAAGAGGCCCAAATTGTTGGTCACTCTTGCATTAACCTTTTTCTGCTTCAATTCCATTTCTGTACCATACAGTTAATAATACCCTTCAGCTGACAGAAGTGTTTAATGTAAGATTTGTCAATATTTGCAACCTAAGTAAATTCCTGAGTAAGAGGCAGTGAGAAGCTTCTGGCATTTTGTGTTGCAAGACTTTTTCGAATGGGAAAAATACCCTTAGATCTATTAATTGAAATGCTTTCTCCTGGAAAAAAAAAAAAAAAAAATTAGCAGTTCTTTGAACAGACTCTTCTCATTCTGAGTTAATGATGCAGGAGTCCCCTAGAACAAATAGTACCATGATCACATTATGGACTGTATTGTAGCAGATGAGGATTGAGACAAAGGTAAAATGGCAACTTTTCAGCATTTCATGACTTTGAAAATTTGACTTTGCAACCCAACAAATATTTTTAACCCTCCTCTGAAGTGTTCACACGCATCTTCTTTCATAACAAATCAAAGTGCCCGGGATCATTGGAAATGCTGGCATTTGTAGTTCACTCCATAATTCTCTGCTATTCCAGCTAACTGAATAAATGGTAACAGCAGCAGGTTGTCTTTTGCCTCGTAACATTACACAGGGAGGGATTTGCTGATGGGCTTTGATATCTTCTGACAGCACGGTAGTGTTGGAGTCGGGAGTCTCCATGCCAGGCTCCATAGGGAAGCATTTTCTAATGGGCATGGATTCTGCTATCCTTCCTCCTGCCTTCCCATCTGTACTGTCCTGTGCCAGCATTTTTTGCTGTTTAAAACACCCAACAGAAATGTTCCAGTAGTGGGAAGTTAGACAAATAAGAAAGATATGAAAAATGGGCTTTTATGGATGGGAAATACTGAAATATCTTTGTAGATGTTGCCTCCAGTGTTACTTTCAACGTAAATGTCTTTGCTGAAAGATCTGATGTATTGCTCAGTTGCAGTAGTTAGTTCTATATGTTATTGTTCAGTCCTGGTGCCAGGATTGTAGTAATAAATGACAAAAAAATGAATAAAGAAATGAATAGTAATCGCAGATACTG
The DNA here is from genome assembly GCA_013398275.1 of Promerops cafer. Taxonomy (NCBI): domain Eukaryota; kingdom Metazoa; phylum Chordata; class Aves; order Passeriformes; family Nectariniidae; genus Promerops; species Promerops cafer. The sequence continues at coordinate 297,499 of VZSE01004202.1, read as the reverse complement.
TGCAGAATAGTAGCTGACTTCCCACTATAGAAGTAGATGAATCAGCCACGGTATTTGGCTTGTTGTTTTGTGGTTTGAATTACTGAGGAGGCCATATTGAAACATCTTTGGTCCTAAATTTGAAAAAATAGACAGAATCCAGAGCAATTAATATATCTGAAGACCATGTGTATTTTCCTAATAAAATCCATGAACTAGCTGTTTAAAATCTCCTCCTTCCCCCTCCCCACCACCATTTAGATGCAGGGATAAACTGGAGAATAGCACTGTGTGGACACATTCAAATAAATCATAGAGTTGCTGATGCTACTTGCAAGATTAGGAGTGATTTTTTTTACCCCTGTCTTCTATTTTTATATGTGCAAGTTAGTTTTGTACTCAGGAAGGTGAGAGACGGAGAACACCTGTGTTGAAGAGACACCTTTGCAAGTGCATGCTGATTCTGCTCTTCAGAGCCTCAGCTATTTTCATCTCGGACCTCTCCTGAGAAGAAACAGCCAGATGTCAGCTTGCTTTGAGTTTTCTCTTTCCCCCCACCGCCCCCCTTCCTGTTTTTTTTTTTTCTTTTTTTTTTTTCCCTTTGTAATTTGGCATGGCGTACACAAATGAAAAATTGAATTTGCCCTTTGGTATCCCCTCTAATTGTCTTAATGCTTGGTCCCTCTGGAATCTATGCATGAGATAGACTAATATTTTCTGAATGAGTTCCATTGAAGTTTGTTACGTGAACAAACTCACAACACTCACCCTTTTGTTGATGGGGTGTGAGTGAGGGAGACAGAATGAAGGGAGCAGGGAAGACAACTTGAATTCAAGTTTTCAGTCCAAATATTGACAGTAAAGAATGCTGTCTTGCCTCTCTTAGGAGAAAATGATACCTACTTGAAGTAAATAAAAACATACCAATTCATAATGTGAATTTGAGATATCTTAGGTATTTTCTAATCTGCTGCACTGCTTCTGAGTCTTGCTGCATTAATATGTTGTGGTTTTGAATCATGCTCCCTGGTAGTTGAGAGAACATTGGCTTGAATTCTTCTTTCTTTGGTCAAAGAAACACAAAGGCAGTTTATTACTAGGAGAGAAGTATCTTTTTTTCTATATGCCTGCAAGATGTAGGCTTTTGATATACATTTGAGTTTACCATTCCTATCTTCACTTGGCCAGGTCCTGTAAAACACATCTTCCTTTTTTTTCCCCACTCCCTTTGGACATGAAGACTTCTGGTTTTCTGCACAGTAAGCTCAGGATGTGCTTAAAGAACTACATAAAAAATAATATTTTATGTTCAGTTTTCTTTGTCAGTACCATGATATTATTTTGTCCAAGAATTTTTTACTTCCTGAGAACCTTTTTTTTGCTTCCTATAGGTTTTCCAGTCATAAAACAAAAACACAGACAAAATTGCTCTTTCAGAAGAAAATGATTAAGAAAATGGAAGAATTGAGATATAAAGTACATTCTCTCACCATGTTTCTTCTTTCATCCCTTCTTTCAGTGATGAGCTGTAGTATAGGGCCTCTGACTAATATCTTGTTGAGGCATAGACTTATGAAGATACTGACAGAAGTGTCTATGTGGGGAGGACAAGAAGGATTGTTAATAAAAGTAGAAATTTTAACATAGACTGTGTTGAAATCACATTAACTTGTACTTTAATATCTACTTTACTGAACATCATTTACACCAGTCTTCACATGCCCAGTATTGTACTGAGATTTTTGTAATGTAGACCTAAAATAACAGTCCTCAGATTTAACCCTGAGCAGGGACATACAACACTGCTTTCTTCAAACTTAAGAATACAATAATAATAAATAAATAGAGCCTCAAGATGATCTGGAGTCTCTCAAGTAAGTCTTTTTTATGATTTATTGTGTCTTGAGTTTTATTATCTCAATCTGCTTACAAGACCTCTGAATTCAGGGGTTGTAATTGCAAAGAGTAGTTCATTGATAGTGTGTGATTGTAGTTCTTCTGATACCCACATGCACAGGAGTTGTGTTTCATCATAGGCAAAAATCTGTAGTATAAAATGTGGCTAAAATTATAGTGTTCTTTGAAATTCCCTTGTTTCTGTTGTTTCATCTCAGTCTGTGAGGCCATCTGTTCTGAGCACACAGAAATTCCTAGCCTTCCTAAAATAGTGTGGAACAACTAGTCATGCTCCTAAGATAGCTAATGAGTCTTTCAGTCTGAAATTACGTGTAGTAGCTGTGGCTGCTACCTGCTCTAAGTGTACTAAGTGACAAAACCTACACACTAATTTTTTTAAAGGTTATTTTGAACACTGGTGGCATGAAGATGTTCTAATAACAAAACATCAGCAGCACACCCACTGCCTGTAGGAATTTACCTGTACTTGGTATGGGTTAGTCTGATTATTTAGAGTGTAAACGGTCCGACTCTTTTCAAGATATTCATAACCCCTGGGGGATTTTTCTTAAATAACTTTTGGGCATGGTGTAGTTTCTTTGCAAGACGGTGGTTTTGAATTAAGAACACTACCAAGAGGCTGAGCTGATGTTCACTGCTGCATCTTGCAGCTCTGCCATTAGCTCTTGAGAGACAGGTGTAATCCCTTGTGCATGCAGTGCAACATATAGACCCTTGCAATTTCTCTGCAAAGGCTTCAGCTCTCCTGAAAAAATAAATTAAATTAGCATGTGTGCACCCTTAAACAGTACAGACATGTAAAGCATAATTCTCTTGATGAGAAAATGATCACCACAACATTGAAAGACCCCAGTGTCTCCCAGCAATCTCCCAAGGACATCTCAATGTGGCGCGACCTTTTCAGGATAAATGGGATTTTAAATTCAGCCTTTTCATTAGTGTCCTCTCTGTGTATTATTAGTCTTGCAAGTTGGACAAAGCTTTGAAACGGTGAGTGTTGTGACAGTGGCTATTGTTTCTGTGTGTGCATTGTTAATTGTAATAGCAGGAAATGTGCAAGCCATATCAAAACAAGTGAGAAGAGGGCAGAAAGGGGAGAAGCCTGAAGGGAGGAAACTTCAAAGGGAATGTGAACACTAAAGGTGCAAAACCTGCAATTATTGTTACAGAGGAGTAAAACTGACAAACTGAGTTGTGTCCCCCCATTAGAGAGTAATATGGAAGCATTAGCAGCCAAACTATCTTCATTCCTGAAACCCATTTTGCTCTGAAGGGAGTATTTAATTCTCCCAGAAGAGGCAGAGAAGAGCAAGGCATTGATCTCAAAAAGATGCCAAGCAATGGCTTAATGCTGAAGAGAGGTAGTACGAATATCTGAAATACTGTGCTGCTCACAGACTTGCACTGCATATTTAGTACCAGCCATAGTTTTGTAGTTAAATAAGAAAATTTAGAATCATGAAGTAGTTGTAACAGGCCACTAAGACTTTCTGCTTGCCATATTTTGAGAAAAGAGATAGTGATCCAAAAATTACTTCACTGATTCAAATGAAGCATACCAGAGGATCAAAACAGACTAGAAGAGCAAAACGTGGTGACTCAGGAATTGTACCCCTACAGAGAGGAATAATGCTATTATTTTGATTAAGACAGAAGGAGGTGCTTAGAGAAAAGCATATTTTTTTAAGAAATGGCCTAAAAATATCTGGAAGCATTTTAAGTCAACTATACTATGTAGCAAAATTGTAGCTCAAATGTGAAGTGAATTTGTGAATAATAGAGTTATAGTTTTGTTAAACATTTCTTCATTTCTCATCTGAGTCTCAGTTTCTGTGAGCTCAATGAAAATGCTGATATTGAAAAGGCACAGTGCTTTCTTGAAGCCTAAAAATAAGTAAGAAGAGATGACTAGTATCTTTAAGCAATGTCATCAGTTTTTAGAAACATTCACATTTAAATTTAAGGCCAGTTATAACATGCTCCTTTCCCCCCTATTTTTTCCCTGCCTTTTTGTTTTCTGGGTCAGTTATGCTCACAAGGTGAGTAACAAGGAGGTATAATAAGTCTGCAGCACATGTCCATTTGTGTAGGCTTTGACAAACAGAAACTTTAGTTATAGAAAACAGGTTTTGGCGGGTGGGAAGGGAAGTGTTTTATTTAGATATTTAAGTTGAGGTTTTGCAAGGGTGTGTGTGAAGGGGGAGAAAACATGCATATTCTTGCTTTCTAATTCTGAAATTGAAACACCGTGTTAATGATGGTCTACATGATGTCACTTGGGGAATCACTTCACAAGGTTTAAGTAACATTATTAAATGATTAAATCACCATCAAAGACATTGCAGTACTGAAAAAAGGAAATCATCAGAAAGACAAGAAAATAGGAGACAGGACTCTGTTCTACTTTACATTCTGTTAGGTGGTCCACTTTTATATGGAGTTCTCACAGTTAAACAGAGATTAGTAGCACCACAAAAATAATGGATGGATAGATGGATGAATTTTAAAGTCTTTATTTTTCTATTTGTTTTACTGTTTACTGAATACTTTTTCAAGTGACTTACAAATATCTAAATGAATTTTCAGAGAAACTGGGTGGGGACAGGGAGATGTTTTAAGCAGCATTGTGCTGCATGTTTGTAGGTTTCAGCTTTTTTTTGGCTAAAGCTGAGTTTTTATTTCGTAATGTCCATGATTCATTTAACCAGAATCTTCTTATTAATACTAGTTTTCAGCAGTCAGTTACAGTTTTGCCCTGTGGGATCCATTAGTTAGATTTGATATCAACCCTCCCATTTTTCTCTCTTCCTGTGTATCTGCCTTTTTCTGCCAAATGAACAAAATTTTATGTGCTTACTAAGAAATTCTTATTCATGGTCCCTTTTACGTGCAACATCTTTGCTGTATTTCTTAGTTGTTGAGTGTGTAAAAATTTAAAGCTTACAGCCTTATCAGGGGGTTTTGGCAGCAACTATAAGAGATAAATCCTGAAGTAGATTAGGGTAGGAGTAATACCAGACAGAGATGCTAGCAGAATTCCATGAATTGAAAGGAGAAGTTGCTCAGATGTAAGGCAAAAGAAAAATACATGCCCTGCAGTTGTATTGGAATATTCATGCTGGTGGCAGAAGCTGTAAACATCTTCCCAAATTTACAACTAACCTATGTGTGCTACTGGTATCAGCATTTGCAATCCAGAAGTGTTTAGAAAATTATTAATAGCTACTGTGTTTAGTCCTGAGTATGCAGGGTTTTCCCTGACTCAAACTATGCTATTCCATGTGCATGCCTCCTTCCAGGGCAGGAGGAGGTTAGATCCTAGGCTGTGCTCTCAATATAGCAGAGACCACACTGCAGCTTGCCACTTGTGTGTGTTATTTTCTGTTACGTTCTCTCATGAACTGTTTTTATGGTGAAAGTCTTGATATGTTCACTGTTCCCCATTTTAATTGGTTTTATCTGCTGCTATCATAACAGTCTTACGTCTGCAGGCAGTTGCATAGATAATATTTGGAGATCAGAATTCAAGCTCATGCACCCAGTGTCATCCAGCAATTAAGGGCTATTTGATAGTTCTGTCTGTGGCTCAGGTGCCAGGGAACTCTTGTCTCTGGTTGACAGTCTTTCTAGCATTATAAAAAATTTCTCAAGGGAAATCTGGGTATGGAAGGCTTTCTGAATGGAAATGTTGAAAAGCCTGGGCAAAGTGCAGTTCAAGCCCTAGTGGAGGTTCAAGTCATTGACTGTTTGCTAATGAATATACAGTTCAGGTCTGGAAGATTTTTAATTTTTTCTGTTACTGGGCTTGGTGAAGGAATAAAAAAAGCTTCTGTCTCCATGACATGGGTGCTTATGTGTACTATGAAGGAGAACATTAAATGTTGCTGTATTGCTTTTCTCATGTCTACTCTAATCTTTCATATGAGAAGTGTGTAACAAACACACCGTGTGTATTGGAATACTGTGCAATTGTAGTCTAACTGCATAAATCAAATTAAAGGCAGTAGCATCTTGCCAAGTGATTCACTGGTTTATTAAGTAAGGTAGTCACTTTTACTTTGTTGAGGTTTTGGCTTTTTTTGCCCACTATGTGTTGAGAGAAACAAAAACATTTCACAAAGAAGCTATGAAAGGAACATGACACTTTACATAAATAGATTTTGTAGTGACTGTAGCATTTCTTTATCTCTTTCATACCAAGACTGCTTCTCAGTTCTGCCTGCCTGTCATATGGAAAAGTGAGGTAGATATACCAAACGTTCTATGCCTTAGGTGCTTTAATTGCTTATTTTGCCTAATAGGTGTATTAACTATTTTAAAGCCCAATTATTTCCTTCTTTTTATCTAGGGTAGATGAGGGCACAGAAAAAAGAAAAACAAAAGGGATTGCTAAGTGGAGAACTGATCAATAGGGAGTGCTGTCCATTTGGGTAATGGACATCTCTGTCATATCAGCTGTTAAAGAATTCAGTTGAGATGCATCCCCATAGATCTACAAACACCATCCACCATCCAGTACAACAGCCATTACTCTACACCCCTAATACATGGAGGTAAATCTCAGCAGCTCTGTCTTTGAGATACAAGCCGCTCTCATTTGCTAAATTTCTCTATTTTGCTTTGAACCACCTTTCTCTTGGATGCAGAACTTTTTTCTTGGAAGAAAAGATACATACATGCAACAAGATCCTCATGCTTGTTTTGTTTAATAGAATTGATATCTCTTCAGTTCTCTTGTAGCCAAAGAAAGTAACAACTTTCTTTGAGAAGACTGACAAACAGCTTTATCCTCCCAGAGCAGTTGTGAATAACCACTGTGACAGAGTCTACTGACTGTTCAAGATTCCACTTGCATCTGAAGGTGGTGGCTACACCTACCAAGTTTTTCCAGCTGTCACCTTTGGTGAAGTACATAAGCAAATGACATAGAGATTGGCTGTAAAATGAATCTTTGCTGATGTTCATCACAGAAATCCTTCCCTGCTCATGAATGGCAGTATTTTTTGGAGTGGCACTCTCCATGACCCATTTGCACTGCACAAGGTCCAGGCAGAAGCCTGAATAATACAGTTATGGTCCTGACACTCTCTATCTTGTGGAATTTTCTAAAAGTCCATGCTCCAGTTTAGTTAGGTCAGCTCATAAGGATCACACAGGAGACAGATTTCCCTGGCAGAAAACTGAAGACTTCTGAGATGAGAAAACATCTCTGTATCTCCTCATCCTCTAGGTTAATGATTCTATAGTATAATAGAACCTTAAGCAGTTTAAATAGTTTGAGGTCAGCATAATGCCAAAAAGATGTGGTGTATTTTGTGTTAATTGTAATACATTGTTTTCATTTCCCTCATGCTTCTTGATAGATTTTGATGTAGAATATCCAATTTCCTGTGTACTCTTATCAATAATATGCTCTAAAGACCTCTGGATTGTTCTTTACTAATTAGCTGGTGTGTGTCAGTGTATGAAGAGCTGAATGTCATACGTGGTTTTCTCTGTTCTGCACTGAGGAGTTGAGTCTAAAAGAGCTTTCATGAGCTTTACACTTGCATTTCTGTCCCAATCCTTCCATCTTCTGTGCTACAAATTATGGAGTTCCAAAAAATGTAGTATTTTCTTCCTTTTGCTTTAATGCTTTCTAGGTAAAATTAGTTATTCTCAAATAGTCTACAGTAATGGACACCCACTAGATCCATTCTCAAACATAAATATTGTTATGAAGAGTAGATTTTGATTGGTCAGTCAGATGCAGGTCATTAATTTTCAGCACTGCTGTTTGACTGTTAATGAGGTTGTTACCCAAATGGCAAGAGTGATTTTACCTGTCAAATGTTCTACATATCCCAACAGGCTTCTCAGTTTCAGACAGGGGTCCTCACCAGTAATTCTCCCATGTAGAGAATTGGAGTATCACACTCTGCTGCTTTGGTTTTAAAGTCTACCTTCTAAACACCAGCAAATTCCTTTTCTACAATAATTTTTCTTATCCAGGACCCCTAGAACAAATGTGTCTGCATACTCCATACCCCCACATCCCCCGAGTCTACTCTATATACTAAGGTTACTAAGGATGCCTGTTTGCCATCACTGTATTTCTTAGCTGTCCCTTAGTCTGAGGAGCCTCACTTGCCATTGTTGCTTACCATATACAAATGAGGCAACACACCTAAAAAAGAATAAAAACAATGTGAACAGAAATAGTATCCTAGCATAACAAATTTAGGTTAAGTATGGATGTTTGACACCTCACAGAACTCTGGGGGTTCTTGCCTCTGATATGCTTTTAAGGTCCAGGTATTGTCAAAGCACATTCTGAAGAGACAACCTTGTGATTCTTCTTTTGCTGACTGTAGTCTCTGTCTCTTTTGCTGCAGCATGCAGTTTTGTACATTTGATATGCATGGTGCATATTACACTCTCATTTTTAAAACTATTTATACTCAAAAGAGAATGGAAAGACGGTGTAGTGGGTCCTTTGGCTAGAACAATGTTGAAAATAATTTATTTTACTTTGCACTCTGTAGCAGACTTCATGCATAAGCTCGGACAAGCCACTTATTTTTCTGTTTCTCAATTTTCTGTCTGGTAAAATAGAAATTACACTAACTTATTCCTTCCCCCACCAGTAGGGTGGGACAGTTTATCTATGCTTGTGATAATTGAATGCTGAATATGAGACTGGAACTATCCAAATACCCAGATTATCTTAAATCTGATCTACTGAAGAGACAGTCCCAGCAAAAAAGTACCCCTTTCCCACAGCAATAAGCAGTATTGTGCAGTACTGAGTCAGAGTTTTGAATTTTAAATTATGAAATCTCTTCATTTAAAACAAAAACCCAAACAACAGTAATAAACATCCCTCCATCCCTCTCTGCACCCCACCCTGAGACACATCTACCTCCAAACCCCTTTACCAGATAACTTAGGCTCGGCTAGTAAAATCTAAACATTTCCTCTTGTAAAAAAATATGGCGAAAGTAAGGTTTAGGCTAAATTTGTCCTGGAGTTAGACCCCTGCAATGATTTTATAATGAAGAGATGAATGGTGCTAAAGACATACTAGAATACTTACACTGAATTTTCTCATTAAAAATGTGATATCCAGTAAAAACTGCCTTTCCTTATGGTTTAGCATATGGATACAGTGGAGTATAAAAAAAGAGTAATAAAAGTGAGATATTTGTGAATGTGGTTTTGGCCTGTTTTTCAGCTGAACTGGTGTGTATTTTTCAGCTGAGTGCGGTGCTGTTTTCCAGGTAATATGCATCTACTCCTGCAGTGCCACTCTAATAAATAAGTTTAATAAGAGTTTGCACATTAAAAAAAAAGGACTTCAGCATTGTAATCTGGAAAATAAAGAAGCATGCAAGTAATAAATCCAGGTATGAGACCAGGATTTTACATGTCAACATGTCTGTAAGTTTAAATTATTGTGTGTAATACTGTCTTGGGTGCTATTTTAAGCATACACGAAGGGTGTTTCTTTTAGTAATTATACATGTGACAAATATATATTTTTATATTACTATGGGAACTATTACTGATCCCTATATATATTACAGAATTTATTTTCAAAAAGAGAATTAACAAGCTTAAATGTAATCCCTCTTCTATTACTAGGACATATTTTTACTGCCAAAACCAAATTTATGGCAGAAGAGCAAATAAAAATATGACTATTAAAAGCATAAAATCTCCATATTGGGAATTCAGACTTGAGTTTTCATTGTGAATCTCAAAAGGAATCCTAAATACAAGTATTTAAAAATTCAATTTAGATTTATATGCCTGCATCCCAGCTTATGTTAGCTCAGCTGCAAAATAAAATCATTATTATAGTTTTATTACAGCTAAGCATTTTGGAGGCATTTGCGTGGTGTTCTGCAAGTGCACTTAGAAGAGGCTGCAGATAAATTCACTTAATGATGACTGCAGTGCAAAATCAAAAAGTTTTTTGTTTACCTTGCAGAGCACACTTGCTCCATGCAGCATATAGCATGAAAATTACGACATGTCAGTATTCTTTGCTTTGCTGTGCTGTTCAATACGTTTCTATAATTTATGGAATGCTGTGGTTATCTGGTTTTTTATTTCTTTTGTTTTGTTTATCAGTAGCTTCCTATACTAAGGAAAAATCTATTTAAAATTCGGGACTTTGTTGTGAGAGGCCTCGTGTTATCTTTTTTCAAAGCAGTCTCCCTGTAGTGATGATTTGACAATATATTGGGTGACACTAGCAGATTTGGGTCAACCAGTTTTATTTGCTTATAAGAATATTTTCCAAAATAGAATATAATAGCTCTGATCATGATCCTTGGGAACCTACTCCTTTCACAGGTTAGTAAATACTTCAAGTAATCCTTTTTTGATTCCAGTTTTCATTCCAGTATTTTTATTCTGTTCATGCCTTCTCTTTTCAGTTCTATTCTCCTGAGAAATAATGTTCCATTTACCTTATTTGGAATTTCAATTGCCATCTTTATTCCTAAAAAAAATTTTAAATGGAAAGGACTGTCCATATTTATTTGTGATAATGTGCTTTTATCTGGAGTCAAATTTTGATAGAGTAGGAATAAGAAAAAATTGGGAAAAATTACTCAGGAAATTATTCTGGAGGTGTCATCAATCTCAAGTTTTGGGTATATTTTAGAGAACTTAATTGCACCAGTGACTGTGAAGCCTAGGCTGTTCTGATGACAACAGAGGTCACTTCCTGGGGGGCAATATTTTTGCTGTTTTTGGAAAGATAATACGCTTGTTGATGGAAGTGAGCAGGGTTTTCTCCAAAATCTGCTAAGTGTTTACTTTACCTGTTGTGTGCAGGACATGCTTAATGATTAATGACACAAGTGTTGTTTTTAGGAGCTCCAGCTCAATGTATGTGACATACCAGTTGTATGTGCAGGGTTTAACTTCCATGTTCTTTATCTTCTGAGCACACAGGACAACACTGTGGAAGAAATAAAAGCAATGGGAAATCTTTAATCTTTAACATGCTATAGCTGAGAGCAGTGTTCCACAAAGGGAGGTGGCAAAACTCCAATGATCTGAGAGCACAGGGGAACAGAAAAATGGGAATTTAAAACTTGCTATTTGTGTGGTAAAGGATGGCAAACTGAGCAAAAATGGGTCCAAGAATTTTAGATGTCTCCAGGTTTGTAGAAACAGAAAATCTGGTTATTACCATTTGTGGCCCTAGCACCAAGTGAGGAATAAGTATTGTTTTTGCCAGACTTACTGAGCTGGTGGAAATTTCTGCCTCTGTGGCTTTTGGTGGTGGGGAGAGTGGGTTGAATTTTTTGAGTTTCTTTTTTTAATATGTCTGCTAACATCCTTTTCTTAACTTTATGGTGTTTATTTTAAACTGGGCTAAAGCACAGAGTTTCTGAGGGTCTCAGCTTCTGGCAGCCTGTGTTTACGTTTGCCCCTCATGACTGTGGAAAAAGGTTTGCCTGTGCATTAGTGTCAATGCAGTGGTGTTTGCTGAAGTCTGTAGTTGAATTGTGAACTGCCCCATTCCTCTTGGTTATGCTACAACTAAATTGTACAATCTGCTGTGCAGAAGAAGAGTCACTGTTGGAGAAGCAAGCCTGTCAATTATGAAGATTTTTTTTCCAGTCTTTGCATTACACACTATGAACTTTTGCCTTTTAATATGAGAAAGAGACTCCCAAGCACTGCATTTGCAGCTTTCAGGAAGGTTAGGATGCTTGTGATATTTCAGGGGGCCAGAAAATGTTCCTTGATTCACTCTGGAGCAAAAGCATTCCTGTGCCCTTCCACCACCCCTGCTGGGAGGCTGGGAGTTCAGTGTGCACTGGCTTTACAGCTTCAGTTACATCCTTCCACCCTTCAGAAAGTTTGCTGTACTGAGAAATTTCATCAGAGTTCAGATATAAAATACATGTTACCAATTTGTGTCACAGTTCAGTGTCTGTTAATATTCAAAAGTGGAAATCTATTATATAGCAGCACAGGCTTGATTGCTTTCATGTCTGAGCTCTTAGAAACTAAAATTCTAGGACAGCCCCAAATATCACATTCTAATGAGATGTTTCCAGTCTAGGAGCATATAATAGCCTTTTAAAACGCAGTCTTTAGTATAAAAAATTATCTGCTACTTTTAAACTAATGGCTATGGGTTTGATTCACCTTCTTATACAGTCTGAGTTTGATTGAAGACAATGAGTCAAATTCTCACACATTACTAAATCTATGCATTAGAATACTGTAATTGGGGTGATTCACACTAATGTGTCTTTCTTTGATATCGCTGTACCAATTGAAAATGCTGAAAAAGTAAACAATTTAATTTAAAAAATCATTAGGAGAAAATGCAATGCCTCAATATCTGATTTGAGTAGTGGTAGCAAAATTAATTCCTGAAACAGATTCAGTGATATTCCATTCAGTGTTTGGTTTATTTTAAAGACATAAATTTTACTGGAATGGAACAGTATTTTGTTCTGGTGAATATGGCTACGAATATTTTTGCAGTATCAGCCATCACATTCTAGAGAGAATGTTTTTCATGTTTCTTAAAAGATTAAGAAATTGATGTAGAGAAGTGGGTACCTGTTAGACATTTCTGTAAAATACTGATGCCAAGGGCAACTTCATAGTAATTGCATATTCTGTGACTTCTGACATGAGCATTATGACAGTCATCTAGCCCCTGTAATTTATTTCTGATAATGATCAGTATGCTAGGAGAAATGTTTGCATTTTTAAAAAGTTTTTCAGCTGTGCTGGCTGTTAGATAATTATGCGTATGAGTATTTTCATCCAGTCATAATATTTGATCAGAGAGGGAAGTGATCACCAGCGTATTTCTCTAAACCTTTTCCAAATGGAATGTGCTCAATATTCCAATAGTGTAATTGTATCTGTAAGTGCAGATATCAAAATAGAGAACATAAAATATGATTGACCAGAACTGTTATCAGGAATCACAAGTGTACGGAGGAAGGAACATTAATGCATTAAATTCTAGATAGTATATATGGAAGATAGGTTAGACGTGCTGTTCCAACTGCACCTGAGTGAGGTTAATGGAGTTATTTCATCTAATTGTGGTGGTGGCATTTGTGCATGTGTGGCTACACTCCACCCTGCATCTCTCTGTTTTTTAAAATGCTACTAAGTGCATGAACTAACCCAGGTGATACTGAAGAATTAGTGGCCTCATACCGGTTTAGACTGGAAGGCTGGAGGAGTTTTCCTGTGGTAGAAAGCTGGAAGCAGGGACTGAATGACTGACTCAGCTTCAACATCTCATCATTCACATGGTCTATTCACAACAACAACATTATTGAAACTATTAAGCAGCTCTAGTTTAGTCATATGAAAGAAGACCATATACAGGCAGGATTAAAGCTATTGGCTAAAATATTGTCATATTAAAGTCAACCCTTTTAATTATGATTTTCAGGTAAGAAAAAATATATAGAACTCTCTGGTGTTTCAGCAACATTGTTCCTCTGCTTGTTTATGCTTACAGTACATTTTTTTAATTTGTGAATTGTGTTCATAAGATATTATGTGCTGTTTTGACTGAGAGGAAATGTGGCCTGTTTTTGAGCACTGTGGCCCATTATTGAACCAGTTTGCATCTTTAACATTTAGACTATTGGTGTTAAGCTGACAACCTCCATTTTTTTTTTTTTTTTACGTAGTCCCTTAGCAAACAAATAATGGTATGATGTTTTAAGGATTAAATTTATTTTACTTACATGTTGTATTGGAATACACAAAAGGGCACCTTAAAGCTGAATTAAAGTGTTTATTTTTGTAGATAGGTAAATCGTGGTTTCAGAGATACTGCTGTATGAAAGATGAACAACAGTTTCCTTTGGAAATAAGTCCTTCATCCTTGTTTCTCCTCTCTTTTCTTTCCTTCACAAACTGGGCTATTCTTCACTGCAAAGGTATAAGGTGTTTGCACGTGTCTCAGCAATCACAACTCTTGTAAATCAGCACTCTTGCAGTAAAAATAAAAAAGGCTGAAATGACGCAGAATGTGAAATTTCTTCCAATTCTGACCAAAAAAAAAAAAAAACCCTTTAAATATTTTTAGTACTTATGAACTGCAGGTTGGTACACAGGCAGTACACTGAATGACAGTTTAGGAAGTCTACTAAGAAAGTATGGAGAATAAACTAAAAATCTTATGTTTTTATTTCCCAGAAATAAGATAATAAGTCAGAGTGATGCTGTAGGAAAATAAAGGAATGGAAAGAAATTCCAGAACACAAATTTGGGTTGATAATCTGCATAAGTCTTTATATTAATACTTAATAAATACTCAAGAAAAGGAAAGTGATCCCATGTTTATTTCTCCAGTTGGTTTATGATTTTCTTAATTATGGTGTTTTTGAAGCTACTTAATTCTGAGCATGCATACACTATGCAAGAGTGACTTACTAATTTTGAGTTGTTGGTATGCAAAATATTAGAGCCTTTAAATTGCAGATGAACTTGTGTAATTTGTTTTAAAGTGAACAATTCAGCATTTTGGAACTAATTCTTCATTATCTTTATACATGTGAATGTCCTCTTTGTCTTCAAGCCCCACATAGTAGAAATCACAAATGAAGTCAATGCCTCTGTGCCCTCACCAAATGAAATCTCAGGCTATTTCTGCAGCTTAAAAATATTTTTAAAAATATTCCAATATGTTTTCTGTAACTTTGTAATTTCTGTGTTTACTGAAAACCAGTTATTTAGAAATTGCCATCTAAGGAATATGTAAATATATTCAGGAAATCCCTTTTTCTATATTAAGCTTTTGCTCCTTCTTCCTTTTATTTCTAATAGCTACAATGAACACCTGTACTCTTCCACAGAGACGATTTTTAAAAACATTCCTGGGTATCCTGACCTCTGTAAGTGACTTATGCCTTTGACAGCCTATGGCAGGACTGCAGGAATTGGTACTGTTTAAATAACCAGAAACCACTCTCATCTTTCCTTGTTTCTGTCCACTCTGAGTCCAGGCATATATTCTTGAAAATCAAATTAATGAAAATAGAATTACAGTCACCAAAATTATGTAGAAAGTTGTAACTTTAAATGACTGTGAATTGGAATTACTCTCTTACAATAAGAGTTAAAGAACTTAGTGGGGGAAGAGGAGAAAGAGGGATATACATTTAGTTAATTTTGTCTGTAATCCCTAAACAATCCATGCTACCTGTATAGATTGTCATTTGCCAGCCAAGTGTAAAAGCAGCTCTGTCCTTCCTCATCTGCATACAGGCTAAGTAGCAAGTCTCATTTGTTATTACAAAGGGATTTATTTCAATGGAGAAATGAAGCAGGGGGTTGGCAGATAAGGGCACTTAAGCCCTTGGAGCATTACAGAAAACTTGTAGAATATGGGCACTGAGCACGATAAGCTTTGCCTTCTTTGTTACCAATAAAGCCTTGCTGAGAAAATACGATGTGGCCTGGCCTGTGGTCTCCTTTCGTGCTTTTCTGGAAGCATCAATCCTTGCAGAAAGCCTGGTCTGCAGGTGTACTATGAGATTTCCTTCTGCTTTCCCTTGGAAATAAGGACATGCTGCTTCCAGTGGCATAATCCATGGCATACGTTTTGCATTCAAGTGTAGACATGTAAGCACTTGGCTTTTTTTTAGTGTTGCATCTTATTTTGGGGCTGGCAGGAGCCAGCTTCATTGCAAAGCTCTCTGTGTGGTAGGCAAATTTAAGTGACCGATAAAAACATCTGATGGCTTGATCCTTATAAAAAAGGGAAATTCATACAACAGCCTTTTGACTTTCCATAGTAGTCTCAGGAACACTGTAGCTGATATAACTCACTTCCTCTACCATGTCTGATTCTGACATGCTGCAACTGACCTGTGCAATGAGCCTTTACTGAGCATATTTCTAAAAATCTAAATGAACATATTTCTAAAAATCTAAATTTCAAGCTCCAAGAAAAGTTTAAAATACCACGCTTCTTCTCTTTGCATCTCCTGTTTATAGAAAGTACTTTTTGTTCTGATTGTGGAATGGAAAAAAAATCCCCGATATTGCATTTGTGTAGGGGCAACTGGATTTAGTGTTTAGCTTTTGAAAAATGGGTGAATCTTCTGAGGGGATGTGCTTGAGTAATGGCAGTATGGAAGGTAATATTAAGCATGTTGGTACATAAGTTGGCCCAAGCAACTACGAAAAGGAAATACTGGCACGAGTTTTACAAAAATATGTTCAACAGAAGTGCATTTCACAACCTTAGGGTTGTTACAAAGTTAATTTAGACATTTAACATTTTCCCTAGAATTATATGTGTATATGTCCTGTTGTGTTAACAGTATTTTTTCAGTTTGAAAATGGTGATGGCTACAGTCAGTTGCTGTTACTTTTAGGTTCAGACCAACATTTGTTAAATGATCTGAGAAAATTTCTATAACTGATTGTGTGTCTTTGCAGTCTTACTTTTTCAAAACAGCACTGGTGTGTCATTTTCATAGATGATATGTTTGTATTCTACTTCAGCTAGTCCATCTGCCTTAAATACCCAATAAAATACATGTGCAAATGTTACTAAGTGTAGAAATAGGATAAAAAAATATCTAAAACCACTTCATACATTTAGGCAGGAGTCATTTAATAATGTCAGAAGAATAAGAGGCATTAATACCTAATTCAGTTTGCATCATTTGTCCTTTAATGTACCTTTATTTATTTAATTTTAAACAGGTATGCGTACATATACATATGTTCTATAAATATTTTTGTCATCTCTGCCAGCCACACTCCTACCAGAATTAAATAATGTGGCTATGGGGAAGCTTCAGGTAATGGGCAAAATCATGTCGTTTTTAGTTACAGGAAAGAAATTTTATATAATTTTAGTGGTTTTCCTGGTTTCTCATAAACTTATTGTAATTTATGATAACTGAAATAAATAATAATAAAAAAATCTCACTTGTTATCCAGGGATTAGAAAGTGCCATGGAAATTTCTAGCTACAAAGAGTTACAAGAAATCAATTAAACAATTAAATCTGTTACTTTTGCATGCCAAAGTTAGTCTGGGTTCAACACTAAAGGAAGGTGGAACAGATTTTTTTTTTTTTATTTGGAAATAAAGACAAATTTCTCTAGTGGTTTGAAGCTACTCAAAGACTTGAAATGTAGGGAAAGATGCAAGGGCTGGGATTAATGGACAGGCCAGAAATTAAGTACTCAGAAATAAATGGTGAATCCAATTAACTGCACCAACATGACCACCATGTATGTAAATAAGCAACCAAGACTTGGAGAACAACAGAAGTATAGTGGAAATAAAAAGTTAACCAGAAAATGCAATTTTCAGAAATTGATTAAAGTTCTTGGGTTTTTTAAATTACTTTCCCTCAAAATAATTTTGTCATTTGTTGCTGCAATATGGGAAGAATTTTGGAAAGGATTTCTTTTTTTTCTCAATTCTTCTTTTGTGCTCCCCCAGTATTTCAACATGTAAACCAGCTTACCAGCAAATATAGTTAAATATTTTAAAGTGTGTGCTACAGTGTGGGCCAGAGACTTGGGAGGAGGGGAAACCAAAGTCTAACTCAGAAACTTAAAAGCATTATGATTGCTTGTATAACTAACATGCTGTAGCTCATGATTACTCATGCTATGGAACTGGAGTAAAAGTGAATTTTTAGGAGAAGTATCATGAACCCCACCCATTGTTTACCAGTGTCAATCTAGACTGGGTGAAATTAGATTGAAAAAAATGTGCTTTAAACCTCTTAAAAATGAACAGAGTCAGGTGGTAACCTTGTCAGGAATGCTCCTGGTAGTGCAGCAGGGCAGGTCCAGGGCAGTCAGTGTGGTGTGGAGCACACAGAGGAAACAGGCTTTGTACCTTCTTGAGGGAAGGTCTTGTGATTTGAGCCATTATCTTGAACCTGGTAATCAGGGCTGGTAATACCTCATGTGGTCTGTGTCTGTGAGAGCTGTCTGTAACAGTGCATATCAAGAACTGAGGAACAATCTCTTGGTTTATGCCATTTATAGTAGTTAGTGACAAGCCAGCTGTGGAATTTGCAAGCTATATCAACTAGCCCATACAGAGAGGGATAACCCGGAGTACGTTCCAAGAGAGCAGTTACTGTTGTAATACAGTGACACTGTGATTTATGAAATATCTGACAAATGTGCCACTGAAGAAGTCTGTTCTTTGTATCTGTCTTTTGTGTTTACTTGTGCTGTCCTGGTGACATCCTGTCCTTCTACCTCCTGAAATACTTCTGTGCCATGTTGGAAATGAATGGAAGGCACCTCTTTCTTTCCAAGAAGGGAAAAACAAGCTATGAACGAGAAATAGGGAGAGACTGGGTATGTGAGTCACTGTGCTTTGTCACAGTTGCACTCATTTTATCACACCTGACACAAGCTGAGCAGTACTTAAGAGTTCAAAGGAGAAAACCAGTCCTTACTCTGGTATCATTTAGTTTCAGTTCCAGAGCTGCTATAATATTAGAATGCTTCTCAGGCATGGCCTTTTTTGTTTGTTTTTGCTTTCAAAGAAAATATCCAAATGGTTCTGCTTAAGCAAGATGCTGTTTTTCTTTAACCCCAAGCATTTTTAGCAAGCCTGTGAAATAACTGTGGCACTTACTTAAGATCTTAATTTCACTTTTAAGAGGTATACTCCTATTTTATTCTTCTTTTTTTTTTTTTTTTCCCATGTTACATGCTTTTCCAGGAATGCCTGTGTTTTGCCAAAAAATAATTACCTGGCCAAGTTTTCTGACAGTATTTTTTTTTTTTTTAATTAAAAGTATATAAAAAAACCCTGACTTTGCTGTCTCTGGCATGAATTTATTCATAGTATCAAACTCACGCTTTCTTTTGTGGAACTTTGTTGCTGCACTTTCCTCTGCTTCGTTTCTGTATCACATCTAAACTGAACACAATCTTTCACAACAGTAGGTGAAATGAAATAGATGAAGCCCTACCCACAGAGTCCAGTCAAAAAACAGCAGATCTCCCCTTGTCTGCAATATTGAACCAAGCCCCAGATCCTTTCTGGACTGAAAAGGCCACCTGTTGGTGAATGGGAGAAAGATGAAGTAGTTCTTTGGGAGATAAATGTGCCAAGGCTCTGTGATTTTAGTAGTTTGGGGTTTTTTCTCAATTTCTCACTTGAAACTTGCATGAAAAAAAGAAATAAAAAGGAGCTCTTTGTGCAATAATGGTACCCCATATGTAAATGGTGATGCCACTTCCTTTGTAAAATACTCTAGAGTTGTATTAGTGAAAGTGTTAAGATCAAAATATTATTTTTATTACAAGTCTGGTGCCTAAGGTGACTTCAGTAAAATAGAATAACTGATTCCTTTTTCCTTGAAACCTACCATTGTTGAAACTTAAATCACATTTATATAATTATTCCTTTAGCCTGTGCAGAGATCCAGTAAGGCTTGAAAAGTATAGTCAATATTATTCGTCAATAGTTCTGTTTGTTGAATTGTTCTGTTGTACATTTGAACACTGAATAGGGCTGTTTTTCCGTTTCTAAACAGACACAGCTGTCTTTAAAATGCTAGCTGAATTTAGGTGCAACTTGAGGTGTAACATAATGAGTTACACCATGCCTTCAAAACTGCAAGGAGAAGCTAAAACAGCTGCAGAATTAGACAGGCACATACACAGGAGGTCAAATCCATGGAATCCCATTATAAACCACTGTTACAAGCATGCCTGTGGAAGCAGTTTGCTGTCTTTAACTGTACATAGAACAAAACCACTGACTTTACAAGACATGGTTTAGAAAGAGCTAGAAAAGGGGAGAATCATCTGCTTCCCCAGTTGTGTTTCTCCTGCCCAAGTGGGACTAGGGACTGAACAGGCAGCCACTGAGAGCTGCTGGTCTTCCAGTGATGCACTGGCCGTGTTTGTGCGAGGCTGCACTGAGCGCACAGGGTGGGATCTGCTTGGAAGGAGCCTTGTCTAGCTTTAGGCTCTGGTTTCCTGTCTCTGTCACACCTTATGAAACCCCAACTTTAGCACTTAGGTTATGGAAGGATTTAGAAACTCCAGCCTTGCCCAGTTTGCTTTCCTCAACAATTTTATTGCTCTGGTAACACGTACAGCAAATTCCCACGTGGGAGCCCAGGCATGTATGTGCAGCAGTAAGGTGCGTGCTTAAGAACTGCCAACAAAGCTAGCTTTATGAAAGGCCCTTGGAAGTGGGGGGAGATCTTTATTTGCATGATATATCTGACCATCCTGCTTTCTAATTGGCAGTAATTGATGTAGAATGTAATTTGCAGTCTTTCAGCCACCCGAAGTTATGAGGGTTTGCTTGTTACATTGTTCAGCCCATTGGCTGCCCGTCTCTTATGAGGCATGGTCAGCACTCAGAGCTTGCCTCTCCAGCGATGTGTATGCATTAGCAGCTTTCCTACAGGCACCAAAGGCTTGTCAATCACTGTGACCTCCGCAGCCCTCTAACAAGCCCAGCAAACAAGGCATTGAGGTCTGCACTGTTTTTTGTTTTTTTTTCACTTATTTTTTCAGTTAGGCTTTCTGGAGTGAGTTTCTCTAATTATTTGAAAGTGTATGCAAACACTGAAGGAGAATTAGGAGCATCAAGTGGGGCCTCTACTTTTATTAGAAGACTCTTGCTTTTCTAAATAGATGTCAAACATATTCTTTACTCTTTAGACAGTTAACCTTTCATCTCTCCCGTAGCAGAAATTCCACTCTGAGTTATGCTAATTTGCTATTTGCAACATTCTGAAGCAGAGGGAAAATGTCATTTGCAGTGCCCTCATTAAAAATTCCTTTATCCAGATTGTATACTTTTTTTGCATTCTGGTTTGTTACATTTTTTTATTATATAAAACCACCCATCTAGGCCCCTTCTCCCAAAAAAAACCTCAAACAAAAGCCACCCACAAAAAAGCCTTTAAGACAACCTAGCTGTAGATGAGTCTTTCCCAGGCTTAAATTCAGCATGAAGTGTCCCCTGGCTTCATTTACTAAGACGTATGACACAGAAGTCCCCCACCGTCTCCAGTCTTCCTTCAACCCTTACTCCACTCTTGAACTTAAAAAGCCTTTTCCCACAGCTCCATTACTGCTATTAAATAAATGTCTTTTATGCAAGACAGGATGTTAAAAGGGAAGTGGGAGGCACAACAGGGCAAGGCTTGTGTGAAGAAATGTTGCCTCTGTTTCCAGAGCGACCTTCCTCTTTTCCCTCTTTGGTTGGTCTCTGGGATACAGTAAGATGTTTGAGCCAGCTCTGGCTGCAGAAAAGGAGAGATCCTTGTCCACCTGCATTGGTCTGCTCAGACATACTGTGGTTTGAGCAAGTGCAGGTTTCTCTGTATGGCACTTTGCCACCAGGAATAGTGGTGTCATGTTGTCACTGCAGTATGTTATCTGTGCTGGACTTCTTACAGCATGAGGAAATCTGTGCTGCCTTGTTTTCTCTTTAGTTGAATTGAGAAAGGAGAGTGAAAGGAGAGTGAAAAGGTACTCCCTGGTCCAAAGTGAGCAAATATTGAATTAGCTATTGTGTGGCTGCCTCCACCACACATATTTTTGCATGTGTGTGCAAGCTTACAGCAGCTACAAGAAGAGGAGAGCTGTTTGAAGAACCTGCTACGTGCTTTGAGGGTGCTGTAGCTGTGGTCAGGCTGACAGTGGGGAGGAGACTTGCACCAAGCTGGGGAGATGGACTCTTCAAAGCATACTACTGTTTATGTAGGAGATGTGTCTGTAGAATAAGAGTAGCCCTTTCTGCTTCTTTATCAATCGAGATATATATGCAGCAGGATTTGTTAATTTTTTATGCTCTTTCCCTGACATTTTCTGTAAAAAGACTCATGTTCGGAGCAGCTGTGAGCTATTCCAAGTTCTTTAGTGCCCAGGATTTTATCTCGAGGGACAAAATGATATCAGCTCTCCAAACCACTAGGTAATTTGAATAACTCTTGCTTTCAGTCTCCTTCCTTATCCCTAATACGTCCTTCAATTGTTTTCAGTTTGTTTTGTTTTACAGTAAGTAATGTACAAATTTTTCTATCAGCTTCTCTTGGACAGCTAAGCCAGATTTGTGTTTTTAAAACACTCTTGTAGGATTCCTTTCATATTGTCAGAACAGCCTCTTAATTTTTTTTTTTTTAAATACATAAATTTAATACTTATTTGTGAATTTTGTGATTTTCCAAACTGAGGTAATTTTTTAAATTTAAAATACATAGTTTAAAAAGGCAGTAGCAGCCATATGAGGGGAAAAGTAACAAAAAGTCAAAATTTTAAGCCAGTGTATTTAAAAAAAAATGTTCTCAACATTAAAAGGCAGTCAGTCACTTGGGATACATCATGTTCAGTAAACAGGTTTGAAGAATTTTTAGGATATGTAACTTTTTATTTCATTTCTTAGAGCAAGGCATTTGTTTTCCTGTCAAGGTGAGAACCATTTGTGTTATTTCTCTAAGTGCTGAAGGCACTCATGTTCTTGGGCAAATTAATTTAGGTCTTCACATGTGAATGGTCATTCCTCAGTACTTTTGCTTTGTACACAGCTAAGTGAAAAATTAAAGCTTTGTAAATTAATTCAGTTTGCAGTACTGGTATGCACTTCCCTCTGCTTACCCTGGGAATAGCAAGGATAAAAGAGGGAGGAGAAATAATTATGGGCAAAACAGTAACCTTTTCTTCTTCTTCCAGACGTTCTCATAGGCAAAAAACCCCACACAAATTACTCCTTGCCTATCACGTACAAGGACATTTTCTTAAGATGGATCTTTGCGGATTCCTAGGAGGGGACTCTGATTTGTATTTAGTCTAAAGTACTCGGCGGCCGGGGGCTGGAGGGGGGCATGCCAGAAGCCCTGTGCAATGGTCCTCCTTTGTTTAGGTCTGGAATACTGACTGTTAAGGTCTCAACAGGCGAATGTTTTCAAACAGTTTCAGGGAAATCAGAAGGGTTATTATTTTCCTTAATGATGTGGCAAAACATACAGCTTAAACTAGGAAATTAGGAACAGAGCACTCAGTGACAGAAAAAACCTTACTTTTTTTTCTTTTTTCTCTTTTGTTTTGTTGATCGGTTTGATCCATGCAACGTGAGATGTGTTATTTTCTTTCCTCCCTCCTTGGTACTGGCAGTTGTTTTTTATGTTTGCTGCAGATGTTCAGGAAACTAATTCCAAAGCCTGCACCTGTGTGACACTGACCTAGGTGTACCTTGCCACATCCTGCTTTTATTCTGCTGCACAGATCAATTTGCGGTTTATTCTTCATCCCTCTCTCCTTTGTCCACAAAACCATCCATCAGCCCCCTCCTGCCTCCCCACGCGTCCGGGGAGGGGGAGGGCCAGCTCGTCTCTGTGTCTCAAGGCTGCCTTGGCAGGGGAATGGAGGCCAAACTTCTGTCAGGTCAAGGTGCCCATCTATTAAGACAGTGTTCACACTTTCATTATGAGACCCTATTTGAGGGATTTATAAGTCGACTGCACAGACTTGCTGCGAGCTGAACTTGTCGTACTCAGTTTCATCTGGGGTGGTAGTTACTGTTCTCTCCCACATTATCAGCCAAACCTCGTGCATAGGCTCTGCTTCCTCCCCACACGCCCCACCAGGAGATGGATACGGTGGCTTTGCTGGAGAGCATTTTTGGTTTTGCTGTGTTTTTGTTTTTAGGCATGCGGGGGGAGGTGGGGTCTCAGATGTGCTAATGCCTTCAGCTAAGATTGTGTTTTGGCAGGCTCTCACAGGCTTTCTGAAGCCTGAAGTCAGGCTGCTGCTGCCAGCTTCCTCCTTCTGTTTTTATATTGCTTATAACCAGGGCCTAAATTACCTTTATTTCACATTGACGTCAGGATAATAAAGAACAAGAACTAAAGCCCGTGCTTGCTGCTTGCAGCGCGGAGCTGCCGGTGTGCCGGGGCGGGCGGCCGCGGCGCGGGGCCCTCACGGGGCCTGCGGAGCCTCTGCGGGAGGAGCGGGGCTGTCCCGCAGGGCACAGCTCCCTCAGCGCGGGGCCCCGGGCGGGACCTCTGCCCCACGCAGGGACAGAGGTGTTCTCCAGACCCCGCAGAGACGCTTCGCAGGCTACTTTTTGATACGGAGCAGCCTGGGTTTGTGCCACGCCAAGGAACGAGGGCCAAGTTTGGGTACGGAGGAAGGGCGGGAGAGGGAAGTAGGAGACCCTCTGTTCTGCTGCGGCTTTTTTGGGTCCTGTCACCTGTGAGACCTGAGGGAATGCAAATAGGGAGAGATTGACATTGCTAAGAAATGCTTCCCACAACTAAGGAAACAAAAGAAGATTGGTGTCCTGTTAGGCAATTCTTTATCTTCCTAAATGCCAGCTATCTCAGGGACTTAACGGCTTAAGAGCGGACAAAGGGGAACCTCTGCACCCTTAGCATGGGAATGGCCTTTTGAACTTGCCAGAGGCTGCAGTGTGTTGCTGGCAGACCCACCTACCAGGAACTTAACACAAGGCTGGTGATAATTATTTTACTTCAGATTGGAAGATTTTCTATTACCAGCTGCTCAGTGGAGCACCTCAGGTTAAGCAGTCTCCTTATGCAAGGCTATGAAGCCAAGCCATACTTCCCAGAGAAAAAGCCAGTTTGTTTAATTACTTTCTCAAAAGGAAGGCTTTTCAATAAGTCACCTTGTGCAATTTTTCTGGCTTCTGTATATTGGCACATGGTTTAGTCAAAGAGTGAAAACTATTTTTAATGGTTACATAGGTTTGCTAACCCTTAGAGATTTACAGTGTTGAAAGAGGGAAACTTATTCAACACCAAATTTAGTAAATACCATAAAGCACACTTTAATTTTCTTTTTGACTTGGGAACAAAAAAATTACACAAGATATGGAAAAATCCACCTAACAGTCACTTATGAAATAGCTTTATCATCTAGATTTTGTAATGGGGAGGATGGATGTTAGGTTTTGCATTTACAAATTACACTTTCCCTAGATGGATTTACTACATGATCTGCAATTTATACACAATGCATCTCAGGCTTGTCTGTGCAGTCTTGAGGTTATTACTTTATTACCTTTTTTTTTTTTTTTTCAAATAAGTAGTAAGACTTAGAGCTTGGTCTTTTTACTTTGCTCCATTAAATTTATATGATAATGCTGGTGGTACAGACAGATATCAGCATGCAGAGTCTTCTCCAAATGTAGGTATTCACCAGTTTTGTCCATATAAAATGAATTTTGCTCTGAAACCAGAACATTAATGCTAATTTAAAAATACATATGATAGATGTAGAAAATCTTCTACAGGAATGAATATAGTTCCAAACCTGAAACTTATATCTTTCAGCAAAGATGTACTTCGCAGCTTTATTTTCTATTATTCTAGAATATATTGGTACTATTTTGAAAAACTTTACTGTAGCATTTTTACAATGTCTGTTTCCTGGTTCCTTTTCATTCACTTGAGCTGTCTTTGTCACTGGCTGTTAACATCGCGGTAACTCAATAAATTTTTTTGAAATTTGAATTTTTTTGAAAAAAGAAAACTTTTTGCTTTTACATAGAGGGGTGTGTTACCCAAAGCTGCAACTGTACATAGCCATGTGTTGTTTGTAATGGATATTCACCTGTCTTGGCCACCAGTGAGGCTGTGGAGTGAGGGATGATAGTAGTTGTTGCTCATCTGGGAACTTCTTCTGGAAGCATCTCCTTTTCAGTAGCTCACTAGGAGGTATCAGGTGTGCCTCTGGTATTCATGAAGGACCACAGGCTCTGTGAGGGATTTGGCTTGCAACTCACCTTTTCTCTTTTCCCAGACTTTAAACTGATAAACTTTTATTATCAGTGAAATCACAGCACTTACATCCCAACTGCTTTTAAATATCTGTAGCTACTTTTTTTGGAAGAAGATAGAAGATTAGATAACAAGAAGTCTGGTACTACGTACCTCTTCTGATTTGGTTTTAAGAATATTTCTGACACTGGGAAATACTTAGGTCAAAGCCAATATTTATTGTATAACTAAACTCAAGAAGAACGTAGCTGTGATCTTGGCCAAGATTAAAAAAAAAACCTTGTGTAGGTTGCTTTAAAAAAAAATAAATCCATAGTTGAAGTGATTTGCAGTGCAAGTATGTATAGCAACTACACGTAGTAGATTGTAATTATGCAGGAGTTTCTGATCCGTAGAGACAGAAGTTCTCACCTAAGGCTCTACGTGCAGAACTGGTAACTGAGAAGGAGATTTTCATGGTGATCACTCAGTGCTAAAAAAGGGATTAAGCAGCAGGGTGCACAAATGGTGATGTGAACTTCAAGGCTGTGATATATGACCCAGCCTAGTTCTTCCTTAAACCACAGCTCCATGGTGTGAAGGGTTTTGGCAGATCTTCTGGTTTTAGTCCTAGTTTATTCCTTCTTGGCTGACTGCTGAGATCTCCCTGTAGTTAGGCATTTGTCATTCTCTGTTGTGATGACAGGTTGGGTACTATGAAATGGATCAAGGGGTTGATCAAGGTCAAAACCAACTCTGCTATGGGCCACCTGGTGTTTCTTTAACCAAATCACTACATGTGTCAGGATCCATCTCACAGCCCCAAAAACAGTTATTTTGGTACAATTAGGGGCAATGCACTGCACTGAGTCAGAAGTATAGGGACCCTTTTAGTTAAACAAGTTCTGAAAACCTTGTGTAACTGAAGAATTACAGCCTCAAGAGGTTGTTTTCATTAATTTTATACGTGGACTAAATTTTACAAGGTAAAA
This sequence comes from Promerops cafer, assembly GCA_013398275.1. Taxonomy (NCBI): domain Eukaryota; kingdom Metazoa; phylum Chordata; class Aves; order Passeriformes; family Nectariniidae; genus Promerops; species Promerops cafer. Next base: position 270,877 of record VZSE01004202.1, on the reverse strand, counting down.
AAAAGGTACCTAGTTTTTTCAAAGATAGTTTGAAGAAGTGAGCTTTTATTATGCTTTCTCTGTTCAGTTGTATTTTGACATCTGAAGGATGTGGGATAACATAAAATGAGGCAGTGCTTCATTTCATATGTGTTGTTTTTAACTTTGGAGCAGTACTGGTATGTCATCTTCAGCAATGACACTCCTAACTTTCATATGCTGAATTTTTTGTCACCTGAACAAGAAAGTGATCAAATTGGTGCCTAAGATTATAGTCAGTTTTACTAAGCATGAATCTGACAAACAAATATACATTAGTTTGCATGCAGTCACCAAATGAAATCTTTCACTGGGGTTAGATCCACAGTTCTACTAGTGCAGCCCACTAGCATACTAGGTGTTATTGTATGTGTGTATGCCAGTCTGTGGAATATATTTGATTTTTCTCTGGTACAATTGTATAAATTTTTGTTTAAAAATACATTACTTGTGTTCTACACAATAGGTGTAAATTAAAATACTAAATCTTAATACAGAACTTATTGAAATTAATCTTTTTTTTCCCCTTTTTTTTTGGCTTCTGCTTGGATTGCTATTAGTAGATTGTAAGAGGGCACGATTCCAAACTTAACTGTTGCGTTCAACCAAACAACAAATAACTTAGAGGTAATAGTGCTTTCAAGGCATATACACATCCAATTCTATGTTATAACGTAGTTTTCTGCCTTGGTAAAAACTTGTTAAATTTTAATAGTAGTTTTTACTTTCTTAATGGAGTAAAAAGTCGACATATGAAATACTCAGGAGGTGAAGGTGATGAAAGTGTAGGTTTTGCATTAAAACATTTTCAGCAGAGTATATCCTGAGGGGAAAAGAAGACTGTAGGAGGTAAATGACTTAATTAGGATGCAGCTAAAAATTCTCTCAAAATAAGCATCTATTGTATAAGCTAAGGCACTAAGCAGCATGAGTATAAATATGCAACTTTGGGGCAGAGCTGATTTTCACTGACAACTTTAGATCATCATTTTGGGATGTACTCACGTTAACACTCTCTGTACCACCCAAGTTCCCAAATCGTTTCAGATTCCACAAAAGCCTGTAATTTTATTTGTTTGGGGTAAATTTAGCAAGCTGCTCCTGATTACACCTTAGCCTGGGACCATCTGTTGATGGTGAGCCTCTCAATGGATTCGCTCCTGCAGGCAATGAATGAGAAAAGGAGTGGAGCACCAATGCTGTTACTAAGCAGATGCATGCTATCAGTGAACGTCCTTCCTGCCTTTCAAGCTGCCAGCTCTCAGTATTGATGGAGTGTCATATGCCTGCAAGCCATTGGAGCCAAAGGCAAGGAGAAGTGCTCTTTTGGGGCCCATTTATCACGTCTTTCTGCTGGGGTCTGATAGAGACAGAGTTCTGAAGGCACAGTTTTGTATATGAGCAGAATAGAAGGCCTGATTCTTCTGCGCTGTTACCCAAAATGCACAAGACCATGTGTGTTCTTTGCAGCAGTGGGCTGTCAAAAGACTCCCATCACAAATAAGAGGATACAGCTGCTATTCATAACAAAATAAGCAAATCCCAAAGTGTCAAGGTTATGTTAAGTCCATTTCTAATACTGAGGTTCCTGGTAATTAATTTACTTAAGATGCCAGAAGACATATACCATTTTAGGAGATAATGTTTAGGAATTCTTTCCTTGACATGCTGGAGAATTTGTAACTATTTGTTTTTGATAACACCACTAAAGGTGCCCTAAGTTTGCTGTTGTGTTGGGTTTTTTTGGTTTTGTTTTAGAGGTTTCTTCAGACCACTGTGAAAAGCCTTCTGTGAGCAGTAAGGTTTGGAAAACAGGTTGTGTAAGATAGCATGACTTGCTTCATCCTGTGTCTTGAAACAATTGGAGGAGAGAGGTGGACAGGCAGTGTGATGGACTAGATAATGGGTTGTCTGTTAAACTCTAGGAAGCCTGAACAAGATCAGTGAAGTGAAATGACTGGTTTACAGTTTGATTGTAAGTGGTGTACAGCTCACTTCAGACAACCAGCAGTGTGCTGCTCATTAGAGCTAGCAGCTTTATTTAAATCCCTTTTTGAATCAGCAACGGTGGAAGGAGAATTTACCAGTCCTGCACAGATAACAGTGTGTGTGTGCTGTGGCAGCTCCACTTGATCCACAGTTTCTGTAGATGAACCATGCAGGCCAGTCACTTCCATTAGCTCTCAGCTTTTGTGAACCAGGAAAGGCAGGAGAAAGAAACAAGGAAGGAATTGCATATCCATCAAAACCCTTCTGTACCATGCCCACTGCATACATTTAAGAACCAGGTATCCTTATTTTAGGAAAATGTAAGTGATGAGAGTCACTAATTCTTATGCTGCTACCGGAAGTTCTTGATATCATAAACTTAATGAATGTGTGTTCAATTTAGGTTTATGACAAAAATGTTATGACTGCATATTTAATATAAAGTGGGTAGCTAAGAGTAAAGTTTGCTGATCTGTATTCAGTATCACCTGTCAGTAGTTCAGTATTGAGTATTTTCCCTTCTTGAAGGTAACAAGAAATGAAAGTGCTTGGTGTTTCTGATTAGGCAAAGATAGCTCTGTTTCTAATCCTGGAATTTAAAAAATGAAAGATTTAATCTTAAGTGATGATTGCCCTAGTCCAGTAAATGAACACTATTTCTGTAACAACAGTAACGTGTAATTCCATGCAGAAACTGCTTAAGTGTGTTGTGTCCACAGAATAAGTGAGTTAAGAGTTAAATGTGTTGGTTGGAGTTGGTGGGGTTTTTTATATCCTTTTCATTTTTCTTAATGGAATAAAATTTTACATATCATTATGACAGCCAGTAATTAATTAAAAAAACCCCAAAAACCCTAGCCTCACAAATTTTAGGAATTATTTGTTTAATAGTATCCTTTGCTAACATGAACTGGATTAATTTGTGGCTAGTGTGCAGCATCGAAGTGAGAGCTGGCCAACGTGCAGGAGAGGCAGAAGACATGGGGTGAGAAAAACAGAGCATATCATCCAGGGTCATGTTACTGATATCACACAGAGCATGTTACCGATCAAACTGGGATTTGGAAAGAAATGATTACACTGAATCTGGAATCCAGTTTGCTAGATTATATGCCTTTGCTATCAGGTTGTACTTCAAGCAAATAGAGAAATAATCAAAATCTCTGTAAGAGTTCATCTTATTCATTTTGGGGACTAGACCTTGATTGTACTCACTGACTCCAAAACAAGGCATTTGTGGATGTGACTGTTCAGTTTGTGTGTCCCCACTAATCCCACTCTGCGTTCATTGATGTCAACATAAAAATTGTCTGATTTTTGAATAGAGCTGGTTGAGCTATTTGTAGATTTAACTGTGGTATTTGAGATCAGTTCTAGCTAATGATCCTTATGAAATGGTGCTCACTAGCTTCCTAGAAGGTCTCTATAGGCAATAACCTAAATCATAAAGACATCTGAATAAATCTGTGTGCCTGGCCAAGCTTGAAATGTCTCTTAGCAAATCAAAATGAATTTTTTTTTTCCAGGTCATGGCAGCTGGCTGTTCGAGAGAGATTTTCGGTAGTACTTTGTTCTTCTGGTCTCATTTGGTGATAGAGAACTACAGTTCAGTCTTCATTTCTGACACAGCAGTGTCAAGGTTGCATGGTGCAGCATGGCACTTACTCTGACATATTTAAAGATCATGGATGTAGCACAGAACTGCCCCTCAAATTCTCAGCTGTTAAGACAGTGTAAAACAGTAAACAAACAATGCATATATCGCTGACCTTAAACAGCAATAAAGGTCTAGCATATTTGAGTTCAGCTTTTACACCCGGCAGTATGATATGGAAGAGTAAAGGAAGATACTCTAGAAATGTAAGGAGACAACAGCAGCACAAACCCATTTTTGTACATTTTTTATGACAGTCTGTTGAATGAAATGGTAACATACAATAAAACATAAGGGCATTTGGTCAGATTGGAAAATACAGATTAATGTCTTCGTGAATTCTTCACCATAATAGAAACACATGATAGAAATGTCAACATGGATTCTGTACCAAGTTATAAATCATAATCTTTCTATCTTCCCACTATTCCCCTATGTAGGCTTTTTTTCAAAGAACCCAAACAAAAAAAGCTCAAAAAGCAGACTACTTGTTTATGATAAGCTGTTACAATCAGGAGGAGATAATGTCAACATCTGCTGATGGGACCTTGCAGCCTGGGTCAGGTTGCAGAAGTATGCCATTTGAATTAAGAAAGGAGAAAAGGCTCTAGTCAATAGACTGTCACAGAGCCAACTCACAGCTGCCTTGGAGCTATTGATCAGGATGATTTCACCAGGCAAATTATCTCTACCAGAATGGCTGTGTAGCACCACAGAACTGAGTCACTGACCTGTTTTTGTTTATTTAGCTTTCTCCAGGTATTTTTTGTGGTTTGCCTCTTCCGTGATCTGTGTGTCATTCTGTGCTTGAAGATTGATCCATCTGTGTTGGTAAAACTTGCACCTTAGGGCATTCATATCTTTTCTCCTGTGTTGAAATGAAGCATTACGAAAAAATGGCTTACACTGACAGGGAAAGAGAGAGTGTGGAAGAAATAAACTCCCCATCATGGAACCTTTAATTAAAAGCAGAAAACCCCCTATTTTTCCTGGTGTTGTCATTGGTTGATACCTCTATATTTAACATACATCTGAGCTAAAGCTTTTGCCAGGCATTTGCTTTAAGTGTAAGGGTTTATGGGCTATTTTGTCATTGCCTATGCCTGTTTCAAAAGATGATGATCACAGCTTGAGGGTGAAAATATGTCAGGAATTTTACCCCACAAAAGACATAAAGTATGGGTGATACGAACATGTGAAGAAAATAGCTCAGAAAAGAGAAGTACAAACTAGTGCTGATAGAAAATAAGCAAAGAGGATTATGTTTTCTTGCTATATATAAACTTATGGTTTCATATATACCACAACTTTTTTAATATGAATTACTGTGGATTTTGTTGAGTGTTCCCTAGTAACATCCTGCTTGACCCTATAAGTGAATAGTAGATGACAAGTGAGGAACAGAGTTCTTCAGCACTAACAGCATGTGATTTTTGTCATGGGATTTAGAGAAGTACTGCATACTAGGTTGGGTCAGCAGGTATTCTGAATTATAAACTGTACAGTTATTTATTTAAAGTAGATCCAGGCATTAGACTGCTACTAAAGGTCCTGCAGGCTGAAGTTGTAATCTGGAGAAAATGTTAGAAAACTAAAACGGCTGTTACGGTTTTTTTGTGGAACTAGCAAGCCTGAACATTAGGTCTGTCATATATGACTTCTACAGTGGTAACATAGTTCATATATGCCAGCAGAAAAAAAATAAAGTTTTTTTTCTCCTTCAGACAGATCACTCTGAAGAGTAGAGGGAGAAAGAATATGCCATTAGAAAAGTGCCGTATTTCTATTGTAATTGTCACTGTTTCTAGGTCTCTTCTGTGACACTGAAACTGGAAATGATATTTTAGTCTCCATGCTGTTATTTTGGCATATATTTGGAAGTGTCATCCACTGGCTACTTTACCGTGTAAAGATTGATTTCGGCAGTCTATATGAGTACTGCTGGACTTCAGAAAAGACCTAGTCGGACACCCCTTGAGGCTTCTCACTGCAGACACTCAGAGGAGGGCATGAATAATCTTGCAGTTTAAAGCCTTTTTTAATGTGGAATGCTCTTAGACTGCAGTAACTGTGTCCATGCGTAGCTGTTTTGGAACAGCTATTGCACTTCAAATTCATAGCCTGTCATATTTGGGAATAATTTTTCCATGTAGACAGGACTCAAGGAGGATAGAAGCAGCTGCTCAGTTTACCCATGCGATTAGGAAGATATTCCTTTGATTTCAGAATTCTTCATGCAAGACAGACACTTTACAAGTATTGATCCAGGTGCAGACTGGAGAACTCCTCGTAAGCTCCAAACGTAATCATCTGAAACACAGCTTTTTATGAACCAGGGGGTTCTTCTCTCCCCACCAATATCTCCCTCATTTAAAAAACTGGGAGGGGTGAGATGTACGCAGTTCTTGAACAGAAAAATTCAGTGAGAATTTTAACTGAAGGTTATGGAGTAGCTTTCAGGTCTGGTTGCTACCTGTGAAAATGTGGAAACTTGATTAGGGTTGTTGTAAAAATAAATATGTATCACATCAGTACTACAGCCCGCTAAATATTAACAGTTTTACAGTTGGTCCACTTTGCATTTTTTGTAGTCTCTTAAACACCTGATACAAAGTTTTAACAAAAGAAGTGTTGCGGAGAATTCTGAGTAGTCATGAGATAAGCCGTGCTTATTCAGAATGCATATCAGTGTTACATATATAGAGAAAGATCAGTTGATATTGCTAGATTTTGTTTGTGCAAGGAATTTTACTGATATAAAATGCACCAAATTTAGGCCATTCAAGAAAACTCAGCTGACTTTGCAGGAGGAGAAGTCACACTTTCCGTTCTGTTGGCTCAGCTGCGAGAATGTCTACAGGGTTTTGGTTCATTGATATACATTCTTACTACAGATTAAAAATAATAGAATAAAAAAGATTAATTTAATTTCCCTATTCATGTTGTCCTGGAAGCAGTGTAAGCCACACCAAAAAAACAAATCCCAAAATATTAATGCTGTTCTGAAACTCTTTGTACAGTAATTTCTTGTGATATAGCCATAGTTCTTTGGTTATTCTGTTGCAGTGGCATGATTTGATAGCCTCATACAGATAAATGTGAATGCAATGTTCTGCCTGGATTAATAACTCTGTCTGTAACAGTGGCTATCTTGACAGAGAGATGCTTTTTTAAGCGGTTGCCTTTATGTTGTAAGGTAAGGTACACCTTGCCTTAAGAGGTAAGAGGTAAGGTATCTCTTAACATTTTATTACTATTACTTCTTTTGTCCAACAGTGATTTCTAGCCTCAGCTGTGATTGATATTCTGAGTGTAGCGGAGAGACAGAGATTTAGCAAAGAGACAAAGAGATGTGGGAGCTGGGGTCCAATTACTTAACACATGGTGCTGCTGAGCCCTTTAATTTTTCTTATCAGTTATTCACTTAAGATAAGAATTCTGTAGATAAAGTTGATCTTCAAGGAGAGGAATGGAGGCGGAAGAGAGGTTAAATTGGCCTTTGGCAGCTTACTCTAAAGCGTGTTTTACTGTAAGCCATCTTTTAAAAAACCCAAAAGTATTCTGTTTGTACTAAATAAACAAAAGTCACAAGTGAGAGCAAATACAGACTGAAATTTCTGTTCCTTCGTCTCTGGCTCTGTCCATGCTTTGCTGCTGTCACTGGACTTGTCCTAATTTCTAGCAGCCAATAAACAGTTACTTAAGACTAACCAGATTTTCCCGTCTCAGGGTGAGGCCCGTAGCACCTACCTTGGTCTTGCTGTCATTTGTATTAACTTAATTTTGTTCCCAACTCTGCTCTCAGATCAGTGCTTTGTCTTGGGAGAGCAGCACAGGAGAGCATCATTAAGCAAAGCCAAGAGGTTCCTGTTTTGGACCTGCAATTATGGCAATACTTAAGTAGTTGAGGAGAAATTGCAATCCTACATAAAGATTAATTATGATTCTCTGCACGTTGATGGCTTCAAATAAGAGTACTTACCTGGCTTTTTTTGTCATTGTTGTTGGAAAATAATGATTATAGTGATCATGTAATCTTCCTTTTTCACACGATAAGATGATGCTTGTGGTAGTGCAGGGATACTTGCGTTGATGAGTGGGGAAGGATGTAATTAACAAGCAGTTAGGTAATTTTTTAATTTACCACATAGAGAATACTGTACCTCTCATGAAGGGTTGAGATATTTGTTTTCTTTTGCAGAGCTGTTGGAATAGTTAGATTCTAGAAAGGGTACAGGTTCATAAGGGTAAGCCAGCCAGTTGGCTCTTTTCACCTACTCTTTTGGATGTGATGTGATGTGATGGCTAATTCTTTACTATTTTTTGTCTTTCTTTTTGCCTCCTTCTGAAGTTCTAGAAGTTGTGCAGCTGCAGTTAGAAAGAAAAGCACATCTTTTGTATTGCATTTCACATAAGTGCATCTGCTCTCCCAACCTTTACTTTTGCAAACACAGGCAGGACCAGAGGACAGCTGAATTATTTTCTGTCATTGATCAAAGGTAATAAGGTTTCAAAATTCATTTCAGAACTGTTTTTCTGCTGTCACAAGCACCTGTGCATTGACAGCAAAAACACACGAGTGCTTCTATGGCTAAATTTCCGTCCACCCTATTGTTTCTTACTACTGATGATGGCTGTGGTATAAAGATCATCTCTGCTTTTCTAAATAGAGGGCTGGCTTCTGGAAGAAATACCCGCTTAGCGTGCGTGCTGCTCAGGCTTTCTCTGAAAGGCTTTGAAACACATACAAAAAGACAAAATAGTATTTTTTTAATAGTTATCTTAGAGCTGACTCACGTACCAGGCCAAATACTTTTTCTATGTCATTAGAATGTCTTTGGAGTGAGATGGTCCAGATAATTCAAGAAGTAACTTGGAAATTAAATTGCCTTGTAAATGTTCTAACTTATTCTAAGCAGTACATGCTTATTTGGTATTTTCAAAAGATGAAATTCTTTTTCAGCTGTCTATCATGTGCAAGAGATATGGTTCAGATTCAATCATATGAAATACCATGAGACAGAATATTGGAGTCAAACTGAATCCTTCAATTCATGTTGTGATATAAAGAAAGTGAAAGATTAGAATATTTCATTAAATCAAAAGGATCTGTAGTAACTGGGAAACAGCATGTTCATATACTGATACTTTTTTTTTTCTTTTTAAAATGTTCTCAGGAAGGGGAAAATATGACAGCAAAGTCTATAGTTGATACAGTCAATATAATTCAAAATAAATTTGCAGAATTACTACTCCAGAACTTTTCTGATAAAATATTTATATACTGAAGTAGCAACTCACAGGGTGCCTGCTATCATAAAACAGGTCACAATAACCTAATTTGGCTCACAGAATAAGTTTTACTTTTTTTTTTTAAACAATAAAATGAGAGGGTTTATTACAGTCAAACACTAAAAGTGAATACATATCTAAATATATATTGGATTATTATGTTATATTTCATTGGTTGTTAAGATAGAAATACCATTTTTGAACATTGCTATCATTGACTGAAGCCACAGGTAAAGGCTAGTAGAAACACAATTGTTCTTGTGGCCTGCTCACTGCCACAATAAGGAATTATGGCATATTTTTAGTGCACTAGACTCATTACATTCATGCTGTCAAGCATTTCAATTAAAGAAAATGCCTAGTTATTGTCTGTTTTCATTCTTTCAGTTTTAAAATATTTTTTCTACCTGTTCTTATTCACAATCATACAAAGGAACATAAGGTGCTTGATACATAAATGCTTAGTGGGTTTGTTTTAGATAAACTTTCTTTATGTCTCAATATTTTTAACTTATGGTCCCTTTATGCCTGAATCCTACAATTTCTTTTTAGCTACAATAATTACTACATGAGCTGGTAAAAGTAGTCAGGTTCATGCAATAAGTCCTACACTAGCCACGACTGATACTTTGACCTGAGAGTTTTCACCAAGGTAGGAAAAATACCAGCCATCACTTTTTTGGAATAGTTTAAAAAAACTCAGAGCACCAGCTCAACCAGAAACACAATTCACAACACCAACTTTGATATAATTTGTCATCTTTTGGGCTCTCAGTTTTGAAGAGACATTGTTCATGTCTGAATAAATTCTGGTCTTTTCTCTTTGGTGACTGTTTTCAGTATAGGGACTTCATGGAAAAGTGATGATGTGTTACTGGTGGATTTCATAATGTTTCTAAAGATCAAAATGCAGCTTTGAGAAGCAAAACTTACTGTATAATTGCGGTAAAAAACAAATATTTTTTGATACAAAATGCAAAGCTGAAATGAAGCTGTACAGATAGGTAATGCACAGCAGGAGATGGGAATTTTTTGTGTTTAAATTAAGTTTTTTTTAATGCATCCTGTAATACTTTTTGCTTCCATAATCCTTTGGGGAAGGCACATAGCATCTATTTTCTCTTGTAGGTAAAACTATAATAAGCTAAACATAATTATGAGTGTGAGATTTTTATTGGTGTCCAACAAGCACCTTTGACTAATAGTTGCGAACCAGCCTAATTAATAATTAACAATGTGATCCCCACAAACACAGAGTGCAAACCCCAGTGGTGTCGCTTTGTGATAAAGCTGCATCAGGAGAGGACAAGTAACAGTTCCTTGCAGTCTTTCTCAATTAATTCTCAATTATGTTTTTTATATCTCTGTTGTTGTTTTTTTTGATAATGCACCTGAGGAGCTCCATTTACTTGCCCGTGCCACTGGTGACCAGGGATTTACTGATGTGTGCATAGAACTTGAGTTGTGTAGGAAACCATTTTAGAGCTGAAATTGGCAGCAGAAGCCTCACCTGCTGATGATGTGCAGAGTGCAAGAGTCCTGCAGTGCCAGGGGGAAGATCTCCTCCACTGAAGGGCAAGCAGAACTTGTAGCATTTGCCCTTTCAGGCAGAGGTGTGTATGTGTATGAGTGTGAAAAGAAAGTGAGAATTCCTTTGGGAAAGAAGCTATAACACAACATTTGTAATGCAGAGCTGTGTAAAGGCTTTTGTAGGGGAAAAACTTGTGCTTTTTTTCCAAGTATAACCCAGGCTGAAATCCTTCCTGTGAGTAAATTGTGCTCTACATCATGGAATTTATGTTGTATTTCCTAACTCACTGTTGGATCAGAGTAGGTACAATAGCTGTGTGTGTATACATCTCTTATAATAACAACTCACTTTGGAATACAATTTCTTGGCTTAATCTGTATTTGTAGGTCTTTTAGTGATTACAGTTTTACTGGAATAAGTCTTGAAGCAGACCACTGTCAGTCAAGTGAGGAAGTGTTAGCAGTGGCTATTGCTGGCCTAGGGGAGCTCCAGGTGCAGTGCATTCACTATGATTTAAACTATGAGAGCAGGTGCAGTCAGAGCAAGATGCCATCTGATAAAAACAACAACNAAACCAAAGAAAAAAAAAGTGGGAAAACCCCTCCAACTTCAAGGAAAGGTAATGGGATATCACACACAAAGAATCGAGCCAGACTCTGGATAGTGATTTTAAAAAATCAAACAAAAACTGCACCAAAACCTACAAAAACGTGAAGTGAGCCATATGTTAATTAAATGGTATTTTTGATTGATCACAAAGGAGACAGGTTGAGGGGTTGCATTTAGTAGGAACATTGTTTGGTAGACTTCTGTCATATGGCCATTTAATAAGAAGTCTCTTCTAGGCTTGAACGGAAGAGGAGGAAGAGCTCTTCTACATATGCATAGATATTTTCTAGCCACAGTAAATCATGTAGCTATTTACTCTTAATTCATCAACAAGGTGATGGGATGAAGATGAGAAATAAAGCATGAAATGCTGTATATTTCCCACTTGAATACATTTAATATGATGCCTCAGTCTTTTGTGAATCACAATAACAGGTGCAGAAAAATCAGAAAAAACAATCTAAAGACTCATCTGTGAAGATGACCCTATTGAATTTTTTGCTACAGATTGTATTTTCCTGCTGACCAGAAATAAATTTTGTCCAACTGTTTTTTTCCAGTCTTAGCTGATGCAGTTAATTCTCTTACGTACTATTGCAAACATCAAAATTTTGTCTGTTTCATCAGCTTCCATGAGTCACAAAGACCTTTTTCTAGGAAAAATACTCTTTTCTATCCTTGTGAACTAACACTTAAAACTTTCTAGAGGATGTTGGGATACATGATGGGTATGAATATGAGTCACTATGAATAACAACAGTTCTGCTTCATATATTGCTAAGTATTAGATGTAAATTGAAAACATAAATGCTTTTTGCTTTAAATGAGGGAAAGGAAGTGGGAACAATTAGATGTCTTTCATCTCTCTTCATTCCTCAATAAAATAGTACAAAACTAGACCATAAAATAAAGATAGAGATTAAGAAGCAAAATCTTCTTTTAAATAAAGAGTTAAAGATTTCTGTGCTTAATGCAACTTTGCAGTTTTTCATCTTTCATTACTCCCAGCCACAGTCTGTATTGATTGGAAGAGCCTGCATATATTTAACATTAGATGGTTCTGCAATTGCACATGTCCTTAAAGAGAAAATTTTTAAGCAAAACTTCAACCCATAAAGTTTTAATCCAGTAATTTGGGATAAAAATTGAAGATTAATGGAAGTTAATGCAGCATTCATAATTTTCATGCTTTTCATTCATTTAGAAAGTTTGTTCCTGTAACATTTCAGGCATTCAGAAATAATGCAATGTCTGCAGTCCCTACTAAATCCCTGAGAAGCTGGGAGATTTCAGGTATCTTCAGTTAAGCTGCCAGCTCCCAGCGGAATCGCAGGCATTGACCTTGAGGGAGACGTTCCTTGAGCACAAGTGAACAGAGTTCTCAGTGGTGTTCATGTGCTCATGAAGCTGCACCAATGTCACCTCTCTGTTCTAATTAAGAGTTGCTGGGAATCTGACAACTAAAGATATCATGAATCAACTTTAATGTGAATAACCATGGGAGGACAGCAGATAGTTCTAAAGCAAGCAAAAATTGGAAAGGAAAACAATGCTGACCACGTGGACTTCAGCAATTTGCATGAAATAAATGTCCCAGGAGAGGATTTGATCACTCACAAATGACACCTCCTTGTGGGAGAGCAATATCAAAGAAAAGGTTTAGGCACTTACCAGCTAAACATGGAAGTATCTGACATATTGCTTAAAGATAAAAGCTTTAAAAGTACAGAAGAATATATATTCTCCCTCACCTTGTGGCTGAAGTATCAGTTTCTTGTTTCCAGAATGGCTTGTGCATTTTCAATGCCTTTGTATAAAACCAGAAATAATACCAGAGAAATTTTTCCAGTAATACCTATGTTAGTGGTAGAACATGCCTTTAAACTACCGGATAAAAGGCATGCACCCAGCCTCCCTTTTCATATTTTAATAAACAGTGGCCATGACTGTTGCAGAAAGTCCAATCCTGTCTATATATTGGACATAAAAGCCAATCCTCCCATGTCCCTAGTAGAAGTAATTTTAAAAGCTGCTGTCCCCAGCAGTCCATTAATACACTTCAGCATACGCTTTGACTCAAACATACATGAAAATATAACTAGCTGTCTAAGAAAATCTAAGCTTTCAGTATGGATTTACTTAATCCAGCTTCAATATTGGTTGAAGTGAGCGTCACTGGTTTGATGCAGATGCAGTTCAGTGTGCATCTGGCTGTTTTTTGCTGATAATGACAAAAGGAAGAATCACTAGTTGGGGACAGTGATGTCCTGTCCTCCTGCAGGTTTAATGATGTTTCCCTACTGGGTCAAAGATTCCAAAGGACTTATGTTTTTTGGGCCCCAGTGGGAAATAGGGAGAGTGATAGTTCACACTACTGTGTTCTAATTTGGCTTCAGACACACAGTACTGGACATGAGCAAAGACACTTCTAAGGACTAGGACACAGACATGCTGCCAGGCTCATGAATAGGAGTTATTTATTTAGTTGTATGTTTTCTTCTGATTCAAACCAATCACTGTTGATGAAAGTAAAAGATGGACCTGTTCCAGATTTAAAAGATTGCTTGGTTTATTTTTAACTAGTTATTATTCAGTACTTTTAAAGTTGTACAAAGATTGCAAGCTATGAACACTGTGATTACTTGGACCCATGAGGGGTGAAGAGCAGTCATCTGATTTTCACAGGAAGGGAAACACAGTTGTTTTCTGAGGAATAGCTAAAAATGAGAAATTAAATGAACTGGATAAGATTTTTAAAAACCCCAAACATATAGATAGCATAATCTTGAAGGCTTATGAAAAACAATAGGTGCTGTTTATGTTTTCTGTCTGAAAATAAATTCTTTTCAGAATTCTTTTCACTAAGGGAGGGTAAGGTAGTTTGAGGTCTAAATGATGTAATCTCTAAGAAAAAAAAAAGATCATATTTGTTAAGCTATATAGGAAAAAATCAGAAAATAATATGGTTTTGTTCACAGTATTACATAAAGAAGATTAAGGATGGGAAACAAGCTGCTTAAATAGTGTAAACTAATTAGTTCAATTAATTGTTTTCCCTAGGTTCATGAGATATGAAACATTGGCACCAGTGCGTGAAATACACCCTTCCTCACTGCTCTTTTCAATTTATTTTTCTGTTAGTGGCATATGTGTATATAAAATAGAGCAGCCAAAAAGAAAGAGGTTACAGAGGGAGACCAAAGCCTGTCAGGTGATTGAAGCTGACATTTTGTCATCTTAAGCCTGATATGGGAGGGCCCCCTTCTAATGCTATGTATAAATGCCAGCTTCATTTCCTGCTATCGTAGGCTCCACTGCCAAAATGATGTCGTGACAAGGCCCAGAGGGATTCCCGTTGTTGCCCTGTGCCCAACTCCATGCTAAGCTGTGCACAAGCCAGCTGACAAGTTGCTAATAAGTTCAGCCAGCATTGGGGTGACCAGGGGGAGGCAGGCAAACGGGGACACGGCACGGGCTGTGCCTGTGTGCGTGGCGCGAAGTTGGCTGGACAGGGGAATAGCAATGACAAATGTTAGGCATGGTAACTGTTTCAGCAGCTCTGGATTTCTGTCTTTGTCAGTTTACACATGAATAGGGTAACAGGCCGAATGTGCAAGTGTTCCTGATACTCTTTAGAACACACATTTGTCTGTGTGCTGAAGTGGCTTCATAATAGGAAGGTTATAGTTTTAATAAATGTGATTATTTATCATTATAATTTGATAAATGTAACACGAGATTTAATATTTAGTTTGTTAAATCTTTTTTGTTGTGCACCATACCTAAACACCTAATCAGAGGTGTCTAGTATTGTCATGTTTGTAAGAATATACTTCTACTTCTTGATACCAAGCACACTACCCAGGATTTTGCCACCCAACAGAAATACAGCATATAGATTCCTCTTTTTTGAGGAATGTAGGATTATGTGGGATATGACCATATGGAACTCTACATAAACTGTCATATCAGAGAAGAATGTCAGAGAGTAATGCTTGGGGGTGCCTGCACAAGTATAAGAATAGTTTTGCTTAGAGAAAATGAGGAGGGAGAAATCCCATTGTGATTATATGTTGTATTTTTAATAGTACTGAAATACGGAGGACAAAGAACATTTCAATTTAGACACTAGCCCAAGGGCTTTTAAGTAATATCTGAGGGGCATTGAATATATAGCAGAGATAACATAATAAGGACATAGTGGATACATCATTTAGATGAGGCTTCATCATCTGAAGGGAGGAGGAGATATGACATTTTCCTGTGGGTTTTGTAATGATTTTTGTGTTCCATGGGACACATGTGACATTCTGTTGTATGTAACCAGTGCAGGATTTGGAAGCTGTTCATGTTAACATTATTACTTATGAAAAGAAGTCCTGTCTAACTTTTGGTTTGTTTGTTGGTTTTGTTTTTGTTTTTTTTCTGTAAGTTTTCCATGAATACAAATCTTCTTGCAAATGCTATGTCTTAGGTGGCAATAGCATGATGTGCTTGAGGTTTAATTTCTTAAGCAGGCTTCAATGGAATAGGGGTTTGTTTGAAAAACATAGCAATGGGTTTGGAAGAGAAAAAAAGGAACCAGGGAAAGGAAGGGAGGAGGGAGAGATGCTCTCAAAATCAATTACTGTGTCGTGTCCTACTTTCTAAAGCTCCCTGGTAAATGTCCTGTTTGGCATCAGAGGTACCTAGCAAGTTCTGCAGTGGAATCTGCAGCAAAGAAGCATATCACTTGAACACAATTCACTTCTTGGCAAAGTAACAGAGGGCAGGGGTGTGTTTATGTTTCAGACCTCTTATTCCCACTCACTCCTTTATTTTTCAGCTGTTGGGGTCAGTACATTAGTTCCCAAAAAGTAAAACAAGCCTGGGAATCTTGGTAGCATGGGTTCTACTCAATTATGGCTTTTAAATAGGCAAATCAGATTCTAATTAGCACCACAGTCAGAACAAAGTGCTATTTTTATTACCCTCGACATTGCATTTCCTTACATATATACCCTGCAGTTACAGATGCATTATGTATTATATGTTTTTGTTGGTCACAAAGGTACCTTTTGTTACTTATGATTTCTGAAGTTGCCAACCTGAGCAATGTTATAAAATCATTGTTTACAAAAACATGAACAAGAAGCGCTTGTCAGTTTTATGTTAGATCCAATGAACTAAGTATCTGCCTAGTGAGAAGCATAATTGCCTCCCTGTAAAGGTGACAATATAACCCCATCTTTTCCCTGGAAACATGATAGAAAAGATGTATTTGTAGTTGGCAGTAAAGAAGAAATACAGGACTGAAAGCTCTTGGTCTTAATCTGACATTTTCTTCAAAATCTGGAGCTACTGTATGGCCCAATGCCATGAATGATTTTGTTGTGTACTTCTAAGAAACACATTTTGTGTTCCTTCCAT
Source organism: Promerops cafer (assembly GCA_013398275.1). Lineage (NCBI taxonomy): Eukaryota > Metazoa > Chordata > Aves > Passeriformes > Nectariniidae > Promerops > Promerops cafer. The sequence continues at coordinate 254,375 of VZSE01004202.1, read as the reverse complement.
TAGGATGTAGTGTTTAATATTGGTTAGTAATACTCCCTTGGAAGAACATATGGTACATAGTATTCTATCATGTCAATAAGAAACAAACCATAGCTTCTTAAAAGGAATATATTTCAGTTTAAAATGGTATCTGATGAAGAATGAGCTAATCTACTGAGGAATAGAAGGGAATAAAACCTCAGGCTTTTTTTCAGATATAATTAGATACTTAGGGACCTTTATGGGTTCCAGAAGTAAACCCGTGTGACCCTGTCCTATTTATTAAGACTGATGAACCCTTGTTAGTGTGTTTACCATTTCCCTCTTGCATTACCACTGTTCTACAAGCTGTCTAAAAGTTTGCAATTTTTGTGCTATATATTTTTTTACCATCTGACTTCCATGACTCTTTCCACAAAATGTATTTGTTGTGTAATCCTCAGAAATTTTAAACTACTTGATGGTTCTGGCTTCATCCATTATATAGTCATTATTATTATTGTTATTATTGTTATTATTATTAAAGAATTAATTATTTTTAAATTGTTTTCCATATGTATGTGTAGATATGTTCTGAAATTTACAAAACCTTTTTGACTAATTTCAAAGGCTGACCTGCACACTGAAACCATACCAATGTTTGTTGCTGCTAATTATTCTGGGTAAACCTCTGGGAATCAGGCGCTTTCTTTATGGCTTTGGAAAAGCAACTAAAAAATTTAGTTCCCTCTCAAGAATATTACTTACTTCATCTTTGTAACTCCAGTTTAGGGTAAAACTTGTGCTCTGCATAGAGGTAGTGTCCACAAAACTGCTAGTTTAATTTTGTTCTTTGTTAATTTGAAGTGAGGAAGAAGGAAAGAGAAAAGGGACTGTATTTGGCACTGTAGTGTAACAAAACCAGCTGTGTAATGTGGTGCGAGTGGGTTATTAGATATGACATAATGTGTAGTATTTCTATCATGGCATTATATATCTGTCAGGCTTTTGGCAGTCAATTTTTTCTGCGTTTGAAGTCCTTCTCATGTATTTTCAGTGGGTATCAGTTAAAATGTCCAGAAATCCCTCTGCAACCAATCACTTTTGCTTCCTCTAAATATCTGCCTTTAATTGATGGCTTGTTAAACTGAGTTAGGAAGCCATGGGGATCTCAGCCTACACTGTGTAGACACAGCCGTAACTTGACATGAAGAGAATGATTTAGAAATGTTTAGGCACCACGGCTACCTCTAGATGAATTTTTTTTTGCAATTAGAAATGTGTGTAATTGAACACATGACAAAATTTTAGCTCCTGTTTTGGTCAGGAATGGATCATGTATTGCATGTTTTGAAAATGTTATATAAGCCGATTTTCTAATTATTGTTAAAGAAGAGACACATAAACAGTAGTTCTTTTCTTTTTTAATAATTCTGCAGACACAGGTTTTGAAGGAAGTTGAAGCATGCAACAGTCTAAGGTGATGTGAGAGAGATTTTCCTTCCATAGGGAACATGTTTATTGACAAAAGAAACCTCCCTAGCCCTCCCCCGCAAAAACTGCAAACACAAACAAAAGCACAAAACAGCAACCCCCTTAAAAATCTGTTGCTGCTTTTCCATATCTTTGCTTGAAGTACCCTATGTATCAGCAAGTGTCTTGTTTAGATACCCTATTAAGTAACACACTGACACCCTTGCTGGTTTAAGTCTATCTGCAGTAGTATATGATACAGACATTTCAGATCAGAAAAAATTATCTTGAAAAAGAGAGCTTTATGACATTTCAGCACATGCTATTGGATTCCTTCTGCAATGTACCTTGCCTGTAATAGAATATAAAATAAATGTCTGAATACTAAGGTCCTTTTTGACTTCCTGCCAGGGATTTTATGGCCACTGACTCCCAAGTTTGAATAACCTAGTGAGATTTTACACATAGAAAAATGCTGGTGCCATTTTCTTGGATGAAAATGAAACACTAGAAGTCATAATCTTTGCATTCTGTTCAACCCTCCACAGTTTTGTTTTGCTGCAGGCTGTGCTACAGAACTGAGTAACATTCACACTTGGACTTATCAGTAACCAAAGCAGGTAAACCTTTGCAGCCCTGAGTTATTAGCTCCCCAGCTTTTCCAAGCACTGACGTGGCTAGTTCCAGCTGTTATTTTGTTCAGCTCTGTATATTGCTCTTAAATGCAGAGAGCCTTTCTTTTACCAAAAACAAAACAAACAAGAAAAACAACTCCTTTTTCAAAGCATATACATGTCAAAATCGGAGAATCAGTTTTTTAAGTACCATTACTATAAATTGTTCCTTGGGAAAGTGGTAATGCAAACCTTCTGAATTTCTAAGTAGTTGAACACAAGAAATTGGGATTGAAAGGCAAAAGAAAGAGCAGTTGAAAGAGTAGGTGCAAATGGACTTAAGAAGACAGAAGAACTTAGCTTCAGAAGACTCTGAAGTGGGACTGTTGGACACCAAGGAGTAACGATGACTACAGTCAGCAAGAAGGCATTTCTCTGGAACTTTGGGGGCTATCATCTTTTCACAAAATTTCTCAGGAAGTCAGTATTTCTAACAAATCCCCTTCAACAAACATGGCTTTGAGGATTTGAGGTGTTGCTGTGCAGTGCTGGCTGTCACACCTTTCTGCCAGCCCTGGTGCAGCAGTGGGGGTGACAGAAGGTGCCCATGCACTGGGGACCCTTTGCTGACTTCATTAGGTAGCCCCTAAGAGCTGCCCAATGCCTGAAGCGTGGAACTTTGGTTCGTGGGGAAGTGTTTTCCATGTGCCACCACTTGCACTGCAGCAGGCAGTTTGTGAGGCTGAGGCATTCTGGGGCTACAACAGCATAAACAACTGCAGCTTGTTTGGGGACAATCTGCTGGGGGCCCAAGGCTCAGCACAGTATGGAACTAAAAGTAAGGAGAACACAATTGCTTCAGAAAATGCCTGCCAAATATTGTTTACAGATTTATATTTTGATCATGTGGTTTTCTTATGCAAATCTTTATGTATATATTGAGGATTCTCTGCCCACTTTTTCTTTAATTGTGTCCTATAGATTAAACAAAATTGTTGACTTTTTTTATTTTCCACTTTGTTTTTTTTTCTGTGACAAGTTTTGATGCGCTAAAGCATGGAAAAAACTCTGCAGTTGAAAAGAGGAGGGATCAGCCTAAACATCTGCAGCGATTCTGTACTAATTTATTAAAAGTTCTTGATTTCTAATGGGGAAGTAGGAGGAGGGAGTGGTAGGAATGCAGAGTTCTCTGAGATATATTTGTGCACGTGCAGAATTCTGCCAAGTTCTCTTCCAGTCATAAATTTATTTTACCACTTGAATTTCTTGAATTCTGTTTGGTGTATAATATTTATTCATACAGACCCAAACTGTGGTGTATTATCATAGATTGAAAGATCTGTGCTTGGGGAATGGGAAAAGCAAAAAATTGTAGTTTCACCTTTAACAGAGTTTTTCCAAAGTTCATCTCATTTTGGGAGAAGGAGGGAATCATAGTTAAAGGAACTTGCTTGCCATAAAATGCAGCACGAACTCTGATTAAGGAAATTGCCAATTTTAGCTTTTCATAAGGTCCTTAGCAAAAATATAAGGTGAAGGTAATATAGTTCATTTTTCAGAGGAACATGTGGAGCAGACACATAGTGTCTGAATAGATAAATGGTGCATTGCATGTCGGAGGAGAGACTTCAGTGTAAAGATTCAAGTCAGTCAGTTTGCCAGCGTTGCAGTTAAGGCTTTTCATCAGTCTTGCATTTGCATTACTTGGGTAGTTCCATTTCAGAAGTGCATATATCTCAGATAACCGATCAGTTTCATGTAACTGATCTGTATCTGTTTGTGATTCCACGTTCTTTACCTCCCACGAGTTGTACCTTTCTTGTGCAAATAAGCTGCCTCCACTGCCTCTGCTTGATCTCTATACTACAGATGTTTCTAATTAACTCTACTGTGACAGGCCAGGAGGATATAGTTACAGAGGTTGACAGGTCCCAGGGTCCTTGGAGGCACTGGTGTGTCACCTGACGCATTCCTTGTGCTAACATCTTTTTGGCAAGCTTTCCTAATTATTACAGCCAGCCAGTACCTCTGTGTTTAATATGGAGGGTGTGGAGTGATAGTGTATAAAAGTCAGCAAAGACTGCAGGCTTATGAGGATGGAATGTTTCAGTATCTGTTTGGTGGTTAGAGGCATTGATGATGCTATTATGCCCACTTTATTTTTTTTTTTCTGCATTGTTTTGCTTGACACCAACAATGCACTTAGGCTTGCTTTGCTGTTTAAAGTCAGAAATAGGATTATAAGATTTCCTGCATTTTTCTCCCCCCAGTAATTTATCAAAGCTTCATTATGCCAGGGAAAGAACTGTGACATTCTTTGTTTCTTGAAGGATTTAGATTGAAAAGATCATTGACAGCCAAACATTAGCACACAAGTTAATATGGGCCAACTTCTTTGTACAGCAGATTTTAAGTGATGAGTGTGCTGTGTCATGCACCTCTTCTCACTTTTTTCTCAGACTGGGTCAGAGAACCATCAATTGGGGAGTATTTGCATACACGTGGGAAATCTCTTGTGCTATATGAGCATGACTGCTCCTTGATTCTGGGTGAACTTTGCATTTAAAGGAACCTGGAAGACGTGAACAGTCTTGATTAGAAGGATATTGCACCTGGAGATGGCTGGATATCCTGAAAATGTCTTCACCTTGCTGCTTGGTATTATCAAACAGAAGTAAAGGTGCATGCACACTTCAGAAATGAAAGATAGGAGATACCTTTCCAATAAAGAAAGGCTGGTTCGTTCTTACACATAGAAATGAGAACTGCCCATCTAATGAATTAAAGATTGGGAATCTCATTCTCTTAGATCTATCACTTGAGAATAAGAATAATTATTTCCTATTGCTCTTCATGGAATACAGTTATAATTGCCTTAATGTAACAATGTTCACATTAACACTTAATTGTTAATGTCCTCCTAATTTGAGGAAATCATCATCTCTTCATATTTCATCACTAGAGAACGTTCTTACATTGAAATAGCATTTGGAATCACTGTATAAGGGAAGAACTACACATGACATCTTTTGCTGGGAAGGTATAATTTAGATATATACTTCTTTTTCTCCTTGAAATTTGTTTCTACTGTATTTTGGTTAGTCAAACTTTTTTTAGAGGCTAAATTGCAAGGACAAAATTATTTATTGTATGGAAATACATAATGGTGTTCACTGGCAGAGAAGGGATGTGGCTTTCTTTGTCTCATTTGTATGTTCTCTTTTGTGCTGGAAGACATTAGTAAGGATGAAAAAATTACACAGGGGAAAGGTCAAGCTAATAGTTGTGGTCTGCACTGTTCCCATTCCAGATTACTTGATTGCATCTTGTTCCTTTGTACTAGACTCAAGCTCTTTATGAAAACAAAACACCCTTAGTCTGTCTTAGACTGTCCACTGAGCACCAACATTTATGCATTCAGGTTTATTGTAAAAAGTAAGAATGGTCACAACAATGGTCTCTTATCAAAGCAAACAAATACTTGCATTGAAACTATTGAAGGATTAGTATCTTTTGTCATTAAAACCGTTAAAAGTAGTAAGATCATCTCATCAACCTTAGCAATGAGGATGGCTCAAGTGCCATTTTGTCTGGTGAGACTGAGCAAAAGAGGAAGATGTCTGTAAGTAGGGGCACAGCAAAGCAACCCACATTTAACACTACCTAAGTACAGCAGAGAGAATGCTCATGAATATGGCAGTGGAGCAGCATATTCCTCACGTTTTTGTGCCAGTCTGTGCCAGTCTGTGGACAGTGCATTGCTGTTGTTTGGACCAGCTAAGGTGGAAGTTTTGTGCCAAACTAGTACCAAGTAAAAATATGTGACAACTCACTGGTGTTTCCCTCTTCTATTTGATATTTCAAAAGAAAATTTATCAAAAATAAAATTTGAGTCTTTCTGTCCAGCCTGACAGAGGGCCTTAAGGAGGTTCCTTGAACAGAGTGTTGTGCAGGTTCTTATTTCCTTCACTAGGATGTTCTCCCATAACTGTCTCAGATAGGGAAACTGCAAAAGGAGCAGAGCTTTCCAGGATAGGGCAGAACAAGAAAGAAAAAGAAAAAACAGAGAAGAGAAAACCATCCTTGTCTTACTTGCTTCTATTCACTTCCATGGTCAGGTGGAGATTAGCAGACATTGTATTGTGAGGACATTAATGTCATATAAAAGAAAGGTTTTGTCCACTGTCTAGAGCCAATGTTCTGTAATGCAGTACATATTAGTATTTATTTCAACGATATCCTTTATTTCCATTTTCACTAAATCACTAAAGCACTCTACATCTGTATTTGGTTTTGTTGGAGTACAAATGGTTAATCTTGGCTTTTGACATACTAGTTCAGTTCTTAGATCTGTCAGAGCTGCTGATTCAAAGTTGGTTCCAAAAAACAAAATACCTGTGTGTGCAAAAGGAAGGAGGAGGTGGAGGAGGGCTTTTATTGTAGGACCCCAGGGAACTCCTTGAAACATAGGAGTGTGGTAGTTGAATACTGGAGTATTTCAAAAACACCTTTGGAATGTGAGCCCACTCCTCTAAATAATCTTGATTGGCATGATTATGATTCTGGAATGTCTGTGAAAGGGTTGCTTCTAGCATGAGCTGAAATCTTACGAAGTAATTTACTGACAAGTGAGAAACTATAGAATTGCATTTTCTTCTGTTCTCCTTACAATACAACCATTAGTTTATTTTCGCAAAAACATCTTCTTCCCTGTTTTTCTTGGAAGTACATGAAGTACCTGCTAAAAATTTCCTTCCTCTGCCTAAGGAAGATTGTTTAAAATGATTTTTTTTTTTTTTCATATATATCTTGCCTGTTTAAATCTTTGTTATAATCCCATTTGATTTAGTGATTAACTGGTTTTCAACTTTTAGGCTTTGGGAAAAAGCATTTTCAGGAGTTCTACTACTTAAATAAATAAGCATCTCTGTTTTAATGTTCCTTTAAATAGCATTCAGGACAAATTTTATGTAGATATATTTTTTTCCATCTAATCTATGCTAGCTGTGCACCTGACATGCATATTAGTTTTCTGTTTCAAGGCAAGCACAACTGCAATTCTGCAGAGACCAGAAGAGAAATAGTGAAACACATCCTTCTCATCTAAAAGCCAGGCAAGGCAAATAATCCCATATCAACAACCTAGCAAACATGTTTCTTACAGAATATAGATATGAAAAGCTGAGAAGTGGATGCTAACCACGTGAGAGATGAAATGAGAATTTAAGTAACAAGCACCATAAATTTTTCCAGCTTTAGTAAGCGCTTGTCTACTCTGCAGTCAGGAAAAAAATCTGTACCTGTAAAACAAGCATTCATTTCTTTCTCCTCTTAATTTTTTATGATTTGTGCTGTACTGTTGCATCTGCTGAAACATTCTCTTCCAACATCCATGCAAATGATAATTTCTGCTGGCTTCACAATTGTTCAGGTGATTGTCACAGCAAATCCTAGAAGAATGTCCTCTATTTGCCTGTGTGTGTGTGTGTGAGTGCAACATATCCTAAGGGAGAAAAAAGATACATAATCTCTGCTAAGGAATGTTCAAAAAGAATTATCAGTGCAAATACACTTTGGCTTTCTTTATTTGAATTAACACATCTAAGTGGGATGTTGAGTTTTACTTTGCCTATACTTCGCCTTATTCAAAGGCCCTGACTATATATTTATGCATCCCTAAACAACTGTGTGAGTATGAGGTTGCCTACTACAGCATGTACGCCGATAATGTGGGGGCTCATTCCTTAGTTTTCAACTTCTCTTTCTGGGCCCCAGTTACAATTTTGTAACTGTTATTGTAGTCACAAGATACATGACATGATCTGGGGGACTTTGTCCTGCAGACCATGTAGGAGGTAGGGAGTGTAAAGAGCATGGCTATGCATTCCCGTCCCTGGAATCTGGGAGGACTGTTTTGCCATGACCTTGCTCTGGTTTTTCTCTACATTCTTTGCTGTCCCCAAGCTGTGAGGCTGATGTGTTTGGACAAAATAATTTCGTTAAGTGGAAGTCCCCTTAGAAAAATAGAAATAAAAATTGATGGGAGCTCTACATGATTAAGTGCTCAGTGAATTTTTTCTGAACCTATGATGAATTTACTTAGGAGCAAATTGTAATAAGTATTTTGATTATCTGCTTCATGTGATCTCAACTGGAGAGATCTGAATTCTCTCTGTAGTTACTATGACATGAAAAAAATGTGGGCTTGGCCAACATGTTAAACTATGTTTGCAGAAAGACTACATCAATGAATTTTCTTTGCCCAAGGTTGTGTTTTCAAGAATCTTAAATCTGTTGCATTGTATTCTCTCTTTTTAAAGACGAGAAAGAAGCTGAAGAACTTTTCAAGGAAATAGGAAGCAGGATAGAAAGAAGTGCCACTTCATTTCTGAGTACTTCTTAAGTCAGTGTAAGACCATGCTAAACAATAGAAGGAATGCAAGTAAAAAACAGAACTGTATTTTTAAAAATTAACAGATTCAACAACATTCCTTTGTTTACAACAGGATACATATAGTCACCTGCTCGTTGTGTGAAAATACCAGCTGGTGGAAAAAGCAAAAATGTGTATTATGAAACGGTCAGTTTCATAATAGAAACATGGGTTGGTTATGTTTGGATCACAGGTATAAACTTTTTGGTGCTGTTCTGCCCACAGCTTCATGAACTGACAAAAGATGGAAAGAAACCAGTTTTACAAATGCTATCCCTGTGTTATGGGGACACAGCTGGCCATGAAATGCCACTTATCCCTTAAAAAAAAGAGCTTGGAATGAGAAGCAGTAAACTGTTCTCCAGATGTTTATCTCTTTGGTGTACATTTCTTTTGTGTATGAGACAGCTACCTGCCATATACAGTATTTGATTTAATTCCAGATTCTGTTGAAGAAGGTCATAATTGAGATATTGAAGCAACTTTATTTCAGATTAAGTTTGTTTCAGTTTGGTTGATGCAACCTGCAGCAACTTTTCCTTCCAAATTCAGGACGGTTTTGAGTTGGTGGAGACCTGAATTGTATCACTCTGTTATCTCAGTCAAAAAGTGAAATTACATGCCAGGCAGGGAATGGAAAGCTGCAGCATTTTATTGGCAAAGCCAGGGCCAAAATACTTTGCAGTAGCTTGCTTCAGAGCAAGAGTGCCTCTTATTTGTCTCTCAGTGAAATTGCGTGCAATAAATTTCCTCCTGATGCTGTATCAGCAAGTAATTGCTTCTACTGTATCTTAAAAGCTTTTCATACTTGAAGTTCTTCAGTGCTCTTTAAATTTTATGTATTGCTTTGACTGACTTTCCTTTACAATTAAATCCCCTCCTGCTTTGAGGCTTTACTGAAAGTGAACCCTGCATGAGAAAATTACTGCTGTGCTTGGAAAAAGTTTGCCAGATAAACACTTCATTTCCAGATATATAGGTTAATAACTGCATCTTTATACCTTTAAAACAGATCATGAGTCCTGCACAATTGTAGCATTTTCAGATTAGAGCCTCTCACTCCCTTTTTTTCTCCATGTTGCTTCCCTCCTGCTTCCTCAAAAGAAAGGAGAAAATGGGATGGGGAGAGGTTTGTGAATTTATATAAAACTATGTAAAGCATATATTCAGCTGTTGTGTGGGGAAACCTATTGTGAAAAACGTGGTTTATTTTCCTGGTAAAATTTAAGAGAGTTTAATAAAAAGACAATAGGAGACAGAAATAAAGTAAAGGGTTAACAGCTGGGTGCTTGGCACTCAGCTAAGAGCATACTTACTATGGAGACATTTTTTAAACACTTTTAAAATTTCTTTAATTTGTTGTATATTTATAAACTACTATGCATATTTATACTTTCTTACAAACAAGTTTGTATGTTCTAGGAACTGTTTTGCATGGCTCCTCCTTGGGTCTGCTTTTTTAGAACGTGTGTTTCTTGGCTGTGGTTTTAGTCTATCTTTGTTATCACCTCCAGTTTGGGCCTTGGTCTATACTTTTTTTAGATGGCAATGCTGATAGTTGGCATGTCAATAGCAGGGTCTCCATCACATGTTCACTGACTGTTTATTCTGACTAAACAGACAGTCTGTTTACAAGCACAACTACATATTAGCTATTTTACTACTACGACTAAGCAAAACCAAAAACTATAACTTTCCAGCAGAGTTATTTTAATATACATATAACACTCATCTTAATATTTGTGAAAAGCCAACTTTATAATATGTATTTATAACACTATCCACCTATATCACTTGTAGATCAATTCTGGTAGGAGTTTTCTCAGCCATATTCTCTAGATCTAGTAATTCCATTGGTTACAGTTCCGATTTATATCAGTATTACATTCTTACTGTCTGCAGTGTTAAGCCCTAGTGATTTTATTTTTGAATGCTTTTTCAAAAAAACATATTTTTAGGTTAATCTATTTCCTTGCTACATAGTGATTTAAGAGGTATTCTATCCATTTCTGAAATTTTTGGCTGGGAAGAGGCTTTTGGGATTGTTCAGAGAAAGGTCATACAGTTAAAAGCAACATAAAGTCTCAAACATACAAATAGGGAACCACTCCTTAAGGGAAGCAATTCAATGTTAATACTTCCTTGTATTTATTTAAGAAAACCGTGTTTTTTTCAGGCACAGTGTTAGTATCCAGCTGTTTCGAATGAACTTCTTAGGTTATATTGGTTTTCTGTTTTCCTTTTCTTGAAGCTGCCATAGTAGAAACGGAAGTTTTCTGTTGTAAACAGAAGTTTTTCTGTTTTGTAAGGTGACCAGAGACTAATCTAAACCTAAAAAAAACAAAGAGCTTTTAAAAGCACATGTGAGACTCATCAGAAAAATCACAACTGAAAGCCTAGCTACTTGGGTGCTGATTTAAAAAAAAAAAAATTATTTCTAAATCTGCAGCCAAGAAGCAAGAGGTTTTGTGAAATCTAGTTTAAGATAGTGATAGAATACACAGTGATATTAGTGGAAACAGGTTCTGACTTTCTGCATTAAATTTTTTCTTATGCAACAATGTGGGTGGCATACTTGGAACAAAGTTTGCAGTTGAATTTACAGTACTAACACCAATTTGTCAGTGGAACAGATGTTTTGTTTTCTGTTTATTTGATACATTCTTCGGCGCAAGACCTGATGCTTCAGCCAAAAGCCTATTATGAGAACCAAAAATACTTCTTTGTCTTGTCAAATAACTGCATGCAGTTAAGATCTTCAGCATGAAGTACAGTTACTGTGGTTTCATTGATCACCTGATATACCCAAGGTATATTAAGGCAAACCTAAAAAAGAATGTTTTGTAAAGGAAATAATTGTAGGAAGTAGTTGATCAAGAAGTTACAGCATGTAGGACACACTGGAATTTGTGTCACCTGAAGAAGAAAGTTCCATCTCAATTTCTAGACTTTTTTCAAACTTCTAAGTATTTAGTGAGAAATGCAGAAATCAGTTTAATTTTCTATTATATGATATTGCAGGAACCATTGATTAAGTTAGATGGTTATTTAAAGGTATTGCCTGAATTAGCTAATTGACTTTTTTTACAAATCAGCTTGATTAAATCAGTTAATCAGCTTATTGCTGTACTTGTTTAATGTCTGTTGTGCTTCAAATTGATTGTTACTGTTGCCTGCTGCCTAAGAGGGATTGTATTGTCACTACAGTTTTCAGCTGTAGGGTGAGCAAGGGGTCAATGTGGGACTGCCAGGCACAGCCACAAGCATCTGGGCCTGGGGTGTCCCCTCCTTCCTGGGAAGCTCTGAGAGGTGCAGGAGGTGAAGGGGCAAGCAGCTCTCCTGGTGTTGGAGCTGGGGGGTCACAGTCAAGTCAGTTACCCGGTGCCAGACTGTGAGCTGCGCAGTGGGAGACCCGTGCAGGGCTGCAGGGCAGGGAGCCTGACAGGGACCTGTGCCACCACGGGTCATCTTCTTCTGGAGTGCAGAGGTACAAAGGCTAGGCTGTACTTAAAACCCAAGAGCTACCAAGGGGCTAAAAGCTAGAAAAAAGACACTTGTCCTGCCTTCAAGTTTATGTAATGTGTCTAAGACCTGAGAGATTGATGCAGTGTCTGCTGAGTGCCTCTGGAGCCAGTGTAGGGCTGACAAAGCTGTGCTAATGTCTATCTAGCTTTATGAACCCAAGTGAATATATTGAAGTAAAATATTCAGTGGTACGTTATGCAGACTTTTCTATTACCCATAGTATTTGCTTGCCTCTTACTCTAGGTAATTCAGGGATGACAGTAGTCACCCAATTCTACCGAACAGCTTGAATGGCTAGTCAGAGGAAAATACTACCCATGACTATGTATAAGGACTACAATCTTGACTGAGAATAAATTGGTGTCCATTGTGCACAGGCTGTGAATTGTTCAGAATGATACAATTGCTTACCATTTTCATTTTGAGTAATGACTTGTCTGACTTGTCTGAGTTTCAGAATAGCTGTGGAGAATCTAGATAACTGAAAATTTTAAAACTGAAGATATTCAGATGGATATGCTGCTTTTTCTGGAGTGTTTTGTACCAACAATCTCTTTTTAGAAGTACTTGGACTTAGCTGGTAATAAAGATTATGTGGGCAAGAAGCTCCCAGTTTTTCATTTGATGTGATCAGAGTTAATTGTAAGGAGAATATGATTCAATGTAACTTCAATTACTGTTTTCCCCAGCAAATAATGTATTAAAAAGGCAAAGGAATGTTATATCAAGCGTAGATGTTCTCTTTTGTATTTTTCCTTTGCTGAATTATATCTTACTCAGTCAGCTTTTCAAAAATCTGTTACGCTGATATGCTTTCTGTGTGACATGCTGCAACTGAACCTCATTATTCATACAACGTATCTATGTGATGTTACCAAATCTATTTGTGCTGCATCCATTTTGCACTTAGGGATAGTTTGCATACTCTTATGAGCAAAAATAGTCAGCTTGCAGTAGTAGAAGGCATGGCAAAAAATGGATGGAGTCCACAGCTTCTTTCTTTTTGATGGGGGGGCCTTCTTTGATCCACTTTCAGGTTTTTCCTTGATTCATAAATATGTACAAAGCTAAGTCAAAAGCAGATACACTCTGAGTTCTTTATACATCACTGCTTTTGCTTTGTAACAGGCAAAAAGTTAAATGGGGGTAGGAAAAGGTGCCTATCTTGACTGATCGGCAGAAAATGGCCAAGCCTATCTGTAATTGCTTATTGGCTGTAATTTTGTTCAAAGCCATTGACTTGGCAAGCCAGTCTTGCCAGACCTCGGGCTCTATTGTATTTCTTGTGTTGCTGAGATGCAGTTTATAGCATGAATGAAGGAACAGTATGTTGCTACAAGTCTAGTAAATATGGAGAAAAAGAAATCTAGAAGGTGCTGCTGCTGTATTACATGTGTTTAGGAATTGGGGAATGCATGCTCTGTGATAATTTCACATTCTCCATGTCCAGCTCTGTTTCCTAAATGGTCTCTGGAACATTTTTTCACAAGTTGGAACTAAGATGGCAATTTAAAAGATCAGGGTATGAAGTCAATCAGAAAAGGTTGTCAGAATGACTTCTTCAATTATGTCAGTGCTGTTGGATGCCGGGCAGTTGCTATTCCTCTCTGTCTTGTCCCATTTGCTTGCTTTGTAAAGTACACAGGTGCACTCATTGACCTTTGGCAGCTGATGCTATAAATGTATCCACTGAGGGCAAATTCCAATGTATTTCTTCACTGACAGTTGTCACCCACCTCTGATGCATTTCTTCTCTGGCATGGAGTTCACTGTTCCTTTTTTTTTCCCCCTCACAACCTGATGAAGCTTACTCTCTGAAACATAGTTTGATTTTATTTCTAATTCTCAAATGTGTGAAATGCACTGGGAATTGAATTACAAAGCTGATCTTACCTCATGTACTGCAAACTAGCTCCCTGAGGCATTTCATCACTGTGCATACTTGAGACTTTACAGTGTGGCAGCAGGGCTGTAAAGTGCCTAAACAAAACATTATGCAGTTATTAAAAACAAAATAAAGTAATTAAATAGTTTAAAGGGGGAAGAAACTCTTCCAGCCGGGTTTCCAGGGAGAGCTGCCAGGTGCTGCATATGCCTGGTGACATGCATTTGGCAAGCATGTCCTTGAGACCTGATACAGTGTGCAGGGAGGCAGCAAGGATTCCCCTGTCATTCATCCTGCCCACCAAGCAGCGCCGTTCTGCAGGCTGGATCCCAGACATCGAGCTAAAGCCTCAGCCGGGGATATGGAGAGAATGGAAGAGAGACATGGAAGAGGGGGCTGCTGCCCTCTGGAGGGGTCCCTAGCCGTGAAGCAGGAAGGCAGCTGGGGCAGAGGTAAGCCCCAGGAATCATGTCTGTCGTGAAACACAGTGCAAAAGCAGGTGCGGAGAAAGAGGAGGGGGAGGATGCTTTGGACTCCTTTTGACCTCTGACCCATTGCCCAGCTGAAACTGATCTCTGTGACAGCAAGTTCTAGTCCTTTGTTAACCTAATCTTTTGCACCGTCTTCTCATTGCTCCTTTTATGTACTATGTTCACACACTAATATGCATCCCAAACACTAGTTTGTTGTTTCTCCTATTCTCACTCACTCTTCATTTGTACGAGGGGACTACTGCCTCTTGAGAAAGGAGCTGACTTCTATTATGTTTGCTCCTGAAATGTCTGTTTAGTATTTATTGAGAGAGGAAGAAAATCAAATTGTTTCACAGAGTTCTATTTTCCAGTTCTTTTTCTTAGTATGAAAATCATAATTAAAACTTAGATTCACGTGGACTGAAAGTATCCATAAAGTTGTGTTCAGTTCATTGAACGGTTTTAGGGAAAACAGATGCAAAATGTGAAACAGTTATTTTAGCATATAAAAAGAAATCTAAATTTTAGAAAATATTAATTAAATTATAAGAGTTAAATGCTTCTCTTCTTCAAACCCAAAAGTTACTTGCACAACAATAATGCTTACACATTTATTCATCCTACATGCTACAGCTAGGTCTTTCCAGCTGATGCCTGTGGCGTCTGCTTCAGCAAGGAAATAGTCTTGTGTGAGAGCCTCTATATCTTCTGACTGTATGAAGAGATTTGGGTGAAGTTCAGGTGGCAGAAACTACTCCTGATGTTGGCAAGTCTCCTGTCTGTGCAGCTGCTCAAATTGAATTGCAGAAAACAAAACTGAATGTTGAAATTTTAGGAATAGCAGATAAATCTGAAAGTTGGCTGTACTGCTCCTCTCATCTTCCTAATTGGATGTTTATGTGTCCTCATGGTATTCAAATGGCTCTGTCATCTGTGGTTATTTTCCCACAGCAGTGATATACTGCTGTTTTTACCAGAGAAAACCAGAGGTAGGACTGCACATAGGAAGTCTGTTCTGTGGCTAACACTGGACCGTGTTTGTTCAGGTCCCTCCTCTACCACGTGGTGCTTTGTCTTTTCTCCTGGAGGCTGTCTACCTGCCTTTTCCTTGTCAGTTGTAACGGACAAGGAAATAAGGTGGATAATCAAAGTAGGGTCTAACTTGATGTATTTATTAATGCATTCTTCTTTCCCAGCAACTCAAAAGGCCTTGATGAGCTTTTTTGTCTTTATGCCAGCATTATGCAGAAATTAGGTGTTTTGGGGTTTTTTTGCAGGAGAAAACAGGGCTACAGGGAACCTTTGTGGTAGCAATCTCATCATTGTACTGTGACACTTGGTGCTCATCGCTTAATGGGTCTAACTGAGGATAATACCTAGTTAGGCACTAAGTGGCTGAGAGGTGCAGTCCTCTGGGTATTCAAGATCCTGCTCAGAAGTCTGTAGGTTCTGTTCATTTTCCCAGTTGGTAAGTTAGAAGGGTGAAGCCATAAAAGCTGTCTGCTGTTGCTTACCTTTCCTGTTGTGGAATCTGTGGATAAGTCAAAAGAGCCCTGCTCTGGAGAATGTCATCTGGATGGAAAAAAACAGCCTTCATTTGTCCAAAACAGATGAGAGTGTACAACTATTGTCTCTATCCTAAGATTAGGAATGTGGTATCTTACAGCCCCTTTACTGCAAAGAGTGAATCAGTAGAACTCAGCACAGTTATTCTTCTGTTGATGAATATGTTTGATATTGATCTGCAAAATCTGTCAGGGCAGGCTGTAAACAAAAATGTAAGAGTTTTGTAGATACTGGATGTAACCCAGCCAGCCCAGTCCAAATCGTCTCTGCTGAACGTTTATTGGTGATGTAAATCTTGGCTTTACTGACAAGGGGGATTTAGAGTGCAAAAACCCAAGTAGTTTCCTGAAGCTGTAGTAAGTCAGTGAGTAAAAAAACCTCTTCTGCACTGACCCTTGTATGAGACTACTTATGGGTCATCAGTGGTTTGGTTAAGCTCATAGGAACATTTGTTTACACTGAGACTTTTACTATTTGTACCAAGAGGATGTTTAAATTTTCTGCAGTCTTAATGGGTACTGAAAGGTCTGGGATGTGTCTTTCAGCTGAAACAGACATAGGGTGCTACAAACCTTGAAAGTAGTGCAGCTTCATGCTCTACTTGTTCAGGCAAATCTTTCCTGGCTATATGGCAGTTCTGAGAGCAGCTTGCTCTTCTGCTGTCTGTAGCGTTGCTGTGCACTCCTAATACTGCACGCTGCTTTTGGGGGCTGGAGAAAGCCTTTAGCCCAGAGACCGACCTTTGGAGTTGAGGAGAGGGCTACAAACAGTTTTGCTTAGCAGGTCCACCAGTACCTCTCTGGAGACTGGGAACTAGGTAATAAACAGAAGAGCAGATCTGGCTCAGCAAGGCTGGCTCAGATTCTGGCTGTGGCCAGGCTTTGTAGGAGCACAGACAATGCCCTTGACTTCTGCTATCAGTCACATCAATGTAAACCAGCAGGCATCAACAGGATTAATACGTGAAAAAAGTAATGCAATCAAAAGTTGATTTAATTATCTATTAGTTCTAATTACAGTATTGTTGAGTAGCTTACTGGATTTCATATCAGAAGAGTACTTGGAATAATATATATAAATATATATTTGTTTACCCCAAGGTAAAGTGTAGGAGGTGTGTATGTGTATATATGCATTAAAAATGGACTGAAAATCATGCTAGCAAAACAAAATTATACAGGAGAAACCTACACACTGAAGAGTCAAGACTGGAGGTTTTGCTTCAGTGAGTGAGGCTTGTCGTATATTATGGGAGCTGGAATGCCAGTGTTAACTGAACCAAAATGTTGGTTTCACAGTTCATTAGAAGTCTTGGTGAAATGAGCAGTTCACACTGTGCCATCTGAAAAAGTTTTTGTTTCTAGAATACTTTGAGCCCCTACTACAATGTTGAGGAAAGACAGCTGGAGGCAGTTGAGGTTGGGAAGAAAACCTGTTTTCTCTTTTGGTGCTCGCGCAGAATTCTGAGAGCTGGGGACAGTTGCCGTTTCAAGAAAATTTCTATTTGCCAAAGACATATGGTCTCCTGACACATCCAGGATCTATAAACTAGGCCTGCAGTAAGCTCTTTCACACATTTACCCATCCCTTCTTTGGTTAAATGATTTCCGGCAGCACACTTGACAGCTGTAAATGTAAGGGTTCTGCACATCTCCCCCCGGACCAGACCCGTGAGCCGTGCGAGCGGGTCTGGGCACAGATACGCACAGCTAGCTGATTCTTGTTTATCCTGACTGGAGGAATGTAAAAAATGTGCTGGCTTTCAAGGGTCAGAGGCTGAAATATGGATGTGTTTATTGCATATTTTGGTTGTCCTTTTAATAGACAGTTTGACACATTCTTTCGGTGAACTTTCCAGAAGACAGATAGCTCAAAATGGGAACAGGAGAAATCGCTCCTGTCAGGATTCCCATACATGTAATTACCTTCAGGTGTCAAATGTACTTAGTGACTATTGATTTTAATTTTTTTTGCTGTTCAGACGCTTATGACTTGTTGTCAATGAGGTATTTAATTTTATTAATGTGGACATTCTTAAAGGGAGGACAGGAAAGATCAGTTGTTTCAGTCTTTGCTTTCCCTTATGAAATGGCTGGCATCACATTGTAGATAATTGTTTTACAGACTTGCTTTTGGTCCACTTTTTTCAGTCAGCTCTATGGAGGGATGCCTAGATGTTCTTCCACAACTGAAGCACTGAAAGCTGCTCTTAAGGCTTTCCTTCTCTGTGTGTCATAGCTAGCTTATTATGAAAAGCTGTTTTGACTTCCTTTGTTCCTTTGCTTTTAAGCTATTTGTGTGTGATATGCTTAACTGTTTTAGAAGTTATTAAATCAGCTAATGTACCAGGGTGCAAAAATAGTGGCAAAATGTGCATCTTAAAATTACTAGCCTGGGAATGTAATTGTCAATACATATTACTTTGCATTCAAATGAATACTCACTTTTTTTTACAGCCGCAACTAATGGAAGGGTAAAATTATTGTAGTCAGAAACCAAAAGTCCCATAATGCAGAAGAGACCAGTATTGAGAAAACATAGTATGAAATCTGTTTTGAATATATCTGGCTTTAAGTTTTCCTGCTGACTGGGAATGTAAATCATGTACTGAAAAAAATGGTAGGGATGATGTAGTCAATTAGACAAAGGAAAATGGGTGTTTTATTATGGATGGACATATTTAGATAAAATCACTCAAAATAACAATAAAAAAGAATTATTTTTTCTTCTCTCTTTTTTTTTTCTTTTTTTTTTTTTTTGTCATGTGCTGCCAACTTTTAATAATTTAACTAAGCCTTAGATAGCCTTTTGCTGGTCCAGGACTGCTGAAATAATACATCTCTTCTTTTTCAGTCATAAAGTATGACTGGTTCTCCATATTCAAGAAAAACTGGAGGTCAGCATTTTTTTAGCCTGTATGAATGCAGTCTCAACATGACAGAAGGAGAATGTTCAAGCTAATTACAACAGGAATTATTGGTTTTGTTCATATAGGAAACTCTTTAATATTTGGAAGAGTGGTTTAATGATGTGATCTGGCATTCATTCTGCAGTGCACCATCATCAGACATGAAAAAAAAAGACCTCAGTTGGCATTTTTGCCTAAGGGCTGCTGAGAGCTGATTATTCTTCTAATCAGAACCATCACAATCAAGGCAGACAATTAGCTAGGTTAGGTCTCTGCTGATTTCTCCTGTGGCCCTAAGCATCAGATGGCCTTGAGCACTCTTGAATCCTATCAACAAGTATTTGAGTAATACCTGTTTTGCTCCACCTGTTGTCATTAAGATCCTCTTTTCTTCTATTGAAGTGCTAGGTTGTGTTCATGCTTATTTATATTACTCTGATTCCAGAAGGCATGAACCCCTGTTCAAAAGAGAAAGCTTACCAGCCTAGGCAATAAATAAAATTTTAGTTCCTAGTGTGTAGCATGAAATTGTAGACATTATTTTGGTATACCATGCATGTATTGTAAATGTGTACCTAATTCTGTATTTCTATTTAAACAGTCAGCTATGTAATCAAATATACAACTTGAGGGTGTCATGGGGTGAGCCTTTGTGTTTGTAAATGGCAATATGCTCCTTCTACCTGCAGCCTGCTTCAGTCATTAATTCTGGTTTTCTGGTATTATTTTTGCACACAGCTGATGCTGTTTTGCTTAGCTGGAGTTTGTCTGCCCAAGTGGTCTACTTGATATATAAATTATTACTAATAATGTAAATTTCTTAATATTTGTGTAGCATAAAAATAGTATGGAGTAACAAAAAGGGTTTAAGATTCTTTTTTTTTTTATTTCAGAATACAGATTCTTTCCATTATTAATACACAAATTCATTATTCAGACAGTCTGGGGGTTTTACATCATATTTAATCTATTTTTAAAAGTAATTAGTCATGTCAAGATGATTATTTTCTGTACTTGTTGATGGAAGACCTCAACTTACTAAGCGGCTGTTTTGTAGCTATGTGAAATTGCTACCACTGCAATTTAATAAAATTTTGGAAACAGTGGCTGTTTTTTTCAGTGTTAGACAGCAGAATGAAGATTCTTGAGTTTTATACATTTTGAAGAATTTAAATAACAATGTTCAGCAGATAAAAAAATCTAATTTTAAGACTGTAGAAATGAGAAAACAATGTTTCGCCAATCAACCCCAACATAATAAGAAGCCATCTCTGCTGTGCTGCACTGGAAAATGATCTCTATTTTCAGGCTGAGAAGCCTAAAATAATTGATTTTGAAAGGAAGAACAGGTTTCAATTAGCCTTTACACAAATTTACTCATTTGTAGTGCATTAACGAGAGAGGAAATTCCATACCCCATGTGTTACCAGCACACTCATTTGAGCAGACTGTTTCTACACAGCACACACTTACACAGCTGCTACTAACCAGTGGAGCCAGTACTGTTTTTAGTCCTTTGCTTCCTGAGTATTTAATCAAGAGCATCTTCTCAGCATATAAAAGCAAGAAAGTTACATGGCTGAAGTGAATTAAGCTTTAATGTTTGAACACACAGGAGTTATGTGCTGCCACCTACATTCAGATTACTGGTAAAGATCAATGATAGTGTATTGATAAAGTCTCAGGTCGTTTGTTATCTTGCTTAGTGTGGAGATAGTGCTGGTAATGTCATAACCTTCTAATGGACCGAAGAACCATATTTAAAATGTTAATCTCTGCAAGAACTTTTTTTTTTGTGCTATAAAAGGTGCCCACTCATTAAAGTAAAAGCTTTTTAACCCTTTCCCTCTGTGGATTAAGAGTCAAGTATTGACCACTAAGATATCTGTAGTTCAGTTTCCCGGAGATAGAGTAATTAAAGGAAAGGCATAAGAGGAATTACTGTAATAATATTGGTAATAAATGATTCTCAGGATGAAGTTATTCATTATCATGTTTCATATCATAAAATGCTGTGTTCACACATTCTTCTTTGGCTGGGGTAGTTTTCCTCTGACACCAGCACAATAATGAATAATTTTACATTTAGTCCATGCAGATTCGCTGCTTATTTGAGTGCCTTCTGTACAGTTAGGCCTCATTTCAGGAAAGTATTTAACCATTTACCTAAATCCTTTGGCTTTGTGTGTGCTTAATTCTAAAGCATCAGCTTAATTGCTGTCTTGAACAGAGCAGCTTATTAGAATAAAGGGCCTTAATAGTCACGTCTGTAACCTTTTAGGAACTTTGGAGCTACTGTGTCAGGATGTATTTTTTACATCAGTCATAGCCATGATTTAAATGAAGAATAAATTTTAATGTGTTGTTACTCAGACCATTCTGTAACCTAACAAAAGATCTCTTAGCATATCTTTAAAGGCATTCAAATGCCAGAGTTAAAAAATGCCAAGATGTGAATAAGGGGGAAAATGCAGTAAAAAACTCAGAATGCTTGATCATTAACAGAACTAGTTTATGAACAAAGGCAAAATTATTCAAATGAAATGGCAAAAAACCCAGTTAAACAACTTGTTTCAATAACTTATCAGAAACAGTATAGTAGTTTACCAAAAGGCAGTAATTTTTTTGTTGGCTTATTTCTTTGTGTAGTTCAAGGAGCAGTTAACCTTTTTTAAAAGGATTTCGAAGGTTCAGGCTGCTTTGTTTCTTTGATGTAAAAGCTAATGCAGATAGATGCATTATTATACTTAAGTTAGCATCTTAATAAATTAAAACTTATTTATAATGTATTTAAAATAGTGATTTTTATTTAATTTGACATCTTTATTGTACAAAATAGTTAAGATTTTTCCCCCACTTAATCTATGAAGGGAAAAGCTAGGAAACAAAAGCAAATTACCCCCGTCTGCAGCATGTTGTTTCCAAGTTTGCTGAACTCCAATGGTTTCAATTGCCTTTGGTTCCTAGGACCATGGAGGACATAATTTAGAAGATTTTTTTATTTGAGGGAAGGAACTGGGGTTCTCTACCCATGTTTCTTGCCATGTAGTGGAAAAAGCAGGTGTAAACTAAGTTTGTTTATGTTTGCTTCACAGTAAACATTCTTGTAATACATCCGTGGGCATAAATAACCTCTCAGCAACCTTGAAGTTTGAACAAAAGAGGATTGTTCCTAAAGAAATGGATTATGAAGTATGCATCCTTAAAAGCACAGGACAAGTTGGACAATATAAAAGTCCAAGGTGTCTTTGAAATGTGGTACAGGATTTTTCAGTTTTGTTGTGAGTTAGAATGTACAAGAAGAAAGGACAAATCCTGAGGTCTGAATTCAGTTTCAGTCAATCCTTAGCTACTTATATTGCAGACACTAGAAAACTGCTTCATTTGTCTAGGAATATTTTTTTATCTGGAAGACTCCCTGGAGACCTGCTGAGATGCATTTGAACAGAGATTTTAATATATTCTTTTACATAAGCCATTTATTTTGATTAAAATTGTAATCTGGATGGCTTGGGATAATGGAAAACAAGATTTGCATTTTCTCTAATGAGTAAATTTCTCTTCAAAAAGAAATCTTATCTTTGAGGGGTTCAGGACGAAAACTCCTGCCTCTGACTGTTGCAGGTATCAAAGGTGAAAATTTTCAAATGTTAATCATTTGAGCAATGATTATGAATTGGTCTTCAACAGTGCACCATCACAGACTATAGATTACTTTCTTTACTATGAAAATTATCGTGTGATTTGAATGTCTGGTAGAAATCATCAGAATGCACAGGAGCAGATACTTTTCTGTTTGGCAACCAAGCTGTACCACTCAGGTATTCACAGACTGTAGTTTACTGATCTTTAAGATGACCAGACCAACTGGTGAAAAAAAATCCATCATGCTTGTTAAGCACAAAGAGCCCAAACCTCTGACTATTGTGAGACTAGGCTAAGGACATATGACTTGTTTTATGTAGTCTTGGTATCTTCTGTTGGCCAGTGTTAGGAGAGCTTTATTGGTCTAGATGTGAGTTTCTCTGGCCCAGCATGACTGCTCTCTACCTTTTCACATTTATGTGTTGTAACTGGGATTTTGCCCACACAAGTGGTCTGAGTTATGTCTGGTGCTATTTAGCACCAGATTTTGTGTTTATGCCCCAACTATCAGACTGAGCTATGAACAGTTAATTCTTGAGTTTTAGGGTATGTTTTGTTTCTTTAATGCTGAACTAGTATTTTAGAGTAAGGATGAAAGGAAGAAACAGTTTTTATGCTCAGTAATTAATTTTTAACATCTAAAGAAGAATGTAAGGGCTTCCCAGTAGACAGTAATGGGTTTTGCCATACCTGTGCACTCCCTTCTTCACACCAGCCTTCTGGTGCCTTTATAATAAATAGGACCAAGAAGGGGGGTGCAGGAAAAGAAACCTTTAGTTTAATTTTTCAGTAATACTCTCTGCTTTTTATCCTAATCCTGTCTGTTCTTTGAAAAACAGTTACAACTTTTCAGGCAGACAAGATCATAATTCGGTTGTGAATGAGGCGATTTCACTACAGGTTGAAGATTAGAATTCATTTGATTAATTTGGAAACAGTTTTAAGAAAAATGCAACAGGGAAATTAAGAAAATAGCTTCAGTTTTACCTCTGAAATGTCTGATTGATCTGAGACTAGTGAATTTTTTTTTTCTCCTATGTCAGTAACTTACACATATATAAAAATAAATGAGCAGGTTTTGCACATTTTATCAAAAAAGACTGTTTCTGTCACTCTTGAAGGAATAAGAATTCCAAAACTCCATAATAGGAGTGAAGCTCCATGGGAGCTTCATAATTTGAAAAAGGATGGGAGGAATAATATAGTCTGCATTGAATTCCATGGTTTATCAGTCTTATTCAGTGAAAAAAGATTTGTTGTGCATCAGATCATAATCTTTGTAATTTCTTGGGTGTTTTTAAAGACCAGGTGGCATTGTATAGCGCAAAACTTTTCAGATCATATTTGTAAACAGAGAAACTGATTTAGATCAAGACCTATCTTGTCCATATGATATACAAACATAAATATCTCTAGGTGAAAAATTGTTTTAAGTCCTATTGTTCAAAGACAGTATGTATCAAGAGTAAGCCTGATGGAAAATTCTAGTCCATATGCTGTCTTTAGAACAAATTATAGGAAGGAAAAGAAAAAATTCTACCATTAATAATAGTTGTGCTACTTGGTGCTCCTGCAGTCTGTTATTTGAAACTCCAGTTGTTCCTTTTCTAGTTTGCCCAGCATAAGAGAAAGACTAATATGAAAGTGTAAAAGGAACAAGGTTAAATTACTATATTTTTCTATAGAACTTCCTCTAAAATGCCATTTCCATGTCAGTAAAGAATATACTTTCCCTATGGGTCTCTTAAATAGACACAAGACAATTATACAGCAAAAAAAGTTCACTGATTGAAGCCCACTTTCTGGACAGAAAATTGTTTGCTAATAAATTTATGTACTCATTAGCTATTCTAACTTGGGTTTTATGTTAGTAAGTTCAAATTACTTTTGATAATGTGTTTGAATGTACAGTTTATTCATGTTAATAGCAAGCTGTGGTTTCATATTGAAATTTATGTTCCTGGGTGTGTTTGTGGAGGTCTGTGATGTTTCAGGGGCTTTTTTCTCCTCTATATTTTGCTTACACTATTTTATATTATGTCTGGATTCATTCACTTTGGCTGAAGGATGGGGATTATGACCAGAGCTTGTTAAAATATACACAGTTTATTAAACATAAAAATACTGTGAAACATCTCAAGGGTTAGTTTCATTTTACACACTTGCATATTGGAAAATTAAATTGTAGACTTTACAACTTGCATGTTATTAGGTGTCTGAGTCACCAAATTCTAATTTGATCACAAAATATTTTTAAATTAGTTTTATTTACAGATTGCGAGATTAATAATAAACAGCTATAACTTAATGTCAGAGAAAAGCATTTCTGTACTAGAGCAAACATGGGTATGTGCAATAGACAAGCAGTTTTATCAAAATGTATGTTCCTCCTCAAATGCTGCCCATATATATTGACTGGTGGAAATTGATGCAGTTTTTTTTTTTCTCTAGGAGTATGAAAAAGATGGAGATTTCAGTTTATACAAGTTAACCATCACTCTGCTTTTTATATACTAGTGAGAAAGAAAATTTGTGAAGCTGACTTGCAGTACATATACTTCCTTGTGGAAGCTGACTGCCGTTTATCTCAATTATTCAGTGTGCAGGTCAACATGCTTGTTGGGCAAATGTTCTTTTCTTTCATTTTGTGAGTGTGAGAAGCAAGACCTTTCTGCAGATAGGGCATTGTTTTCCATATCCATTAACAGATGTCAGCACATGCCTCAGGCAGGGTTAGCAAATACCGCTCACAGAATCACATTCCATCAAGGCTGATAGACTCTGTCTTCTGGGTTAGACACATGGTCAACACATGTTGCTAGAGTTCAGTTCAGACACTTCAGTAGTATTCTTACCTGTGGGGTTTTTCTTTTATTAATTTTATTTTGTTTTTTTAAAAGAATTTAAACACTTAAAATGTCATTTTCTCACAAATGTGACCAATAGTAGAGTATGTGTCAGCACAGCAGAGCTAAGACAGATAAAACTTACTTGCTTTTTTAAGAAAGGTATGTAAATACATGAATCAGCAAACTGCAATTTTTCTGGTGTAGGCAAGAGGTGGCTGAGATAGGTTTTGTATTTTCAAGCAAAATCATGGAATAAAAGATGAAGCTGACATCTTGTATGTTGTTAGCGCCTAAAGCAGACAAATGTAGAGTCATGTGTGTGGGATATTGATGACCACATTTAAAAACATGTGAGTAGTAATTACCAGATCTCCTCATTCCACCTCAGATAAAGTGGGATAAATGTTGCTGGTGAACTCCAGAGTAGTACTAATGTGAACACAAGTAATGAGCTTGTGTCCATAAATCAATTTAACAAAGAGACTGGCTTCAAGCCAGATATTTTGGATTCAAAGTGTGGTTAGGGGCTCCAAACACAAATCTCGGGCTGCCTTTAGTATCTTGTTGCATGTGGTAGCTTTCAGCTAATGTTACTAGGCTTCAGCACTAAAGTTTGTCCTGTACATCTGAGTGATGCCTTTGACAGAACAGTAGCTCTTCTTTTACCTTTGACTCCCTTCTCTCTTCATCCATCTTTGCGAGTTAAATGCCCACAGCAATGGAAAATAAATAGTAAGGTAGAGACCATAGGCAGGGGGTTTAAAGCTATCAGAGCTGGGACAGCTGGGAAATGAGAGTTTGACCTCATTGATAACAGTGCTGTGACATGTTGCACCCCATTACAATCCTTATCATCAACAACATGACTGTTGTTGCCCCCCAGATGCAATGAGTTCTTCACAAGTTGCAGCAAAAGAGAAATTCATAGAGACCAGGTGGAAGTCATGTGTGCCAGCTTTGATGGAATTTTACAAAAGCAGAGTCTGAGGAAACAGTTTTAATAAAGCGCATGAAGAATGTCCAGCTCTTCAATTAGGCGATGTAGAATAAAGTGAAGTTAAGTGGGTGAGGCTGCTGCAGTACTTGAAAATCTCTGGAGTACTCAGATAAGTGGGAAATAAATGTTGATTTGTTTATTCTCTTCCTCATTCCTACTCATGGAAGAGCAATTAATTTCTATTTTTTAATGTTTGCATTATCATTGAACATATATCTTTCTACTGTGCTAGCTGTAAAAAGTCAATACAGGACTCAACTCTACAAACAAACAGAGTTATGAATGTAAGGGGAAATTATTAACCATAAATGGAGTCAACACGTTTCTGTATAATTTATTTCTTAAAGAGCCTTTAAATCATGAAAATAAATAAAATATGTGTCTCTACTTTAAATTAATTGTCACTGTTAACCGTTAAGATGCAACTGAAATTTTCATTAACCAATAGAACCAGAAAAAAAGGTATTTCAGGTCTCTCAGGTTAATGGAATTAACACAAGATATGTAATTCAAAGAACTTTTGCATTTTAAATAGAACATTTCCCTTTCTGACTAAAACCTACTCCTTTCCTCCTGTGTTATGTAGTCTTTTTTTGGCATGATTCTAATAGAAAACTCCCGGATGTAGGCTTTCTTTGTTTTGCAGACAACATGTTTCAGCCAAGGCATTTTAGGAAGTTTTCATCAATCAGGCATTATTAAATAGAAAAAAAGAATAGAAAATTTAATTTTTTTTTCCATCCAGAAGCCTGAAGACTTTTATCATACAGGGTTTGAGGAGGTTTCTTGGTTCTGGAAATTAAGATAATTAAAAGTTGGTGAGTGGTCACCTGCAGCATAGCCGTAAACTTCAATAGCATGTGAAAAATTAAGTTTGAGAAAGTGAAGCTTGAACAGTTATTTTACCAGTGTTGTGAACCTTGGCCTGGCTTATCTGAGAAGTTTCCAGATCAATTGCTGATGTGGAAGTAGGTGCTTCTGACATTTCAAAAGGTCTAGTTTTTTAATCAGCACAGAAAAAATATAATTTTCACGGATTTGTTTTTTTTTTTTTTTTTTCTGTATTTCTTTAGTTTTGGAGGAACATTCTATGACTCATCTGAGTTACTCGGTGCTTAACAAGTTCTTTTCTTTAAAAACCTGAATGCAAGGTCCAACTGATTTGTTTCATGCTTTTTCCCATGTTCTAGTCCCTATAGTAAATCACTTGTTTTTCTCTATTAAATAGGCAGCGTGAAGTACCAGGTACAATGGTAGCCGATGAGAACCCTGTTCTTTAACAAGAAAAAACCCCAGCCTTACATCAGGCAGGCACAATGTCTCTCTTGTACTGTTGGCTGGTAAGAAGGGGTAAAGGCAGGAGATTCTGTAGAGAGACAAGCCACATAAACCTGATGCTTTTTCTCATGAAGTCCGTCTTATTGCAGCTCCCTTCCTCTGATTTTTTTTGCTTTTGGACCCACCCAAGTAATGTGAAAAATCTCCCAGATGGGAGGGACATAGCAAGATTAAAAGGGGAAGGTTGATCTCCCACAGATGCCTGGGAAGTGAAATGCAGGGAGATCACTCGTCTCTTTCAAGAAATGTGATAGACACTTGCAGCCGGTTGTGAAACACTAATCTGAAGTCTGATGAACTCTTTCAAGTGCAGGAGCCTGATTCTCCTCAGCTGTGTAATTATGATGGAAGAGAGCCAGACGAAGGCAGAGACCTGGGCACAACCTTTTGGGAGGCTTGTTCCGGCAGAGTGGGTGGGAGAGTAGAAGGAAAGGTACAAATAATAAGTTTCTCTGCCTGATTGATAATGAACTAGTAATAAGTGGCGTTATTATAGTAATAAGTTTCCCATGGAAGCCTGATGATTGCAGAGAAGCTTTAGCCGAGTGTGTGTGACCACATCTTATTTTGATCAGCTGTAGCACAGCAAAGCTGTGTAATTATCATAATCTAACAATTAGCCTGGCATCCTTTCCCAGTATTTAATTACTCCAATAAATGCTAATTGAATAGAGGACTTAATGACAAGAGAATAAGTTTCTTTCTGCATTGTGTATTTAGCTTGCAGTCTTTTCTAGGCATAATTTTGAATACTGTTTTACTGAACAACAGCCTTGATTTTGTGTCCTACATAGTGTTTTTTCATGGTGTCTTGAACTTGTTTCAACTTGTGAAACTGTAACCTGAGGACTGAAAGGTCATGGACTGCTTCTTTATATTAGAGGGGTTTTTTGTTTGCTTGCTCAGGGTAGCAATATCCTGCTAGAGATCTAAAATGTCAATGGCTTGCTACTGTTAGCAAACACATTTCTCTTAGCATCTGGAAAATGTTGAATTTTCTTTTGGTTTGAATAGACCTAAAATTAAAATAGCTCTTTGATTGCTTCCTTGTTTGTGCATCAGAATCATTGTTGATGTCAGCAGAGCTATGGGAACAGAGTTTATGAAATGTTGTGACAAAAGCCAGTAAAAAGAGCAGAAAAGCATTAAAGAGGTTATTTTTCCACAGCACAGAAATAGCATCTTTAAAATTATCTGCAGTAAAATGGTACATGTAATCCCACAACCCCTCAGATAATTAACAACCGCAAGATTTCCCCCATTACACTTAAAACTGTTAAGTTGGTTGAAATGAGGGGGCTTGAAGAATGTAAAAGAATAACAAGGCACAAGTTATGCTGCTATGTTCCAGTCACAGCATGTGAGTAGAGCTTAGACTAGTCCTAATGCACTACACTTTCCATCTAAACACAGACAAAAGCTATAGGAAAGCTCAGTGCCATGGAATGGTGAATAACTACATCATGACATCCTGAGAGCGACTAAAATGTTGTCCTCTTAAATGATGTTAACAGTTTCCAGAAAATGTTTGGGGTTTGTGTATTGTGTGTACAAATAACTACCAATACTCATCTCTATATTAATAATCATTTAAGCAAATAGTTTCATAACCAGTTGGCAAGAAACTTTCTATCTATTTCTATATTTTTTCAGTTCAAGATTTTCCTGTGCCTAGAGCATTTGTAAGAGGTGTTTCTGTTGTCTAATAAGATTTAACCTACTGGAGATTCAGCCTTTGTTTGGATACTTATGGGATCTTCTCACCTGGCCTGCTTTATTCATGGTATTTGTAGGAATGGCCTTCTCTTTGAAACCTCACTGTCTCCATTAAATTTAATTTAAAAGTGGCTTAGCCTCCTTGAAAGTAAAAAAGGAGGAGTTGATTGACTAGCATTTGTAGGGGAATGCACATGCTACTCACAGAAGCCTTTTTTCCTTAGGAAACAGAACGAGTAATGTTTTGCTGTGCTGTTCTGAAGAATTGTGGGTAACTGTAGTTTCTATTTACCCCAAGAATAAATCAGCTGGGTGAATTTTGTTGATGTTGTTTTACATTCTAGGTTATCATTTGAGAAAAAGGTGTCAGGGGCGAGGCATTTGGCAGTGGCAGTGTCCTGTGTATGTTAGTGTTAACAGGCTGTGCAGGCTCCAGGCATCAGAATAGGGGCCATTTGCATCTGAGCGCTCCCAGTTCCTGACTGAAGACCAGAATTTCATAATTTGTTATCAGAGCAGTTATTTGGAGTCTTTTCTGGTTCACACTGAAGCCTTGCTTCATGCATTTGACAGAACAGATTCCAAATAAAGAAAGGTTGACACATTAAAAGACAAATTTTCCAGTACAGTTATCTTGAAGCAGAGCATCTGGTGTGCCGATTTTACAGGAAGGGCTATAGAATATAACTAATAGGATTTGTAGTGGAAGTAACAAGCAGAAACTATTGAAATTTTTTATCTATTTAAATGAAAAATTAGTGTTATTTGTGCTGTTCTTAAACTGGATTTTTGTAGTGTTTATTCCAAGAAAGAAAGGAAGAAAGAGAGAAACCAATCAAAATTGTTATTGTGTTTTAAATATCTGTTTAAATAAATTGTCACTTTTTTCAGTGACCAACAAAGATATTAAGTTCAAGATGGGTCACTTAGGCTTCAGAACTTAAAATTATGAAAAGAAGCATGCACACAGACCATGTACTTTCCCTTTGCTAATGGATAAACTAATTATTTACAAAATATTTTGCTAGTGTTGATTTTCTGTGGTTAAAATAACCACAGAAGTTCTCTCTCTGCTAACCGTGAAGTTCTCTATCTTCAATACCTGGATATTTCATCAGTGGCACTTTAGCACAGAAATATTCCTCTGACAGGCTTTCCTGGAAGCCGTGTTCAAGTTTTGTGTAGGCAGCTGATGTTTGTTGGTTATGGAAATATTTAGGTGTAGAAATTACTTAACTATCTGTCTCTCTCTTCAAAATGGCTTTTATAATGCTACTGCCTAATAGCTGGCTTTGTAGTATGCAACTTCCCAAGACACTGTTTGAATGCCACCTGACAAAAACCAAAGGTTAATTATGTTTGAAGAATAGCAGTGTTTTGCTGTGTGTAAGCTAGAGTGCATGGAGACAAATGACATTATTTGCAAAAAGGTGTGTAGATTCTGTCAGATTTTTGGAGAAGCCTTTTTGTTTGGTTTCTACCACAACACCATGTTCTGTTATGCAAAATCTAGGTAGAGCTG
Source organism: Promerops cafer (assembly GCA_013398275.1). NCBI lineage: Eukaryota > Metazoa > Chordata > Aves > Passeriformes > Nectariniidae > Promerops > Promerops cafer. The sequence goes on along the minus strand of VZSE01004202.1, from coordinate 223,473 downwards.
GTTTCTGCCTAGATTAAAGTTCCTGTTAACCACATGGTTCCAAAAGGCATGGGAGTCTGGGTGAGGACCTGCCAGAACAGGATGAACACCTAACTGGGAAAAGAGAAAGTATAGCAGTAATATACTTGCAAGTTTTCTGTTTGGAATGGGATTGGAAAAAGGGACAGGACATTTGCTATTCCTGTCATATCTGCAAATATGTCTGTTAATGGACTCCATCTTCCCTTTACATGTTTCACTCCTCAGTGTGTGTAGATGGCTGAATGTTGATCAGTGCTTTAATTTGAAATGGAACTTTTGTTTCACTCTAATACCTGACATTATACTACTAAGTAAGAGGTTTTCAGCCTGTAAATGTTAAGTGTTTTCCACTCAAATGTGGTGTTAAATTCTTGGAAGTGTGTTTGTGAAGTGTTTCCTTTAATAGCTTTGAGGACTTTGCTGATGAATTTTTTGTGTTACTCATGGCCATCCCTTCCTTTTCTGTTCCGATTAGAAGACGTTACCTTTCCTCTTTGAGAAGGAAAATACAACGTGCTGCTTGTAGCTGGAGAAACAGGAATGGTCTCAGTTAACTCTAACAGAAAAGCTGGAGATGTTGTACCCTCTTTTGGAAACATAAAATTAGTTCTACATTTCTTTAGCATACCTGCTGGGATTTTGATTACTGACTTCTTTAGGATATTGCAAGACAGGAAATAAATACCTGCTCTCTGATTCATAGTTGGTTAATAACCTGGAGTAAAGACACTTCACTCAGAACTGCTTGATAAAATACCTTGGTACATATTTTCCCTGGAAGAGGTTCACTCCTGTGCCAACAACATTGGCTGAAGGCCAGTTTAGATCACGTAAAATATGCACAATCTCCTTCCCTTTTTAGACTCGTAAATGTAAACACTTCCTACCTATGGCAGATGACTGATGAATGAAACTGTTGAGAGAACAGGGAACAGGGAGGAAAAGACACCGGGATAAAAAGGACTTGGTTGTGTGCTTCATCCTCAGACCTGCTTTGCAGGCAGCACTTTGGAGTCTGGGGTGTGCTGGAATGAATGAAGACACTCAACTGTTTCAACACTTGGGAAAAAAGAAATAAGGAATCAACTGAAATACCAGTGATCAAAGAGGTTGTTTACATTGTGGTTTTGTTTATTTAACAAGAATACAGAAGGAAACTTTGCCAGAAAGGAGTCAGATGAGGTTTGATTTTTCTTTTTCTGCATCATCTCACTGGTGCAGATTACAAGTTTGATTTCATTGCTAAATTGGAATTAAGGTGTGATCACATAATTTAGTTGTCTGTCTCCTTAACATCTCCATTATCATGGGCTGTGAGGTTGGATTCTTCCCTTCAAATTCAGTTATTTACAGTATAGACACTGTCTGGGAAGTGTCTCTCTAGACTCTCCTTTTGGTTAAAAGAGAGAATTAGCTGCTTCTGGAAGTGTGCTCCATCTCATTGCAATGTACTGAAGAGGCTGGATGAATTGAACATCAGAACAACAGAAGTTCCTATTGCTCTCCATTGACTTTTAAAATAATGTGGAAAAGCAGTTCACATAAGGTTATTTGTGTTGTAAAAGTCTAATGGTAGAGAGGGTCAGTCTGATCTTGAATGTATTACATAAGTACAATTCTGGAAGCATATAGTTTGTGTCACAGAACTGTAATTGGGCTTTATGGTGAAGGCACAGGCTGATAAAAGAGGTAACCTTGAGAATCCCTTGAGAAACTGAATTGTTTATTACCTACACGGTAAAAAAAAACAACAAAAAATACTGTCCACACACAAACACACTTCTATATAAGTATGCATCAATTTTTACTTACTAAAACTGTAATTGAAAAAATAAATAGAGATATTATTGCCTGAATGCATCTTTTCTATTTGTATCTTACACTCTTTTTCATTACCTGTAAGAAAAGCATACTTATAACTGATTCAGAGAACAGATGTCAATTTGAAGACAATAGATTTTTGCAAATGTGTTAAGACATTATCTGTTCAGGTGACAGATTTTAAAAGCACAGGAGTACAAAAATACGTATCTTGACCAACAATTTTGATAAATGTAAATTTTCCTGGAAGAACTGTGGTTCAAAAAGGCTTTTCCATGTTACAGAGTGGAACTGTGAGGCTGTGCACTGGCTGAAATTATACAGATCTATCATGGTTTGATGCGTATTCAGTTTTTCCCCTTTAAAAAGCTATTTTATTGAAGTTAAATTATTGTAGGGATATGAAAAGGTGTAGTTTGCTCTGAATTTATCCTTGGAGGGCCAGCAAATCATTGCTTTTTCCCTGAAATTAGATAGAAGGATCCAGATGGCAGATTTCAAGCCCATCAGGTGTTTAAAATATGCCCCTCAGCTAAAAAGAAGTATTATAGTTAAATCTGTCATGGCCTTTTTATTGCTCTGTGGTACACTTGACAACTGCAGCTGTGAAAGAGAGAAGCTACAAGTAGCCCAGTCAGCCTGAAGTGGAGTAGGTCAGTGGTTGGTTTCTTTAGCTGCCCCAGGGAGTTTAATGAACGCACAGACCTGGTTTATGGAATCATTAAATCTATCGTGGTATAAGCTCCCATGAAGGCAGTGAATTTGTCCTCATACTTCCAGACACTATAGGAGGCATTAGAAAAGTAATGTAAGCGAAACACAAAGGGGAGAAACAAGGAAACCCTCCCCACCCTCAACAAACAAGAATCCCACATCTCTAAGGAGTCGTCGGTAATAATAACAGCAATAATGAAATGCATCTGGGCTGGTGCCTTGCACTGCATTTCTCAGCTGGCACTCATTCAGATCTGTCGCATTAGGCTGAGTGCTGATAATTTGTATCCCAGAATCCTTTTATCTGAACAGAGCAACATCTTCAATGTGTACTTTTGGCAAAGGAGAAGCACTGCTTTTCAAATCTCTTCGGTAACAATACAGACTTTTCTTTGCATCTTGACAAACTGTTGCTTATTATGATGAAAGAGTAACCTATTTGTATTCTTGTAGTAACTATAAGTACTTGCAGTCAAATCAGCTTTCAGCACAGGGGTGATTACTGCGTGATTCAGAGAAAAGGATATGTTTGAGTTATTTATTTGCATGCATATGCAGATGTTTAGACACTGATTTGGAAATGCTGATACAGTTTTGGCTTCTTTGCTGCTTCTTGTTTCTTTCTTCAATTAAAAAAAAAAAAATCCAACCAAATAAGACAGACACTTCCTTTGTTTATTATTCAATAAACCATAGAAGGATAGCCTATAACTGGGTAGGTAGTAGCAACAGACTTATTTTTTAAACGATAGAGCAAAACCTTTATCCAAAAGGTTGTATGATCATATTCCTGCATAATAAGCCTCTGATAGCTCTGGTGAATTGCAAGGGTCATTTTTGAGAATGAATGTGCATGGCTCGAGTGAAATGAAGTGCCACTAGTGATGCCCTTACATAGGAGAATGTCACCCTCCAACAAGGTCATCCTGAGATAACCGCGCTTACGTTTGAACTCTCCCTGTGATTTCAGATTCCAGCGAGGCGACTACCACATCGATGTCTGCATCAATGACTACCTGGATGTGTTCTGCCCTCACTATGAAGACTCGGTGCCCGAAGATAAGACCGAACGCTATGTTCTGTACATGGTGAACTTTGATGGCTACAGCTCCTGTGATCACACTTCCAAAGGGTTCAAGAGGTGGGAGTGTAATCGGCCGCATTCCCCAAATGGACCATTGAAGTTCTCTGAAAAGTTCCAGCTCTTCACGCCCTTCTCTCTGGGATTTGAGTTCAGGCCAGGCCGGGAGTATTTCTACATCTGTGAGTATAGAGAGGTTACCATTGTTTCACAGCAGGTATAAGAAACACAGCTAATTTTTCACCTGTACTCTGAAAATACAGAGGGGCTAACGGTATATAATGCAGATGCCTTCCAGTGAACACAGGCTTAAACTATCCCCAGATACATTAGGAATGTATCTGGGGAATGTAGACAGTGAAAATGACATTAAATCATAGCTTCTCTCCTCACATGAAATAGCATGCCAGCCTGTTCACTGAACCACAGCTGACTTGTAAAGCAAAATGCACCATTACATTTATTTCAGCACTCTGATGTGGGGCAAGAAGGGGAGGATATAAATTGTCCCCAAAAATGAGGAAAAATAATTAATACTTTGTATGTGGAATACCTCAATTTTCTTACTTGCTTAGATGAAATGTAGTATTTATCACCGAAGGAAAGTGAGGTCTGTGTAGTTCTTAAGTGATATTATGCTGCTGATGTCAGTAGCCCAGTGGTATTTAAAGCTGTAATTTCTCAGGCTAAATAATCCTAGTATTTAGCCAAGTGGCTTCTTTCTTCTAGCTTCCTTTTCCCCACACCTTTTTCATGGGTAAGCTGTTTCTGTCAGCATGGCAATGGGAGTGCTCTGGGAGCAGGAGGCAAGCAGTTGAGATCTGCATCAGGACTGCTCCAGGCACCCAGACAAGATACAGGAGACATCACGTGGGTCTAAGGAAGTGAAAACACCAGGAGGTTAAAACCCAATGGGTTAAGCAAACTGATTCCCTGACTCCACTGTGCAGATCATATCATTTCAACTATCTCATGTGTTTAATACTCCCAACAAAGATCTTATTTCATCAACTTATTTTGTACCTGTAGTTTTCATTCTTAACAAGCTTTGACTGCTCCAGCTTTTTTTTTCCCCTGTTTTTAGTTTTAGACAACAGAGTTGAAAGCTTTAGATAGACTGCAGATCCCAATAAATATTGTTTTCATATGTGTAGCTGGCCTTTCTACTGTGAAGCAGTCATTCCACCTCATTTCACCAGAGAAACTGAGTATGTATGATTCCTGTTTTCAGCCTCATTTCTTCAACATTGAGATTTTTGTTTTCCCTTCCATAATCTACAGGGAAATAACAGTCTTAGTGGATAGTTTCCCATTAATTTCTTTTTCTTCCATCAAGTAAAAACCTCTAGTGAGTAGTGCTTTTTCATCAGAAAAACTGTGCCTTGTTCTTGTGCTGAAACACAATAATAAAAATAATACTAAAAAAAGTATTTTAAATAGTGTTATTTAAAACTGGGGTCTGATATTAGAAGTAGTCTAAAGATATAAGAGTTAAGTAGATAATGTTCAGGGATAAACAAATCTGAGTTGTGTAGGCCCAGTCCTATTTGTGTCACTTCAGCAAGAGTTCTCTGTAAATCAAAATTCTGATATCAGGCTCCCTTGGAACAGTGCAATTTTTTTGTGGATTTTTGTTTTGCTTTGTTAGCTTTTTAAAATTCAGTTCCAGAGCATCATCAGTCAAATAAGCAGGAATAGTTAAGCTAAGGAATGCAGTCTGTCACCACAAGGTGCAATGAAATTTAGCACTGGAATAGCATAAGTAGCTGCAAGCCTGAAAAAATAATTGGTTTCCTAAATTTTAAAAAAGAAAAAAAGATAAATGTTTAATAGATGAAAAAGTAAGAAGAAAGTGAAGGGAAAAAAACCCAGAGAAATCTCAGCTTGGGCTGTCTAATAGCTTAATTGTTAGAACATACAAAACCCATTGAATTCTCAAGCAAGATATTGTAGTTTAAATACATACAGGTTGCTTATGCCTGGTTTTCCTCATTTGTGCTCAAATTCAATTAGTCACTAAAAATCATATAACTCTCATTTAAGAATCTATAACATTCATTTAATTGTCAAGGGCTCCCTTCAAAACAATTGCTCTGGAGAACTTTAAAATTTGAAGAGCTTTATGATATTCAACTACATTCATATGGAATTATTTTTTTAATGAAAGGTAAAATAGCAAAAAAATAGCAAACAGATGTAAAGTATTAGTTTAAGCTAAGCTTAGCTGAAATTGAATTTTTAGTCATGTTTTAGTGACACAAAAGCATTTTTCCTTCTTTTCTGTAGTTTAAGTATTTTTTTCCCTTCATCCTTTGCTTTGCTGAGGGCATTAACAAGGGCATTGACATTGCAGAAATTTCAGAGAAGCACTGTACAATAAGTTAACAACAATATGCAGACCTTCTCAGGGCACAGTTGTCCATCCCGGAATGTTTTTCTATTAGTCTATGCTCAGGAAAGAAGATGGTGAAATGTTGTTCCTTGTTACCTCATCAAAATTGTAAGCAGGTGCTAGTTCAGGCTGTGGAGAGCACTTTTTGTTACCTTTCTGCATCTGCATGTTAAAGAAATTACTGCTTTGCCATGAAAGGTTTCCTTTGCTCAGCAGATCTGAAACCTCTGCCCTCTCTGCAGGAGAGAGGGAAAACTGACTATATAGGATCAGTCTGGCATGTTCTATTAAAGGGTTACAAAATACGCTGTAGTCTAGTCCTCTGAAAAGACAGAAATATGAAGTGGCTGGTTAGCTTTATTACTGTCTGGTGCTTTGTCAAAAATCTTTACAGTTTACCTTTTAAGGATGTGGCTTGCTTCTCTTGCTTCCATTATTTTCAGAAAGTGAAATAATTTGTGAACAATCACTGTCTCTTTGTCTGAACTGTTCATTTGGAAAATACCACTTTCTTTGTTATGCCATTGCCTTCACATATTGCTCAGATGAACTTGGATCTCCATTCTTTGCATGTTCATTCTAGGATAATGCAAGGGAAAAAATTCTTATCCATCTGATATCAAATTTACATTGAGCAAGTGAGTTCAACATTACAGTCATGCAATCAAAAGTACTGATTGAGTTTGCTTTTGAAAGAAGAAAAGGTTATTAAATATTTACAGAGAAATTAACTTTTATTTAGTTAGGGTGTGCACAGTGTGGGGCTGGGGAAAGCAAATAATAGATCATGACCTGAAGTCTCAATTTTTACTTAGTTCTTATCAGGTGCTCATCTCAGGTTAGTCTATGCCAGCCTGAAAACAAACAAAATAGTATTACTACTGAAACAGAAGCAAATGAAATATAGAGAAAGCAGAAACAAAATAGTGTCATGACAGTGATTTCCATGTCCTTTGGAAGGGAACATAAGTTTTGGTGTTCAGGTTAAGGTGAGGTACGGAGCAAGGTGAGATGAACTCGAAAACTAGGAAGGGAAAAAAAATCCCAAAATGTATAATTTTATGTAATTATATATTTAAAAATGATCATATAATTTCCATTATTTTAACTTAATTGCAGATAATTTATTAATGTAACAATTTGGTGAGTATACGTCAGGGCTGTTGAAATAAAAAGAAGGATGATGTGTCCAGAAGCAGGCTGGTACAGATTTCTGCAGAATCCTGACCTCAGTTGCCAAACTAAGCTGTTTTGTTGATTTAAGCTAGAGCTTAAAAGCTGTTCTTTTCTTGAAAGCATCAGTGTAGTGTCGAAAGTTATACTAATATTAGGGTGTGGTATATGCTTTTCTCTGAGTCATCAGTCCAGTTATTTCAGAGAAGAACTCAGTAATTTGTCCTTATCTACAGATAAAATATCTATGGTATTTTTATCATGTCCTCCAAGATTTTATGTATATTGTTTATTTAGCAATTTGATCACTGTGAATCTTTTCATTTATATACGCCTACACTTTTTCCTAGAACAACAAGATAGGTTGGCTCTTATTCACAGTTCTCTTGCTTCTCCTCTGTTCTCCACAAGAATCTGACAATTTTTTCTAGCAGCAAGCAGGCTTTGCCTTTTATATATCTAGACATAACTTGTGGGGTTTTTTCTCCATTCTTCTTGAGAAAAGAGTCCCTTTCATCTTTTAAAAATCCTTTTGAAAAGTTAAAAACCTGTGATTTATTTGTATAACCTTTTTTTTTGCTGCTGTTTCTTTCTAGTTTTACATGTGCCTTTCTTAGTTTATTTCAAAATGCTTATCCTGTTTTTTTGTCTCACCTTTAATGTGTCACTATCAATGTGCCTTTGTTACCGTCATTTACTTCCATGAAGCTTCTGATTGTCAGTTGAGAAAGCTGTGGTGAAAATGTATTGCTTGTGACCACATCAGGATAGTGTGCTGTTATGATTTTAATTTAATTATGATTATAAATAATATTTTTAAATAGTTTATGTGTTTATGGCTAAATTAAGAAGCAGTTTGTAAAGCTGTTCTTTCAGTTGTACATATGCTTCTTAATAACACATAAACATCCTATACTCCTTTTTCTCATAGAATATATTCCCAAACCTGCTGTTACCTGTTCCCTTGATATTTTTTGTGTTTGTTCCCCATTACCCTTGTTTCTCTGACCAAATTCCTTCCTTTCCTGAAATTTCTGATTCTGAGAGTTATTATTCAAATGATATTCCATCCTGACAGTCTTAGCTGCTGCTTCTATAGGAAAAGGTGTGATTTGCATTATTTCTAATACAAACATTATTTCTTCTGTTAGCTGGTTCCACCTCTGTTTCTGGAAGTTGTCCTCACCCCATTCCAAAGACTGTGGAACTGTTTGAATCCTGCTGTCATTTTTTCTGTAATAGCTGCCAGGTAGTTGGACAATCATTCTGTAGACATCTGGAGGCTTCTCTGATTCTAAGGATTTTAAGGAAAAAACAGTAGTAGAAAAAATTGTTTATACCTATACCTCTTACTTCTGCCTATTAATTAGGTTGTTAGCTTGTTGTATTAGTAAGGTCTCCAGCTGAGCTCTTGTGGAACCAGTAGCAGTCCCTGATGACAATTAAGCTAAACTTGCTCTCTTTACCCCTTCTACCATGTTTTGTGGGTGGTTAAGAGTTGAGTGTTTGTTTGTGCTCTTATTTTTCTTTAGTCTCTGCTACAATTCTCTATCAATTTTTCTGTCCTGTGCGATTCCATGTTTGGTGATCAGGTTGATTTTTGGGAGGGTTATTGTCTTTTTATCTCAATATGTAAGCATAATTTATATTGTTATCATTAGCTTGTCCTGTGCCTGTTCACTACTTTCCACCTGAAATGTTTGTGATAGAACCTGTACTGAAATTCTCTTTCCAAGTGTCTTAGCCACTGAATTGCTGGGGATGGGACAGGACTCAAAACTACCACAGCTTGCTGCTGCTTGTCTTCTATGGATTTTTGATTTTTAATGAAGAACTATTGGCAGAATTTAGAAGTCTTAACTCACAGGGAAGAACTGTACATATCCCTCTATAAATCAGCAGTTAGCATAGGAAGAGCAGTGTTCACTTTTAGTAACACAGACATGACAATATGACTAAGACCCTGGAAGCTTCCAGATTGCCAGCTTGGCTATTATTCTTTTAGGATTGGGTTCAGTATAGAAAGACTGAGGAAAGGTGACTTTGCAGAGGCAAAGTTAAATAGCCTGTGATACTATATAGGAGAAAACTACTGAGAAATCTTCACTGTAATTGATTGTAACAGTTGCTATAACAGGTATTTTTCATGTGCTCAGAAAAGAATGATATTAAACAGCTGCAGAGATCTCATTGCTCTTGCTTGAGCACCAGCTTAATATTAGTGGATATCAATGTTTTGCATGAGCAGGCACGACTCACTGTAAGATGGTTATTTGATTTAGGGATCTCCATGTTTGCTAGAGGTTTAGTTTGATGTAGTGGGAGCAAGAACAGAAAGACTGAAAACTGTAATTTTGTCTGATCAGAAAATGTAAATGTGAGCCCCCCTAAAAAACTACACTTGTTGCTCTTTTAATCATCCTCCTGTAAACCTGGAGATGTTGCTTTATCAAAAACAGTTGGTTTATACTGCTGACTGTAAGTCTGCTGGTAGGAGGTGCTGTCTGAGGACATAAGTACACTCACAGATTTTGAGCCTGACTTACTGAGGAAGTTCCTGCTGGAAAAGGACATAATTTAAAGAAAATAGTGGGACTTTTAATGTGCATCCTGAAGAGTATGAGAATTAAAGGTTACTCTAGGCAGTTTGGCTAACCGTTTGGTTAGATTAATTAGAATATTTACTTTTTAGAGGAAGTCAGTCAGTGCTTTTGTTGTCATATCCAGCTGGGGTACCACAGTAATATTTAACTGGTGTTACTCTAGAAACTTTTTTTTTTTTTAATAAATTATCCATCACTTAGAATATATGGTTTCTTAATAAGCAGTCATCTTTTCACTAAGCAGTTGTATGAAAAAATCTTTCAGGAAACCTCTCTTTGGGTGTTTTTGTCCTCTCATATCAATGACTTACATGCTCTAAAAGGCCTAGTTTTGATATTTTTCCATCTTGAATCTGTAAACACTGGGACTCAAAATCAAAGATTTGACTTGGGACAAAGTTTAGCTTTAGTGAGCTGTGTGAGCTTTAGAGGAACGAGTAGGGCAGGACGATGGTAAATCTCGTCATACCATACTTAGCTTATATTGGGGACAGTGAAGTCACTTCATTTATTCGTAGGCTAAACTTCTATTAAAAATTGTTTCTAGTTGTCAAATGGTTGACCCAAATAGCGTATATTTTGCTTTGAAAGTAAGGATGGGATTTGTCTTTCAGCAAGTGAAAAAAGGCAGCCTGACTTCAATTCAATAGGTGTTAATTCAGGTACTGCCGGTGCTTACATTTCCTCATTGTTTTTTGAAAACACAAAGATCGCTTTTGGAACTCCCTCTTTGGATATCCTGGTTTGCACCAAAAAACTGAAAAATGAAGGTTAACTAAATAACATTATTAAAGGATGCTGAGGGAATCGCAAACATTTTTAGCATGTTAATTGCACTTCTCTTTTAGATAAACATTGTTTATTGCCAGGTTCCCCATTAACCTTTCAATCTAGACCCGATCAACATAAACACTGATTCTGCTTTGACAGCAGTGGGATCAGACATGCCACTCTACTACAAATCCTGCTTTGATAGCTGGTTTACTAGAATCACTTGAGATGTTCTGAATGAAATCAAAGCAATTGAAAGAGTTTGATAAATGTGTACTTTAAAAAATATTTTTTGTGATAACATTAGACAGACAAGGAAGGTGACCTTTAAAGGGGATTCATGCTTAGCCTAGTGTGTAGATTAAAAGACCGGTTTCTGTTAGAAAGCATCAGAAAAAGATTAAGTACTGGTCCTGCTTAAAAGAAAGCAGAAATAATCACCAGTGTCTAATAGATTTTGACGTTGGTTGTGTTCTTAGAATCCTCAAAGGGAACATTAAAAGCTGTTGAATAATTTGAGACTTGGGAGAAATCCATATAAGAAAATGAAGAGAGAACCCATGGAAGCACTGGTCTCTGTTGCCTGAGTTTTTCAAAGGGAATGAATGCCTTTCAGAAAGCAAGTTTAAAAAAGAAGGTTTGGATTCACATGCTTCAAAAATTGAAGTGCCATTAAGGTCCTGACAGCAACAGAAAAATAAAAGAGGGGAGGTTATAGTCCCCTTGCATCTCTGAACATTGTCTATAGCATATTTTATAAGGTCTTCACCCTCCTGTGAAGATCAGTGATGTGTTACTTTCTACTGAAGTACTGATATTGGTCATTAGGAAGGGTGAAGGAGTGACCACAGAAAAGTGAACAACAGGGTTTTCTTTTCTCTGCCTTTTTTTCTTTCTCATCTAAGCTGCTTGACAAAGGCCAGTTCATTTTGTAGAAAAATAAAGCAGGTATTGAATGCTATCTGATCATCCAATCACAAGCATTAAAAAGATATATTGGTTAGACCTTGGATAAAAGGCTTTTAGGGAGCTTTAGGAACTTGATGAATCAGTATGTGAGGCACCTGCCTTAAGACAAATGGTGACTAAATGTTCCCTACTGGGGACTGTACTTTCTTACATTTGTGATTCTTGTAAAAATCCCATTGCAATTTTCTTAAAAGTAAGTGTTTAAATTTTAGTGTTCTGCTGGAAGTACAATTGAATGAATCACTCACAGCTCTTTAAATCCTGATGGACCATTCATCATTCCTTACTTTAAATCAGTTTTGATGTTCAACAGCTACAACTTAACATCTCAGAGGCTGCTGTACTTAGTTGGTGGGTAAGACTCATTGCAGTGATACTTCACTGGAATGTTACGAGTTTAATAAACTGAAGCATGTGGATTCTGTGGATGAAAGGATTCACAGAAGCAGAGAGTAATATTAATAATTATCTGAGGTCTTGTAACTCTGTAACAGTATTCTAATTTGATTTCTGAACAAACTGAAACCTGTTTAATGAGCTGTTGTATTGGAAGTATGCATTTTGTGACATGGAGCAGATGCCAACAGAAATGAAAACAGCATAGCATGACATTTGGAATAACAGTGTTGTACTTCATTGCCTCCATGTCATCAGCATGTTAAGCCTCTCTGTTCCTCAGACTAAATCACCAAGGCAGCACTTTCTTGGGTGATACTGTATGTGTCATGATACAAACTTGATTATATATGCATGCCTGCAACCACTAGACCAAAACTAAACTCCCTCAATGAAAAAATACTTCCACATGCTGAGCAATTGGCTGATGATCTTGTTTCATAAGTTAAGATTCAACATTCAATTCCATATTTTTTTAAATACTTGAATTTAAAAAAAGCACATTTGTTTCTAATCTAGCTAACCCTCTGATATTACAGGAGGCTCTGAAAAAGGAAAACATTACAGAATTCTCAATAACTTTCTTATTTCCAAGTAATGTGTACTCTTCAGACAGGGTGGCCAGGACTCTGGGCTCAAAATGGCACATACAGTTAATACTTCTATCTCCAAGATTCTTGGCAAGTAATTATAAATCATGGAGAATAAGATTATTTTTTTTTTTTTTCATACAAGAGTATTCACAAGTACATAGAAATGTTTTATTCTGAAAAATTACAGAAAAATCTTTCCAGCATTTCAAATGTTTTCATTTTCCCTTAGAAAAACAGTAGGTCATCCACATTATTAGCCAAATGTGATTTTTACTGCCTCTAAAGTCTCCCTGGCCTTCCTTTTACATCATGGATATTTAATATTTAAGGTATCAAGAGGTATAGCCACCTAGATACAGCACTACTTTAGGGAATTAAAATGGCTTGAAGGTGTATCAAAATCTCACTCGTACCATAGCTCTATGCACAAATGTAACCAGGCTCCTTTTGATAGGTATGGGGAATAATGTTGCTGTTGCTGATCTTCTGGGGGTGAAATGATCTTAATTATTTGAAGGATAATCAGAGTGGAGATATATTAATCAATTTGAAGAGCCCTGACAATTCAGTCATAGTGGTATTCAAAATGTGTTCAGGCAAAAATAAACCAGAACAGCTCAACTCACATTATGTCTTAGGAGTTGTAGGTGAGGATATTTTGAAGACATGATGTTGGGTTTCTTTTTAAGTAGTTTTTTTTGTCACATCTGCTTTTGGTAATACTGGGTCATCTTCCTTTATCTCAATACCCGTAATTGCATGTGGACTACTTCTCTCTAATATGTGGAGATTTTGCAGAAGACGAACGTGTCTTAGGTGTGAGGCATTGATGACTACACTGTTGTCCTACAGCACAGTGCTGGGACTGAAGCCAGGATCTGTAACAGCAGCTGCAGCAGGACGTGCTGTCTACCTTAAATGTAGTGCCTTTCTTCAGGATCTTCAACACTGTGAAGGAATGCAGCCTGTCCTCTTGAAGAGGGCTCAGTAACAGCACCTCTTTACTTCTGGCTAGTGATGCACAGATAAGTCAAGAATTTTTTTTGCCCTGTGGGCATGAAGTTATTCATATGGTTCCCGTTGGTGCTTCCTGGAGTTGGGGTCTGACTTCCTTAGGTCCTATCTGTAAACATCAAAAAATGGAAGGGAGGAATGGCTTAGTCAGAAATCCACAGGCACATCAGTGAGGTACAAAATACCTTTCTCAAAGAGAGGTTCAGAAGATAAGCATATGTTTTTTCAGAAATAAAGGTATGTTCCAGTGAGGATGATGATGACAACAGTGTTGTGTAGTTCATGCATGTGCAACTGATATAGATAGGTTTCTGTTTAACAATCTCTTTTATCAAATTTTCTTGTATTTCACAAGACTTCCAAAATTATTTTATTAGGAGTTAGGAGGTAAATTATAACATAAATTATAAGGAGATAAATTATAATGCTACTGGAGTTTCAAATTAATAACTGTGTAAGAATTTTAAACACATTTATCGCAAGACGAAGATAGTTATTGTCGAACCAGTTGTCTGAAGCCTTAAAATATGGATATTATTTATTTTTCACTAGTGGCAGTGTGAAACCTCTCTTGCATGGCTCTCACTTGAACTTGATGTGTGCAAGGCAGCCTCTGAGGAAGGAAGCATCTTCTTGACAACTGTTTGGAGGTGTTGTGCAAAGTACCCACATTCCAACTCACAGGCTTTGTTGCAGTGATGAGTTTCAAAATTAAATTAGGGAGTCTAGCAGTCTCTCATTGCACCACTGAAAAGTGCTGCCAACTAGGTAGCAAAAACAACAGCTCCCTCTCAATTTGTTTTAACAGACTTCCATGCCCATACAAAATGTGCCACTTCCAGCTTACAATAGGGGAATGTAGGGTAGGTTTCACTGCTGGCTTTTTCCCCCCAGTCCCAAGCAGAACAATCAACCAGTGTGTTTGCAAGTTATTGCCAGAGATAGGATTCCTCATCTGTAGTGCTTGCACCTGTGGTAGCTTTGCTGAGAAACATACACCAACAGCATTCTTTTTCTTCGAAGTCCCACTTGAAATACTCAGTGGCAGCTCAAGCAAAACTGTGTAAATTAGTCACTGTCACATTTAGGCATTAAAAGAGGAATTAGTAATTTATATTAATCACAAATGTTTCTCCAGGTTTTATTAACAAGCAGCTTGGCTGCCAGAATGATTTTTGGAAGACATTTTTTTTTTCTCCCAACTGTCACAGAGAACAAAACAGTTATTATGGGCATTTAGATAAAGATTAACGGTTTCGGCAATTCATTTGAGGAAAATTGTATTTCACTATGCATTCCACTTCAACGTAGACCATCACTGCCAGCATGATTTGTCGCCTCCTTGATAAAATTATACAGTGGAGACACAAGATGGTGTAATTCATTTTAAGAACAGAAACAGGTTAATCAACAAAGCAGAATGAGGTTAGAAAACAAACCAGACCCACATTTCTTAATTGTTTGGCAAGTCCAAATTTCCAATAGGAGAAGTGAGAAGTCTGTCTGCCTGTGGTTTTAGCACGTTTTGGTTCATTTTGCCTCCATGCTTTCTTTTTTCTTTTCCTTTTTTCCTTGAGATGGCTTCACACGTCCTGTATGGATCTCCAGGAAAAAGTAGTAGAGGTGACCTCTTCATATTCTGCAAGTAGTTCTGTGGAACACTGTCGGAGTGGCCCATGAATTTGGCACAGTGTATGAAGAAATTACTAGAATGATAAGAAAGAGGTCAAAATTAATATTGTGGGGTTTAACAGCAATGCAGGACAGACCGCCAACATGACCTTCAGACTTTCATGTGTTTCAGACAAACAAAATCAATTTCCCAGCATACTACTTTTTGAGGTTATCATGTTCCAAGGTATTAAAAGAGAGGCATATTATATTTTATTCTGTCATAGTATCTCCATTTTTGCTTCCACTTTTGCATTTTAGCATGGTGCAAAATTAAGAAAATCAAAACATAAGTGAAAAATTTGTTTGCTACAAAGGAGACAAACAAGGATTGAAGGAGAAAAAAACTCATTACAAAGAGATTAGAAAATTAATTGGTTGGTGACTCTGACAGCTCCCATTGGATGTCTAAGGATCTGGTTAAAAGAATGTACAGTCTCAAACAGAACATTTCTTCCTATTATTTCTTTCTTTCGTGTAGAGACTCCTCTGAAGCATCATTAGGTTCCAATTATTTTCAGTGAAATATTTCACAAGAAAAGGGCATGATAAAATCAGTAGAGGTAGTGTTATTCCCCGAGAAATTTTCTGTGGCTAATAGTCAAATGTAATAGGGAAGGCTTCTGTTCAACCTCAAATATAAAGAGATTTCTGCAGGGATGATTCTGATCCATGGAGGTTTTGAAATCTTGTGTCATGACATTAATGCGCCTTCTCTTTCCCCAAAATCAGTATGGGGCAGCTGATGAATACAGTCGGTCTGAACACTTGATTATCTTCCTGGCTCAATATAAGCATAAAATTTATTACTTGATATTTTTCCTAAGGATGAGCATTGTCTTAGAGATACTGTTCTTCCAAAAAAATAAAATATTTGTAACAATGTTCTCTTCTCAATGGACTGATCTTTTTTCCTATATTTACCATGAATTTAGCATGTATGCATGTATGGATATACATGCATATGTGTGTATATATACACACATGTATATTTATACAATAATAATATGAAAGAATCTCATACTATAGAATCACAGAAAGGATAAGGTCGGAAAGGACCACAGTGGTTCATCTGGTTCAACCTCCCTCCTCTGCAGGGTTCTTCCAGAGCACATGGCACAGGCTGGAGTCCAGCTGGTTCTTGAATATCTCTGGTGAAGGAGTCTGCACAGCTTCTCTGGGAGATATTGGTTAGATCTCTGAAAAAAAACAAATTACGTTGTAAAAGTTTTAGCTGTTGTGATTATAAAAATGCTGATTTTCACAAACTAAGATGTTTTAATAAGGGCAAGATATTGTAATTTTAAGTGCCAGTGAAGATTATTACAGATTATCATTCTCCTCTGTAGGCTGATCTGACCAGCTATTGTTTCTCATTCTTGATGTGGCATAACCATAATCACTACACATTTTCACAAAATGCAAATGAGATTAAAGATAAATTTAGCCCTAGTTTTAGTAGGAGACTGTGACACTTCTTGGGGTAGAACTGCGTCTGTCTTTTCATGAACTTTACTTCCTCTCTGTACTTAGTTCCCTTTCCCTTCTTGGTAACAAATGTAGTAATCAATGTGCCTTAGAGAGAGACATTCCTGCTGAAATCTGTCCTGTTGAAGAAAATAGCAGAAGGAGTCATTCTCTGCAAAATGTGATCAACTTCCTTAAGGAAATATGTCAACTTCTAGAAAAGTTTGCCACCCAAATCTTTGGGATGCAAAATATAAAATGCTCATTTTCCCTGGAGTTTTCCCAGCTACCTGTCATGCCATGCTATTTCTGCCTTCTTAATTGAAGGATAAAGTGAATTCTCCAGTGGTTTTGCAGTTACCTGGCATGGTCAGTGTCTGCTGTGATTTGAGGGTCCCAGACCCGTGAGCCAGTCCCTGCTTGGAAACACCACCTGCTTATTCTTATCAGAGAAAATAGCATTGCTTCTAACAAAATTATGGATTAATTTGAAAAGATGCAAGTTAAGAGTTAGCTTGGGGAAAACCCTTATAAAGGACTACCTAGGGAGAATATTTCTTATTATGCTAATCTAGCTGAGAAGAGATATTTCTGCCTAGGACTTTTTCTTTTTATACTGTGGAACATTTTGAGTGAAATATAACCTTAATCCAAAATTAATGTTTTGGGAAACCTGCTGCCTCATTAAAGTTGTGGGAAGAAAAGGAAGGAAAATTTTTGGAACTGTATTGACTAGAAGAATGAGAAACATTATGCTTTAGAAATGTAAATTAAAGTTACACTCTTAGTATTTGTGTGAATACAGCTGGATTTTCACAAAGATGTATGCCTTTCCTCAAAGTGCTTGTGAACAGTGTATGATATTTTGTGTACTAATATATACATGAAAATTTACACTCCACTCTTATAAATATGAGGTGAAATTATAAGCACATGCACATTCTTAAAAAAAAACCGACAACAAAACCAACCAAAAAACAACCAGCAATGAAAGACACACAAATAAAACAACAACAGAAAGCCCCATGAAATTGCCTTAGCTCTTAATCAAATGTATTTTAAGCCAAATAAAGTAGACTCTGAAATGTTATCTTTCTGTGAGGGAAGGGAGGATGAAAGACTAAAAAGTGGTAATATTTTTCTGTCCCCTATCATGAAGAAACAGCTTTTTGAATTTTTAGGCATAAATTCCTACTGATAGTTTTACATCAGATACGAAAAGAAAATATATGGATGCAAAAAAAGATATTATTTTTATTCACTTTAACTGGACTTCTAAAAAAATTCTGATAACTGTGCATACAGATGTTTTGATATTCATGGTCTACTTTGACTTGAACTTCAGAAAATGACATTAGTTTTTGTGCATCTATATTTAAGTGGACTCTGTCTAGGCTTTAGGACACTGATCTGAAATATAGCTGAACACACAATTAAAAGAAAACAACAGCAACAAAATAAACCAAGGCAAAACAAGCAAAAAAAAATCCCAACCCAACAAAACCCACCACCTAAACCCAAGGTAAATGCAGCTTCTGTGTCCTCTACTCTACCCTTCTTTGATGACAGTCCAAAGTAGGTAAAATAAATAGTGTTCATTACAGGCCATATGTCAGAAGTGTTTAGCATTGCCAATTTGAGTCATAATTTTAGAAGTACTTAGCTGTCACTTAGGTATCTAAATAGTTGGCCTGATTTCTAAAATGCTTTGCACAAGGAGCACAGAGTTCTTCTGAAAATGTGATGTCTGTTGTGGATTGTCAACATCCTGAAAGCTTGTCAGTAGGTTAATTTGAATTGTATGTTTTTATTTTTACCAGTTTTTTGTGTAGTTTTTGTGTTTTAAGCGCAAATACAATATTATCATCAACTTGAGCCCCATTTCTGATCTGCAGTAATCAAGGACTGGGAATGTCTT
Source organism: Promerops cafer (assembly GCA_013398275.1). Classification (NCBI taxonomy): domain Eukaryota; kingdom Metazoa; phylum Chordata; class Aves; order Passeriformes; family Nectariniidae; genus Promerops; species Promerops cafer. The sequence goes on along the minus strand of VZSE01004202.1, from coordinate 204,869 downwards.
GCATTGTTAGCAGTTCCTTCATTTCAACACAAAATGCTTCCCTTACCTTAGAAACACATGAAAGAGTCATTGCAGTTTCCATGTGGATGGAAACTGACTTGAAAGCACAAGGATTCTTTTAAGAAGAAAAAACATCTTAAAACTAGATTTTTAAATATCTCTCTTTCAAGAGTAAGGGTCTCTAGAGAGATAATGCTTTAATTAGGTGGAAATACTTAGATGAAGAGACCAGTAATAGAGGGAGCTGGAATACTGCCCTCTTCTTGGTCTTTTGCTCAAGGGCCACCTCCACAGAGGTGGTGGTAGCAGGGCTCATACCCTCTCCTGGTGTGGAGGTACCCCACTTCTTTAACAACAGAATTTCCCCTAGGTCTTCTGTCACAAATGATTTAGCAGAACCCTGAATTGACATCAAGCTGATGTTTTCTTTTCTGTTGTGAGCCTGTAGATGGGTATTTTGTCAGCTTGCATGTCTTAGGTGCAAAAAATTTTCAAGGAGGTTTAAAAACCACACCTTTTTTTGGGAGCCACTAGGGACCAAGACCTGTGGCACAGCCATATGAAACTCTTTCTCCCCCAAGCAAGTGCACACAATTTCTGTAATTGGACCTGATTGAGACCTGTCTTTACAAGCGCCATCACCTTTCTTTGGATGGCCCATGTGTCACTGCTCATGCTTGGGCTGAAAGGCAGAGCTAATGAAGGAGTTTTCCAGCCCTGGGTGCATCTGTGGCCCTTGCTTTCCCTGCTGTGCTGTGTAGTGCACTGGCCGCTTGTTGGCAACTTCATATTTCACGCTGCAGGGAATTGAAATGACTGAACAGACAGGAGAAGAGTTTTATTTGCAGTAGCCTGTGTATCCCTAGACTCTGATTTGGCATAAAACATCTGCTTCATGATCTGTTTCAAGGCCAGTTCCCTTCTGCCAACAAAGGTTATGACTTCAGGCAAGCTGTGCCTTTGCTGGCGGGGGGGAGGTTTGCCTGAAGACTTGATTTAGTCAGAATCAAAGCATTCTGCCACAGAAATCTTTATTTCAATTATTCTGAAAAAGCAGCCAAATGGTAAATGTATTAACATATTAACCTGTGAGTAAAGGAGGCCTCTGACTTTTGTTGTATGGAATTTTATAAGAAGTTGATGTAAACAGTATCTAAGTATATGTGTGGCTAGGAATAAGCTATATTATTCTGATGGTAAGAGAAGTGACAGATCATCTACATGTACTTGCTAATGAGCAGAGTCAGTAAGTAAATCTATCGGTTTCAGCTACCATTAGTGCATATTTTCAGTTTGCAAAGTTAACTGTAATATTGATATGGTTTCTGTTAAAGTCTTAGGAAATAGGTCCTACATGATGCAATATTTGGAGATAAATTGATGCATTAAATCTTTTCTTGTATTCATAGGGACCTAATTTCAGGGGGTTTTGTCTCCTGCCAAAACAGGTCAATTTTTCAAAGACTGGTACAGATTTCTTTCCAGAAGTGTCATCTTGATCCACAGTTACATATCTACAAAAAGAATCCATGTTATTTCTTGCAATAACATAGACAGATTCAACCTTTTTTTAGAGTAAGTAGTCTATTACTGTCTACGTAGTTCGCTGCCATTGATGCACAATCTTTGCAACATATGGCTGGCTTTTCTTCTCAGATAAAATCCTTTTTGTAGCTTTAAAAACATAGTAATTGAATATTTGCATATCTCCAAGGAGCCATGCGGGTTAAACACAGCATTCATCTTCTGCTGTTCTTAGGCTGCTTTTGGTTTAGGACTAAGAACTATTGCTTTTATGAAGCGCCTTTTTCTATAAAGTCAAAACCTCACAGCAGTGCACAGAAAGCCAATGCTATAAAGGAGCTAAGTAGAGTGCTTAATAGAGAGAGCTAGGTTGTAAGTGTTTTTGTTCCTATGGAGCAGATAGATTTGGCTCCATCTGTTCCATATTCATAACAAAGGAGCTTACTTGCAGGAGGACTGACTTCCTGGGACTAGCATGGTAATGATCTTTTCACCACAGATTGAAAGACTGAAAATGGTCACTTCAGCTCAGCATAAGGCAGCTAGCACAGATAGCACTTCAGACCTGCTATTTTTCTCTAGCTCTGTTTCAAGGGCTCTGATGTCCAGGTAGAGACCAGGGGCAAGCAGCATTCCTTGGGGCTCAGTGTTGGAACTGGGGCTGTTTAACATCATTAAGATTGGGATCAGAGCACCTTCAGCAAGTTTGCAGATGACACCTGCAGTTGATGGTCCTGAGGGAAAGGATGCTGTCCAGAGGGACTTCAACAGGCCTAAAGTGGGCCTGTACCAACATCGTGGGTTTCAACAAGGCCAAGTGCAAGGTCCTGCACCTTTGTCAGGACAATTCCAAGCACAAATACAGGCATGGATTTGAGAGCATCCCTGAGTAGAAGGAATTGGGTGTGTTGGTTGATGAGAAGTTCAATATGACCCAGCAATGTATGCTTGCAGCCCAAAAAGCCAATTGTTTCCTGGGTTCACCACAAGAAGCATGGCCAGCAGGTTTAGGAAAGTGATTCTCCTCCTCTTCTCCATGCTGGTAAGATCCCATGTGAAGTACTCTAGCCATATCTGGGGCTTGCAACATGAGAAGGATGTGTTGGAGTAATTCCACAGGAGGCCACAAAAATGATCAAGGGGGCTGGAGCACCAGCCCACTTGAGAGAGAGCTGGGCTTGTTCAGCCTGGAGAAGGGTCAAGGGAACCCTTACAGCATCATTCCAGTACCTAGTGAGGGCCTGTAGCAAAGGTGAGAGGGACGTTTTACAAGTGCATATAGTGATAGCACAAGGGGGAACTGTTTTAAATTAAAGAGAGTTTCGATTAGATGTTAGGAGAAAACTCTTTACTCAGAGAGAGTGGTGAAGCACTGGAGAAAGTGGGCCAGAGACACTGTGGATGTCCCATTGCTGGAGGTGATCAAGGCTAGGTTGGATGGGGTTTTGAGCAGCCTGGTCTAGTGAAAGATGTCCCTGCCCATGGAGGGGTGGTGGTGAGAGTGGAACCAGATTATCTTTAAAGGACCCTTCTAGCCTAAAGCATTCTATGATCTTATGAAGATGCATGTATTTTCTGAATAAAACAAAACAAAAATATAAGCCCTCCCCCCTTCAACATTCATTGTCCCCCACCCCCATCCCATCAGTCAGTTCTACATCTGAGGAGTTCAGGATTTTTTCTCAAAAAACATGGTATAAATACAGGATTAATTTTTCTTAATTTGACCATAGTATTAAAGGCAGAAGTGAAAAACTATTTACTGACAGTCTGGGTTCTGTTACCTGAATTTTTCTCATGGTCTCTTCTTTCTCAGCAAGAATATTCTGTGAACAAGAAATCTGAAGTCCACAAAATGTGTGTGAAAGTTCCTTGCTGAGTTTCATAATTAGGATGCTCCAGTGCCAACTTTGATTACACACCTCATGGGCTTTCAGAAAAAAAAAAAATTCCATTTTGACCCAAGAAGAAAATATTCTTGTCTCTGCAGGATATTTCACAAGGGCAGAAGAGAAAAATGCAGGAGCGTACCACAAGCACTTTTACTTGGCTAAGGAACAAGTTATTCAGTGACCCCTAAGAGGCGAACTGAAAGTTTATAGAGATCTTAAAAATTAACTAGGAACACAGAGCAAGAACAATCCTTCTGTGTCATTGGTTCTGGGTATGCAGACTCTGGAAGAAGCCTTGAGGCCCCCAGGTTTATGATTGTCCCGGCTGGATGGTGTGCTGGACTCCACACCTCTCTGTGCTCCAGGACGCCTGGTGCCTGAGGCAGCTGTCAGAGTGGGATGGGCAAGCAGCAGGCATGCTTGGCCTGCCTTAGCTGGTACTGCAGCATCTGTGTAGGCATACTCAGGGGTGTGTTTGGCCTTCAAGCCAACAATACCATATTGTATAATTCATAGATATGTGTGAAAGCATCTGCTACCCTTGCTGCTGAAGACTCCAGATCAGATGGTGCACACGTATTTGCAGCTATGATGCTTCCCCACACCCCAGAGTGAGAGATGTGATCTCAAATGTGGATTTTTTTTTGGTTGGTTGGTTGTCAGTTTCTGAGTTCTGAAAGTTTTGCTGCAGCAACTCAGGCAGAAAATCCATTAATTTCAATGACTCTATTCCTAACTAAGGTAAATGACAGTGTATCCAGATTTCTTTGAAGAAACTCAGGGCATGGAAACCTCTTTTAAATGCGAGAGGAAAGAAGCACCTGGTGCACATTGTCATGAAACTCTTCCAAGCTATCAGAACTATATCCAGTGCAAATGTTTGTTGATGTAGATTAGCCTGGAGCTGAGACACAAATGAAAGTGGATATTTATGATCATAGAAAGGGGGATAGGGACTGGCAGGGCTACTCTAGTAGCATGAGGCTTGAGTTCTCTGCACTCTGAGGAGTGGGGACACCACATGCAGTAGATTAGAGGCATTTTAATTGAGCAGTGGTGAACACTTGTGTGGTTGAGAGAAGTTAATTCGGCAGAATTTTTGTCCATCTCTTTTGAAGTTAGTAAGTGTTAGCAAGGTTTTCCAGTGAGTTGTTTTGTGTTGTCCTACATCGTTTTCCCTATGTATGGTCTTACATATGAAAAACACCCTTGGAAACTGCTCACAGCATGGTTATACTGGTTCTTTAACTGGTTAACATTTAAAGAGTAGAGAAATAAGCTTTCTGTGCAGTGGTGTTTGCTTAGATCAGGAAGTAGCAGATAGAAAATAGAGATAAAAATTTCCCAATCTGCTTAGTCAGGCCGGTAGTATGAAACAGGGCCTTTTCTGGTAGAGAGGTAGAGTTCTCTCTTCACTTCTGAGAGCTGTTGTTAGAGCATTCAGGAGGAGAAAAGCTCAAGAGGTACCCGTATGTTTGAAGACCAATGCAGTATTCATTGCTTTTAAAATCGTTTCCAAACCACCAGGGCTTTTAAGTCCCAGTTATGGAAAAGTGTACACATATATGTCTAATTTTGAGTTCATCTGGGAATGATCACTGGGAATAGGGCTAAACATCCTGTGGTATACATTATTCTTTAAAAAAAAAAAAGGCTCAGAAGGAAATAATTTGTGGCAGAAGATAATGAAAGATTAGCTCTCCCATGGGTGTCTTAGACTTTCCCACAGTCACAGTTACAACAGACTGCAGTCCTTTTCTGGCATAGATGGGACATGTCAAATTCCTGACAAGTTCTCCTTGATGAGCCTATGGTTATTCTCATATAGGCTGGCTTTTTTAAATATGGATTTCAAAACTTGAGTAAGACCTGTGACATTGACACAGGCTAGATAAGTGAAAGACAGAAGCAAGGATGTAGAAGTTTAAATAAAATGCTATTACCTCATACATTGGACAAATTTTGACTGAAGAGAAAACTTCAGCTTGATGTGTTCCTGAATTTTTCATGGTAAAGGTCACAAATTGAAGGGTTATATCCATTCTAAGGACTGGATATAAATTTCTGGCTTGCATGATGGAATGATTCAGTAGCCATGCCTTCTGCAGGACTTGAACAAACTGGGAATTCACATGATAGAGGTGTACTGTTAGTTAATACAGTGCTAGCATCTGTTGTGTCTATACTCAGTTGTGGCCTAGGACTGTAGTAGGTATAATGAAGTAAAAGGTCTCTGCCCTGAGAATCTTTATGTGTCATAATAAGAGCTTCAATTACAATGGACTATCGTGTGTTTTGAAAACTTTAGCTTTCCTAATTCGTACCTGATTCCCATCCTGCAAAATTTTGGGTTTATCTGTGTAAAGGTGGTGCCAAGGGGCTATTAGAACTTTTCCAAGAGCTAAACCTTCTGAAATCTTTTGAGCAAAGGTATTATCTGTAAGCAGCATGTTTGCAAACTCTTGTGCCTGCATGTGCACTCAAACATTCAACATTGCATTATTCTCACTTTTCTTGATTGAAATTTAAAACCCCCATAAAGCCCCCATTTTCTTCTTTTGTCCCTAAATTTCTCCTGAAACTTCTTGAAGAAAATTTTTTATCTTTACTTCTCCCTCCTCCACAAGACATAAACATACTTAGTTGCTTTGCATAAGTGAATAGCAAAACTAACATTTCATGTCTATGTAGGTGTTCACAACCCTAGAAAACTACAACTTTTTTTGTTTTTGTAAACAGAGAGAATTTACAAGTATAGCATGGAAAGATAGAACACTTTCTAAATATTTTGAAGATAGTGGGAAGCCCATGAAGATGGACTAGAATAGAATCTTTCCCTCTTCTTTAATTATAGTGTCAGCAGTGGTAAAGCTAGTAATGGATAATATGAAGTCCATTAAAGTATATGAGTTTAGTAACATGATACAATACCTACAAATTCCATGTGGGTGAACATGTTGCTTTAAAGATCAAAAAGATCTTTACTTTACTAACAAGACTATAATGTCTCTTCAAAGGATTTACTTATGTCTGGTTCTTAGAGATGGAAATTAGCAAACTGGATAGCCTGCTTGAAGAAAACCATTTTATTTCCAGTGATACCGAGGGAAAATCAAAGTACAAAAGAGCTTATGGAAAGTAAGAGGATATATTTTTCTCTAAGTGCTTTATTTGATAGTATTAACTTGTTTTATTAGCAATTTGCTCTAATACAGTCTTAATGTAGTACAATAACTGCGTTTGGTTTTGTTAATGCCACTGAAATCAGTAATGAGATCTGAGGGTTTTATTTCATTCTAGTTAATAAGTGTTGGTTTGTTGCAATAGAAAATATGACATCAGTCATTTATATTGGACTAGTGCAGAAATGTTAGCACTTATTTTAAGGTATGTAATACAGTTTGAATTTATGAAAGAGGAACCTTCTTATATGAGAGAAATGCCTGCAAATATTTCATGTGGAAGCAACTATATGGTCTATTTTTCATTCCTACCTCCTTATATTTCACAGGAACTTACACGCAACTAAAAGTCCATTCAAAGTAAGATACGCTTTCCTTTTATTTCCAGCAGAGCTTTGTTTGTTTTTTAATGAGAAGAAACACCACAGAAGCAAAACTGATTCTCTGAGAAGCACAAGCTGCAGTTAGATGACAGTTTCTAAACATAAATGTTCTTGCTTTTATGAAAAGAAACAAAAGTCTTTGCAAAGAACTTTGAGCTTTTTTTTCTTACTGGTTCAATGTTTGGTTCAGAGGAACAGTGCAGGCACAGTTGGATTTTCCAGCATCTGAAACATCTGTTTTGTCAGACTCTTCAAGGTGTAAAGGTTACAAGCTCCCTGCACTGTTTTGCTGAACTCAACTGGACTCAGTGACTTGGGAGCACGGATGATAAAAGTATGACTACAAAAAGCCTTTGGACTGGATTCAGAGTGTTGCCTCATATGAGCCTTCAGCTGCTGTTCAGCTCTGGTGGTGTCCAGCACTGAAGAACTGTGCTTTGGGTTGCTTTGATGTTCTGCACTAAAAATGTCTGACTCAGTACACCAGCCAGGCCAGTAACAGACCAGGCTTGTCATTAAATGCCCCCTTAGAGGAGAAAAGGGACCTTCCTGAGAGAGACATAGGGCTAGACCATGCTAAGAGAAAATACTAAACAAGTGGCTTAATGAAACTGGAAGTCCATGGTTTATGTCTCCTAACACACATGGCTGGATTTTTTTTTTTTTGCATGACTTTGATACAAAACATATTTTCGGTCTCTACAGCCTTCAACCAGATATATAAGCTGCAATGGATTAGAAAATGCAGGAAAAATTCTATTCTTCCTGGCCAAGCAGTTGCAATGGGACAGTTAATTCAGCATTAAGTGCAGAAACAGTAACTCTGTATTGCTTTCTTCCAAGAGCTCTCACTAAAATAGCATTTGTCTGGCAACTAATTTCCATTTACTAGGTTATTTTTAGTAGGTCTGGGAAATATAGTCACTTGTGAGATAGGCTATAATAATGCAGTGTGTTTACACAGTGCAATGCCAGTGCAAATTATGTATAAGATATTAGGATATAAATGTAGCATTTCACAATCTGTTTGTCATGGACATGGCTTTATCAAGTCTTTTCCTCCATGCTGTGCACTTTGTCATTTATATTTTGAATGAAATGCAGGGTACAAGTCTGTGTATGTGTGTAGGCATGTATCTATACACATACAGAGATCAGTGCAAAAATGAACTACAGATGTAGAGCATGCAAAAGATAATGCAAAATATGCATTTGTATTACGTGTCTTATTAATAGCGTGTAGTTTAAAATATGCAATTGGAAATGCTAGTATCCACACTTCTTTTGCTCGTATTAAGCCGTGTTTGTTTGTTCACATATTTTTTTTTTCTGTTTCCACTTTAAGTTGTTTTTCAGTTTATGAGTATTGTTGGGAGTCCTGAGTAAAGGAGTTTTTCAGTTTAGATTGTCCCTCTGTTGGCTTGAGATTTCAGAATCTTTACATTGCTCAGTAATTTTTTTTGTGTTCTCATCTTGGTTTTTACTAAATACAGAAATTATAGAATTGGCTAGAACAAAGCTACCAGTAAATTTAGTCATGATTTATTGAGAAATTGTGCTTAATTATTAGGTCTGAAGAATGACTAAGTCATAGTCGTTCAATATTTTAATTTTCTCAGAATGGAGCCATGTGTGTGCTACCAGAACAAAATCTTTTGCTGATGGGTTGGAATGAGCAGGCATGCAAAGACTTTTAATTTAAATTCAAGTGTTGGTGAAAGAAGTGGTTTCTGCAGGACCATTATTTATCTATTTTAATTTTTTTTTGTTTTTTGTTTTAACAGATACAGGAGAAAATTATCTATAGATCCTTTCAAATAACTTATTTTTTGGTAAATAATTTTGAAAAATCCTGTATTGTTCTTAGATATGGGTCTTACTTCATGTATGCACACAGAGGAGTGCTTTATTGATTGATTTAATTCTAGCTGACTTTTTCTGTTGTACCATTTATGCAAATTTGTAACTTTTTTTCAATCTAAATTGTGAGAAGAATATTAATAACTAATTCTGCATTTACCTGGCTAATTTGCATACATTTGTGTTGTATGGTAAATCACATGAAAACCTACAGGGGAAAGGCTAAGCTCTTCTAACAACTAATAGGCTATTTTTTTCTTCTGACTTGCACAAATTGAGAAATATTGCCTGTGGCAAACATAATGGAAAACTGCATTTTTAATGCTCTCACACATACTCATTTCTGTACAAAGAAAGAAGCAGATGACTCTTCTTAGAGCTTTCTAAAGCTCTGTAGCTGACACAGGATATTGGATGTTAAAATACCTCAGGTTGGCAGAGTTATGATTTGCAGGTTGTATAAGGTTACCTGGGTATAGGATTTGACTAATGGGAGTGCTCTAGCCTGAAAGGGCTAGAGGCAAATCACAGCTATAAGTATTTTCTCCTGAAGAGATTGTCTGTAAATTAGAGGTCTAAGAGAGTGCAAGGACTGCATAAAAATGGGTTTCTAATCTGCAACGTCCAGCATCCTGTGTACTGGGTTGCTGCAGGTTCTCTCTTTGTGGTGTTTCTCCAGGTGCTTACAGAAGTTATATATGCAACCCTTTTGGCTGGGCAGTAAGTGTGAGGCATTTACTCAAGCTATATGCATGTGGCATCTCGATTCATTGTGCTGGAAAGTTCAGAACTGATCCTCTATTGGCTTCCCAAACTGAAACAATACGTCTGTTCTGTAGTTGCAGTTGGGAAGCACTTATCAGTGCCAGAGTTTGTGTAAGAGAGGGTGTTGGTATTACTGTGTATCTGCAATGAACTGAGGTGAGATCTTGGCATGATTTCTCAGTTCTTGCCTACAAGGACACCCTGTTTGCTGGTTTCCCTAGCAGACAGAAGAAGAAAACACTGATCACATTTTTCGAAATTGCAATGAGAACATAGCCTTGTCTCCTGTGTTTCACAAACAGTGCTTTATAATTCCTTCAGAGAATACTCCAAGTGAACTGGTAACAGAAACTGAAATACAAAATAGTAAGAAAATTGCCATCTGCAGAGGCATGGTGAGGATATAGTGTTTCTGCATAGGGAAAGGATGCTCTTTACCAGTGTCCCCCCATCGCAAACAAAGGTGCTGTTGGAGTGCCTTAAATAAATGGACTGCTATTTCCAACTGAACCAGTTTCACTTTCTAATAAGGCCCACAGTGGCTTGTGCCATGAATGTTAAATGTTTTTGTAGTGCTAAAGGAGGATTTGAACTGCATTTGTGATTCCTTTTTTTCTCTGTATCTGGACTTGCATTTTAGGGAAAAGTGCAATCCTGTAATTAGAAAGTTAAGAATGAGTGAGGAGGCAAGCAGAGGTAACAACAGATTATGTATGAATATCAATAAATAGGATGGTTGAGACACTTTAAATGTGGCATCCTGGTAACTTGCTTTTAGGGTAGAAACTTAGTCTCAGGTATTTGCCAGCAAAACTGTTGCCTCTCTTGGGAAAGGAAATAATTACTGCTTTTGTCTCATCAATAGCAGGTCCTGATAACTAAGTTACTTTTGAAATTTTAATTCATTTATTTTTTTACATTTACTTTTTAATTAGCTCATTTTGTATGCTGATTGGTCCATGTCTTGATGATTCCTTTAATGAGTTTTGGGGATTTATTGTAGTAAATTGAACTGCATAACTGTCTTCTGTTTATGTTACTTTTCTGTTCTCTATCTGCAGCTTTCTGCAGTCATTGAATAATTCTGCTAACTGTTACCAGGCTGAGGAAGGACCTAACCTGTTATTTATATCTAATATATTAACAATGTATCTTGTGTTTTCTAGCTGAGAACTACTTAGGAGTGAGATGAGGGAGTTGTATAATTTTTTTTTTTTATATTTAAATGTAGCTAGCAAATACGGAAATATTTGTGGTTTGGCTGTAGATGAGGAGAGAATAATTTTCATCACTCTCTTTCCTTTCCTTACAGGGTATAAAAATGGTAACCAGAAGTGGTTCAGAGACAAGAAGTTTTCCCATCTAATTTGTCATGATAGGCTGTTTTCAGATCCAGCTTGGACCTAGTCCTGTGGGCAGTAGTTCATTTTACGTTTTTTTTCCTAGTTCAACTAATGTAGATGGAATTCTCATCTGAAGAATACAGAGCTCATGGCTTATATTTCTTCTCAAATGTGGAATTTTCCTATTTAAAAAAAAAAAAAAATGAAGAGACTAAACCAGTTATTTTTATAATCATTGAGATGTTTTCATCTGTCTTGTGATTTCAGAGGGATTTTAGTGTTCATTTTCTTCTCACTCCAAGTCTTTGTGTAACCATGAGGTCTGAAATATTTTCTTTAAGAGAGGGACCCAGGAGATTTTCATGAAGTTGCTGGTAAAGCTGAGGTAGGGGAGGTGAGAAGTATCATAGGAATTGTAATAACATGCAGGAAATAGCAACATTTCAGAGTTCCTCTTCTGTTTTCAATTGTGATTCTTCCTGACACAAACTAAACCAGTCAGATCTTTCCTAGTCTAATATCATTTATGAAAAAATAAGTGGATATGACTTATTTTGCTCCTTATAAGGGAGTTTTTTCAAGGGTTTCTTTTTTTGTTTTGGAGCAAGGAATCAATAGCCTTTTTTTTCCCCCTTGGGAATTCTGGCTTTTGAAATGGGAAGTGTTACTTGGGACAGGTTCCATTAGCATCAGAGGCTTCTTGCACTCAGAACTGGCCTGTATTTTAGAGCTAATATCACCTTTAAAATGGGCAAATAGAAAAGCCTTGTAGCAAAGCGTTAGGGTCTAACCTGATTTCCTTCAGGAAGGAGAGTTGTGCCACCTATAAAGCACAACTTTTCTTATACTTTTAACTAATTTCAGTGGAATGGAGCCGCAACAGCAATGTTGATTGTTGTTGTTGCTTCTCAGCAACCCAGGAAGAAGCTTTAACAGATCCCAGCTGACAAGGAGCTGTTCTCTTTCTCCTTTCCTGACTCTTTCCAGTGGGTGATATATCTGGTTTTAAAACAAAAACTAACATTGATGTATGTTTTTTTCTCTTAAGATGAAAGACAGAAAGGAAGAGGAGGGAGGGTGGAAGTAAAAGAAAGGAAGAAAAAAAAAAGATTGCAGTCATGTATCTTGGCAAGCAGCATTTCTCAGGAAGTCCAAAGAAGTTGCAATGTATCCCTTTGTCACCTTGGTCTTGGTTGTTAAGGGAGATGGAAGTGCTGAAAAATGATACCTGATTTTTTTTGGTAGTCATTATTATTCCTTCTGAAGGTGTAAAACACTGATTAAAGAGGAATCTTTCTGAGTTTACAGCAAATATTGACAATACATAATTTCTCTGGAAAGAAGAAAAGCACTATTTCATATTTCTTGCTAAAACTGTGCAAGTTTCTGGAATGATGATTTAAATGCAACTGTTATGGTTGCAATAGGACAGATCTTCATGATATTCTCTATAGTTGCAACAGAGTGTAAAGACTGGTGGAAAAGATTTCAACAGTGAATGGATTTTAATATTTTTCTTCCCAAGAATATGGCAATTCACTAGCTGTTATTTGCTCTTACATGTGTGTAAATATTATGTGAACATATGAACTTCAGTATACAAAGCATTGTTTTTCTGTTTTTCCAGAAAGAATAGATTTAATTTCCAGATGGGATATTATTATCTTCTAGCTATCCTACCTAGTCAGGTATCCTAGCTAGTCACTGACTAACAGAGTATTCTAACAAACAGCAGTTTAAATAAGCAAAACATGCTTATTTTATGGACATAAGCAAGAGCATGTAAGCATCGAAGCAAAAACTTGCCTTTAAATAAATGTGTGCCATAATGCACTTCTGAAATAATTTCTGGGCAGAAAAAATCTGTCAGCGATAAATTTGCTGTAGGGATTCAGTTTTGTCTTATGTTGCAAATGTGATTTTCACCTCTATCCTAGTAATTTGGTAATGACTATAGGATTCTTATCTTTTGAGAGATCTACAGCTGCCTGTTTAGTCTTAACAAAGCAATTAGCCAGTTTCATATATTCAATGAGGGCCACTGAAAGGACACCATTTCCTGAAGATAGCCACAGAGTGCAAATATTGTGCCCTAAGTAACACACCAGTTACTGTAAACTCAATGGAGGGAAATTTTCTGACTTGGTAAGATGCTATAGTCAGAGGTAGCTGTTAACTCTTAACTGCTTGGCATTGTAGGGGGAGAGCATCGTTTCTACATGCTTTCATGTTTTGGCTAAAAGAGGGGAACAGTTTTTCAAGAACTTTCAAGATGAAAATCACAACATGAGCTGTATTAGATTCTTTACTTCACTCCTTTTTTTTGTGTTTGTACTGAATTTGCTAGTTCTAGGAAAAATTGGATGCCTGTCCTGCAAGCACATCATCGAAGACTTAGCGAATTTATTTCAAATTATTTGAGGAGCCGTTCAGGTGTGAGCTTAGCATGAAGACAAAGAATTCATACATCTATGTATAAAACATTTTAGTTGTTTGTCACACACAAGGACAGAATATATAAAAGTGGATGAAATAAAGGTAAACAGAGGAAACTAACACCTTAGACCAATCATCTTTTTCCAGCAGTGGCCATTTAATGCAAAATGCAACTCATTCTGTCCTAATACATAGATTTTTAATTCAGTGAAAGAAAAACTACTCTGCAGTGCTTCAGGTAATATTTTTAGCAATAGCTCTTGATGAGTTTTCAAGAAAAATCAAAAAGTGAATGGTCTTTCAGAAGTGAAAATCTTCAAGCCCAATTCAAATTGCTTTTGGTTATGTATGCTGAATTGTGGGCCAATATATAATATCAGAATTGCAGATATTGAGGAAATTTACCAGTGTGTAAATATTGGCAGATGGTGCTCAAGGGATACCTTGGCGGTGAGAAGCAGGCATATTTCCCTATTATACTGTATTTTGAGGCAAGACAAGTTATAGATTATAGGTTATAGAAAGGAAGTTCTCACAACAGCACTTTTTTCTGTGAAATAGGTAGGTGCCACTAGACCTTTGTGAGTGAACTTTTGCATTAGGGCTAGACATATTTCCACTTACTTTTTTTCTCCTAATACAATAAGTAGTCTTAAAAATTAAGTATTTTTTATGGGAAATTATGAGGGAGGGCAGAAAGAAGGAATAAACTGATTTTGGTTTGTTAGCTGTATATCATAGAGGATCATGTTTTGACTGAAGTGAGATAAGTATTTTCTCACTAAAGACCAATGCATATGGAGACTGAGTTTGCTGTAAAATTTAATGGTGTGTATTTCTACTTTACTGGAAGTATATAGATAGTTCCATTTTACCACTGTCATCTTTTGTGTAATTTTGTTTTTTCATCCCTTTTTGGGTTGTTGAAGTCTATGGCCTAATGTTTCAAGGTTAGCTTTTCTCTGAGTATTCTATATTCTGAAGTGCTTTTTAAGTGTGGACACATGCATTATAGCAAAAACCATATTAAACAAGCATTCAAGAAAAAGATGTGGAAAGGTTAAAGGAGGTAATGAAGCATTGAAAATAGCATGTGCTTCACTTCTTCCATGTAAAATAATAAAGAAATTAATTTGAATAAAATCTGCAGTTATTATATGCTTTTGGATAATCAAGCTACTATGTGCACTTGAAGTCCTTATGTTCAGGGGTTGAAGTGTGCCCAGTCCTTCAGATGAAGGGAAGAAAAAGAATATTTTATTTCAGCACAAAAGGTATTTTGGATTTTCACTCTTTTACTCTTTCGCTTATTTTTCCTTTTTCTTTCATTTCTTCAGCTTCTGCAATCCCAGATAATGGAAGGAGATCCTGCCTAAAGCTTAAGGTGTTTGTGCGACCAGCAAGTAAGTTCTTCATTTTAAGATTTTGAGGGTGGCTTTCTAGCGCCTGCTTTACTGTGTGGTCTAGTAAGCAACAAAAATTTTTTTACTGTTAGATCTTGTATCTGTTCTGTACATACAGCAATGCTTGCGTTATGATTTTCATTGAATTTTCTTATCATTTTTCATAAAGCTTTGTTTGAATTACTTGGCAGTTGCTAACTTGTTGTTTCTTGAACTTTGTACAAATGGAAGACTTATATTGGCATTTGGACAAATGCCACAGTCTTTAAAATATGAGTATGCTTAATTATGTATAGTAAATAGAGAGAAAAAAGAGAGGAAAAAAGGAAAGTGGGTGTAAAGGGAGTGTAAGGGCGTTTCACTAACATATTTGGCTGTTATCTCTATTTTTGTTATAGACAGCTGTATGAAAACTATAGGTGTTCATGATCGTGTTTTCGATGTTAACGACAAAGTAGAAAATTCATTAGAACCAGCAGGTTAGTATGCTTAGAGAATCTCTTTTAACAAATGCGTGTATCCCTCTGGTGCTTCAGTACTTTTTTTCCTTTTCTCTATGCATGCTTTGCATGGTACAACTGCCCTGCCTTTGCACATTTCTAGCAGTGCTAATACAGCTTATGGTGTATTTCCTGTACTCTTGTTTAATGCAGGGAAGTAAAAATGTTGCTTTGTTTGTTTTTTTGGGGGTGATGTGGTTCAGTGAAATTTGGTGTCTGCCTGTGTAAAATTTCCTCCACTCTCCTGGAGCCACTAGCCCATCCCAGCCAAACACTCAGCTTATCGACAACACACTCTATTTACTAGTTGGACCCAAAGTTTTAGAAAAAAAGTCAATGGGCACACTTCATTTGTTATGTGATTTCAAAAGACTTTCAGAAAAACAGGACCAATGCTTGTTGAATGCCAGTGCATGACACAGGTATGCAACTAACTGAGTTTTTGTTTAAAAAGAAACTAGTCCTTTAAAATTATATGTAGTTCTGTATATACTTGGTTAGACAAAATATCGTTTTGCTTATGTGCATGTACACACAATCACACACACTGATATATAGATAAATATATAAATACAAATTTCTCTCCTGCTTTTATTGAAGCAAACTGAAGTTTTGGGGGGCTGTTCTTGCAAAAAACTGCCATAGGAATAAGGATGCTCTTCATCTGCCCAGGGCAAAGTTACATTAACCTCCACCATCAATCAGGCTAACATGTCTCCATGTGGAAAGTGCATGTGTATTGTTTGTGTGGCTGAAGATTGTGACAGATAGAAGTGCATATATTTCTAGGGGTGTGAACGACTTAAAAGGAGTTAAAATTAGGTAGGTATGTACGAAAAGTATTTGCAGTAGTGGTAGACCTCTTTGTTTTATATGTACCTACACCCTGCTCACATGTTGTATTAAAGCCTCAATAATGAAAATAAACAGTCAAATACACAAATTGTATCAGAAAATATTGCACACATATCATTTAGTACATACCCTAAAGAACAGACTACTGAGAGATTTTTCTCTTATGCTATTTGGATATGAAGCAACATTCTCTTTGCATATAAAACAACATATTAATTTTTTGCTCTTTTTTATGTGCAGATCCTTTAATTAAAATTCATTAGTTATACATAAGTGTAATAAGGCTTTTACAATTTAGCTGATTTAAATGATTTGCCTATGGATAAACAATAGAATTCATTATGTTTCTTTAAAATATTTTCAGATCTTTCCTAAAAATTTAGAGTTTGCAAAGCAAAGATGTTCTCTAAGTAAATCTAAATGCAAGGATAGTGCACTCACATTGGCTATATTTATATTTTTATTAGCAGCATTCTTCTACAGAAGAAACTAGGATGTTCTTTCACTGTCTCTACTTTATCTATGAATTTGAAACTCAGTGCACTTTTTTACATTTTGTGAGTTGGTGAACATGGTCTAATTAATGCGTCTGATACTGCTTGCAAGAGAGATCATCTGAGTAATACATGCCTAATTTTAGTAAACTTGATAAATTTTTGTTTCGGCAGTGCTTCTCACTTCCTACTGATTGGCTCTAACTAGCTAACATCGTCACAAAAGCACATCATTAGAAAGCAGCAGGCAAACCAGGCAAGCAAAATCAAACAAAGAGCATCCTGCAGTCTGAGATGAAATACTGTTTGTGTTACCAGGGGGAAATAATAGCTTTAATGAGAAGGTTTGGTACCACAAAATTCCCACTCCTGATATCAATGTATATTTGTATTATTAATTGGGCCAGTCACCATTAGATAATCAGTCACTCTGAGATGTGCCAACTGCTGTGACATTTCTCTCTTGTTGGCCTGTTAGGGTTGCTCTTGCCTTGGTGGATCTTGTTGCATGTGTTCTGTGTTGTGTACTAATTTACATGTCTCTCATGAGCATCTTCTGCTTCTGTGCTCTCCCCTAGCCTGCCATGGTCTTCCACAGTAGACAGAAGAATCAGAAGGCAGGAGGGTCATGTTCAGCAGATTACTCACTGTCCTCTTTCTTGTAAAAATCACCATTTGTGTGATTTTTGAACCCTTGTAATTTCACTGGTTTTGTCCAGAAATTTGTAGGAATATACAGTGATTGCACTTTCACAAGTGGTGGAAGTAATTGGCTCTATTCCCATTCCTTCTGCTCTCTTTCTCCTTTAAAATAAAAAAGAAAAAGTCCTTAAACAAAAATTGCAGCAGTGCATATCTGAAAGTTATACCTGAAGCATGTGATGTAAGGCTGTGTGATCTGAAAAATTTATGGCTGTCAAAATAATTTTTTCCGTATTTATGGTATAGTAGTGACCAGTGTTTAGTAGTGACCTTCTGGATTTTACTCAGAAATCTTTTCATCAATTGTCTTCAGTGTTTCCAATGAAGCAAACCCTTTTCCTCAAGCCTTAAAGCCTGTGCAGTTATGACTCTGCACCTCCAAGGAAAATCATATTTGTAAAGTGATTTTCATAACTGCAGATGAATTGTGTTCTAATATATGACTGCAGAAACCTTGCAACAGCATTGAGAGAAAACCCAGATGATTTCTCAAAAGGAATCCCTTAATAGTACATGGAAATTAATTCTTCTGTGAAGAATGACTTTGTAAAAATGGCATCATAGAATGTCTCCGTGTTTTTCATTTAAGAGAAGTAATCTTTTTAGCTTAGTGCTTTTTCATTGAGTTTTTCAGCAGTAGCCAGTGTTCCAGTTGTGGCAGTATCTGATTCTCAGAGAGAATGAGGATTTATTACTGCTATACACTAGTTCTGCCCTATTGTGTTTTAGTGCTGACTCACTGATGTAATTAGGCCAAAATTGTTGACATTCAGTGTTGCAAATTCAGACTTATTTGCAATTCTAGAGGCAGAAGGTAATACACATCATTCTCCTCTGTAGTTTTACTTCATCAGCAGTGAGTAAATGTTTCTAAATTGGGAAGATCTAACTTTAAATATATGAAAGGAGGTAGAACTGACAATGCAGGGGTATTTTTTCCCTGAAACTTCTTAAATATGTTTAAATTGAGAAGCAAGCTTTTGTGAAGTACTCTACTGTCATTGCAGTGTCACCATAGTACAAGATTGTAACTCAGAAGTGAAATGTGAAACAGCTTTTCATATTGACAACCACTGAAAGTAGCATTTTCAGAAGCCAGCATTCACTGATATTTTTAGATTCCTTCAGAATAATTCTGGAAGAAAAAGACTAGGGCCTCATTTGGTCCCAATATGCCTGGGAGGGTGTCCTTGCCCTACATGGTTCAGAGCTGCAATTTAAGCCATTCCAGACAGACTTTCCCACTGATGCCACCGAATCACAGAATGGGTAAGGCTGGACGGGACCACTGGAGGTCATCTAATCCAACCTCTGTACACAAGCAGGTCCCCTAGAGCATGTTGCTAAGGATTATGTCCAGATGGCTTTTGGCTATCTCTGGTGAGGAAGACTCCACACCCTCTTTGGACACACTGTTCCAGTGCCTAGCCACCCACACAGTGAAGAACTTCCTCCTCTTCAGGTGTAACTTTCTGTGCATCAGTTTCTGCCCTTTGCCACTTGTGCTGTTGCTTGGCACCACCAAGAAGTGATGTTTCTTTCTTACAAACATGAACATATTTACAGCTAATCAGTGCTTGCTTTTCATACTTTTGCCTTGAGCAGCACTGAAACCTGTTGATAAGCCTTATGTGATTATAGCATCAATTAGTGCTGGAGAAAGTACATGTGATAAATTGCTAATTCAGTTTACTGTGCATCTTGCTGTGTAACTGAGCTGGGGCTGAAGAGCCTATTAACCTAAATTATGCTAAGTGCTCTCCTGATTTTGTGCTAGGTGTCAAGGGTATGAAAGGGAGGGAGCTTGCTCACAGCTAAAGCCAAGTAACATGAAAGGCTCTATGGCAAAACAGCATGATGATCCCAGTGTCCTGACTCCTGCTTCCCTTAGTGCCTCTAGCTAGAACTCCTCAGGTCTCACCCAATGTAATATTGCCAGTGCAATTTTTTGAGATGAGAGCTATGAGACAGAAACATCATAGACACATCGACATCTCTTATAAAATAGGGAGCTTATTGCCTTAAGTAGGTGAGATACTATGCTGGAAACTTCAGTATTCTAAAATAAACTTACAAATATATTTTGAGGCGACTTCACACTTCTTAAAAATGTTTGGCTTTTTCCTTTCATTTAGTAATGAAAAACAAGAGCTGATGTTTTATGGCAAGCCTCAGACTGATTGCTTTTGGAATAGCTAGATTAGATAGCTTTGGATATGGAGGATATGGAGGGCTTTGTGGAGAAAAATACCACTGCTATAACAACACCAACGCTGATTTTGACTTTGCCTACCTTTTCTATTTCACAAGCTGTGGCTTTTAGGCTGGTCTTCAGTTTACAAAAACTAAACAGGGCTTTATTATGTATCATATATTTAATATTTGCTACCTTGTTTTCTTCTGCCACTAATGCATAAGCATGTTTTCCTAACTCAGCTGGTTCTTTTTTCATTAGTTCTAGCAGCATATATGTAAATCTCTATTTTATGTACCATAAAAGGTAGTGAGATTTTCCAGATTGAGTATATGTTCTATAAAATTGGTGACTGTCATGTGTTAGCCTTTAAAATTTTGTTTCAAGAAAGAAGAAATTATCTTACATCTCCTGCTCATCCCCAGATGCAACATACTTCAGTGAAAATTTTGTGCATGGAAGGGGGGTCTATGCTTGGGCTTACAGGCTGTCGTTTCAAATTCAGGCACCAAGATCTGTAACTGAATAAGGGGACTAGCTGCAAAATTAATTCTGGGCATGTGCAACACTTTTGAAAATCAGGTGGTTTTATTTAGCTGCCTCCCAACTGATGTTGCTATGTAATGAGACATCCAAAGCTAGAGCTACAGTGTTTTACTGAAGAGGAATCTTTCATTCCTCAGTCTGCTGAAATCAGACTTACTTTCTGTTCCTCTGGTCTTCAATGGGAGTTTTGCCAGTAAGAAATGCAGGCCTTGGCCCCAGGTTGGTTACATAATGAGGTATTACACGCTTGTGGAAGTCAATGACAGCACAAGGTTCATTGCCCTATTTCATAAAGACACTGAAATCTACTTACAGTTGTCGGCTCAGTGAGAGTTTATTAAGGATGCAAAGTCTCATTGGAATGTGTGCTTTCTGTTTGAACAGATGATACTGTACATGAGTCAGCCGAGCCATCCCGTGGTGAGAACGCGGCACAGACACCAAGGATACCCAGCCGGCTTTTGGCAACTCTATTGTTCCTCCTGGCAATGCTTTTGATATTATAGCACAGTATGCTCCGGCAACCTGTCACAGAAAATATCAGGGTCTTGGAACATCAAAGATCCACCTAACTGCTCATCCCAGGAAAGGGACTTTATTGTTTTTGCAGATGTCAAATTGTTATTTTTCCCTTTTCTTCTCCCTTTTAGCCTGAACTCAGCAAAAATTTGAAGGGGATAACTAGCTTCAGCACCTACCCCTACCTACCCTGTGACTTTCTTAACCCCTCCATATAAATAAAAGGACTCCAAATGAAAATGCCAAACTATAATAGTGACACTAGTGATTCTTATTTTCCTCTGCATTCTCCTTTAAGAAGTCACCTCTGTTAGCTCACTGTGTCATCCGTTTGTGCACGAGAAAGTGTAGTGGCAGATGCAGTCAGTGAGGGAAAAGGAAAGGGAGTGGAAACCTGGGAGAGTCTTTCTCTGTGATACAATATTTATGCCTTCTCGTTCAGCACTGTAAGATGGTCATGCAAGGCATTGTGTCACCACGTCAGGACTGGAGGGGAGATATTAAGACTAGACATAATATAACACCCTTTCTTCCAGAAGTTTCTAAATGAACAGGCTTCTGAGAGGGGAAGGTGATGTTTCTCATAGGACTGTCTTGAAACATCTTTGACAGTGAAATTTTTGCTCACAAGTAGAAATGCTGTCTTTGGTGAGAGGAAAAAGTTAGTATTTAGGAATGTTAGCACACAGCAGGCAAGGTCAGATTTAGGAAACTTCACTGGGGGTGTGAGTGCCTCTGTTATTTCGTTTTAAGGGGATAATGCACACCGGCTTATTTTATTTTAAAACAAATCACCGTGGTGCTAAAATTTTTTTCTTGAAATGCAGAGGCACTTTTGAGAATAAAGTGACCTTCCCCAGCGCTGACTTAGTAGCTGATAGCCTTGGATGCTGCTCTGGGTGTTAATACATGCTAAAAGAGGACACCGGTGGCCGGAGGAAACATGTTTGGGACACAGGATCTCCAGTGTTCTCTTGATTTGTCTCTCCTGTAAGTTCCTCAATCATGGGAATAAATCACATATAGAAGAAGCCAGGGCAGTCTAATAGCATTGTTCGGTGGGGGGAAAGAAAAGAAGTGTGGAATATGAATTCAATGTTGATTTTTTATCTTTTCCCCTTCCAGCACAGTTTGAAGAGTAGAGGAAACGTGTTTATCAGCCGGAGATAAACTAGATGGGCTCCCAAAGACTTAACGAAATATTTTTTTAAAAATCCAGTAGAATAGAAAATACATTATTTAGATATACTTTATGCTGAGAGTGAGTATATATGCTTGTCCTATTTAAACATGTGAGAGAAGCGGTAACCCTTGATGCAATTAGGAAATGGGACTGTCTTGTTTGATGGAATTAGGAGTGACCCTGTTTAAGGAATCTGAGCCTTGGCTAACAAAACTTTAAAAAGTAATTTGCCAGGAAGTGCAAGCCTTGGGGTATTTTTTGGCTAGGCTGCCGTGAAATTTCGACTGCTAAGCATAATCAGTGAAATTTCAGACCCAGACTGAAACAGAGCTTTTCTGACAAAAACTGTGGTATTTAAGTTAAAGGTGAAACAAAACATGGAGCATAGTCAAGCAAAACAGGATTTTTCTATATTAATTATGAAGAAAAATTCTGCCGTAACAAAATTGAGTGATACCATTAGTGGACACCACTTCTTAGACTTTTCATTTTTAAATTAAGAAAAGCCTTCCAAAAGCTGAGGCAGGAGAGGGGAAAATAAATTTGATATAGAAAGGGAGGTTTTATGCATGCGGAGCTATGACCTGGGCTTGCCTGATATCATACATGTTCATGATTACAGGGCCTGTACTTACAGGAGGAATGCAGGAAATTTGCTCTAGTGTGAAGTGCACAGGATAAAGATACACAGTCCAAACAGTGAGGGAAGTCATCATCTCATTACAGGCTGTCTGGTACTTTGCTCTCTTTAAGGTGTATATACTTGATACACACACTAATACTTTGTGTAGGTAGGAATTAAAAAGTTTTGGATGAGGTGAACTTAATCAGAATGCACCTTATCAAATGGATTATTAACCAGAGTACAGATAATATTGCATGATGTGTAACCATATTAAAATGATTTATAGTAATTGCAGGCAGTCACACAAGTAGTGCAAATTTGATGTAGAAATGGTGACTTCATTTGTCATCCTTTGTCTCTGATGTTGAAGACGTACATTTACCCACAGCAAAGGATTGTCACTAGCATTACTCCTGGTGAAACTCACCCCTTCATATTTTCCCAGAGCCTTGCTGCAGAGGTGAGGGACACAAGTGATGATCCCCGGGCTGCCCAGCATGGCTGGAGCAGCGCTCCAGGCACTGCCAGTTTCATACTTGATGGCATTAGGCAATCCCAGTCATACCAAGTACATAAATGTTGGTGGGTTTTGTGTTGTGTTGCAAACCTCTGGATGCTTTAACTGCAGATGTTGCTGAAAATTAAGGAGTTTGTTGCTCCCTTACCCTTCATCTGCCCCTGCTCAAGTCTGAGGTACTGATTCTCCTCAGCCTAAGTGGGTTACTTACACCCATGACCTGCACTCCTGGCTGCCAAGGGCATTGCAATGTGAAGCAGGCAAAATAGGGATCAGTCAGTTTAGTGGATACTGTGTATCCTTCAATAGACAAGGTAACATTTCGTGTTAGTTTAGAGTATTGTTTTGTACTGTACTTACCTGGATGGCGAAGGAAAGACAAGTAAAACTTAAAGCTATGTTCTTTAAATTCTGTATTATTAGCAACCTCTGTTGTATATAGTGTTTGATAATAAAGTATTAATTTGATTCTTATGTCTTTTGTAAGTGAGAACAATAGACTTTCAGGATATTAAAATCACGTGTTGATTACAAGACAGAGCTTTGAAGCATCAAGTGTGATCATGGCTGAGAACTGAGAGACAAGTGGCCATGACACTGCAGCATACAGGACTCATCTTTGAAAATCGTTCATCTGTTGCAAGACTTCACAATGTCAAGACCTGGAACAACATGACTTTTGATGATCAATGTTTTGTCCTCGGTGTTTAAAGGTCTTATGTTGGAGCCCTGTGGTTTCTGTGTTAGTTTTGTTCTTTTGTATCATGTTTGTTTCTAAAAAGGCTTTGGGGATATAACAACTTTTCTGTTATTTTGTTTGTTTTTTTCTCTTTAATTTGTATTTTTTTTTCCTCCTGTTTTCCTTCTGGATTTATTCCCATGAATAATTTTTTCCAGAAGGGATCTTGCCAGTGTCATGTGCGATATATGTATGTACTTGGTTCCAAAAGAACTAGAAACAAATTTGGGAAGTACTGAGAGTAGTTGAGTAGATTGTTTCCTTTCCTCTATAATCGTGGAAGGAAAATGGTTGTATTTGTACCTGTTGATTCCCACCCCTAGCTCTCAAAACTGAACTTAATCCATTGCCTTATGAGCGCAATGGTTCAGTCACTTTCAGAGGTTTGGAGTATTAACTCTTCCTCTCTTTTCATTACACTTGGATTTTGTAACCACCAGTTTTAATGTACAACCCTCCACACTTCTCTTTCCCTCTTCCTGCCCTGCCTCCTCTCCCACCCTCCTCCTTTTTTAATTTGGAGCTGTGAATGGGCAGATCTGTTTCTGGTCTGGCATCACTGAGTTTTTCCCATGCATTCGCCCTCGAGCTTCTCAGATGTGAGACAAATCTCCCTACAATAGGCTTGCTGCCTTTGTCTGTACAGTTTAATAGATGCTGGCATGTTGGAGGTTACCCATGAGTCTGCGAAATCCGCTTACCATGCTTACTCTTGACACCCCATTGAAGACACTCATTGTGTATGCATCTGGGTATGAAAGTCCAGCTCAGTGTGGTCCTGTGCTTGTACTGCCCTGCTTTGCAGTTTCTTTGCACTTATTCATTGAGTGCTGTTTTTGAAATGCTTACATTATATAAACTTTAAAGAAAATGTTAAAAAAAAAACAAAACACCCAAACGCCCTGCCCCATAAGATCTGTATTTGTATATACACGTGTCCGTACAATTATACTTAAATAAAATTAAAGATTTTCATCATTTTAATTGGTTCTTTCAGACTACGTTTTTGTTTTATTAACTGCATTTTCATTTTGTGGGCTGTTTGTACCTACCTACCAATTCTACTCAGAATCATAGAATTGTTGGGGTTGGAAGGGACTTCTAAAGGTCTTCTAGTCCAGTGCCCCTGCAATGAGCAGGGATATCTTCCACTAGATCAGGTTCCTCAGAGCCCCATCCAAACTGACCCTTAATGTTTCCAGGGACAGGACAGGCAGTGAGAGGAGCATGAATGGGAATGGGCGAAAAACGCACATTTTGGGCACAACAACGGAGTACCTGGAGCTGTCACTACCAATGTCCTGGCAGATCTCTGCTCTTCACACTTTTGATTCTGTTTAAAGCTCTTCCAAATACTTAAGAGGGTGAGGAGCTGTATCAGCCAACTGCTGGTGCATTACATCATCACTTTGCCGTGCTCTGGGCCTTGCAAGCAATTTTCCTTCCCTGGGTAACAAGTGATTGTAAGGTGCAACTCTTACTTCTTGAAGAGTAGAGCCAGCCTCAGAGTTGTGCAAATAGGGTAGGTGCAGTCCCCCTCTTCCCAGGATGTCTCTCAGACTGGCAAAGAGATGATGCTGGAAGTGGCTTTGAAATATCAGCCATACCTTTCTTTACTAAAAAGACTCAGAGCAGCCGAGCCTAATGAATGGGAGAATTTGACCAAGATTTCCCCTGAAGGGAAGGGGTAGAAAATGGAAGCAAGAAACTGGGTGGCTTTCTCCTCCTCCTTCCTTCCACCCTGCCCCCAGAGGCTGATGTAGTAGTGCCTCTCAGAAAGTACAGGACTGCATTGGTGTTGACTTGTGTTTAGGTCTGAAATAGTTGTCTTTGGCAGTGTCTACTCACTATTCATGATAGGTTCAAGCTGAGAATTTAGGTCATAAAAGGTGGGGAGCACATACCAAAACCTGTAGTACATGTGTTGTGCATTCAAAACTGCTGTAATTACACTGTGTGTTAGCATTAAACTCACAGAAAGCTTTTTATTATATTTAATTAGTTGACAGGGCAGCAAATACTAATTATAACTTACTCTAACCTTCTTCAAAAATGAGAAATGACAGCTTGGTGAGAAGAAAAGTGTGTGTGAGTATTTCATACAAAGAATTGATGCACCATTTTTTTCCTCTGGATCTGTGATGTTACAACCAGGAGAGGGTTATAAGTGACACATGTTCAGTATGTTTTAACATAACACCCATGTCCAGAAAATATCCTGCCATCTGACACACTTAATAGCCTTAATAGTGCCTCCGAAGACACTCTGCTTTTGCTGAGAATGGTATTTGATTTCATTTTTCTGCATTAGTGTGCACAATGGGCCTTTGTACTCCCTCATCTTCCCTTCTGCAGAATATTTCTGCTCACAGAGTACCTCTGAGGGCATTCTTAGTAATATTCAGGCATGCATCATACTGCTCTAATATGGTTGTGTGCCAAAGTGGGTTTATTCATTTAGAACAAAGCTTTGATTTATACAGGTTAGAGATGTGGTAATCAACTGGGATGGTTAAATTTTTTACAGACTTTAACAACACAGGAATAAAAAGTGTCTCCTTCCTTATAACTCTGAATTTTGTTAGCATTTGCCCTTACTTTTAGTTTAAAGCCTGATTCAACTTTATATTACAGGTGTATCCATAAGACCCCAAACCAAGACTGTCTTCACAATAAAGGCTGCAGTGCAGACAGCTCTTATATGTGGCTATTTGTGTTTGCTTTCAGCACATTTGATTTGCTTCTGCTAATCAAACAACCTGAAATGCCACCAATTTGAATTTTTGTTGAAATTTTCCCTTAGACCACATAGAAACTTTTAAAGTAAAGTCTTTGTTGGATGAAAAAGTAAACTCTAAGAAAAATTCAAAAAAGAAGATATACTACAAAAATTGTTGTGCTAAGTAGATTTTCTGTTGGTTCCCTCCTCCCAGATAAATCTGTTAGCTGACTAATACTGTCAGTCATATTTCATTTGGAAGAATTCAAACCACAAGATAACTCTTGCAGCCACCAGCACATCTTGAAACACTCATTTTTCCTGTGATGGTTCTTCAAGCGAGTTCTTATGTCATTTGATTACACAAGGAGGAGTATAAATATGAGAAATTGCAGGGTGGTAAGCTAGATGCGTGTTTGGAGGGAAAGAAGAAGAATTTTCTGTTTTTCTAGCACTTTGTGAATGCGTACAGTGCATTCAAGATCAAGAGTATGGAGTGATTTCTAGATGCCTCTCCACCTTGTAATGTATCTCTGAAGGATGGAAGGTACTTCCTGCTGTATATACAATCTCAAGTGTCATAGTTCTTGGACACAGCCAGTCTCTCAGTTCTTATGTTCAAAGCCTGCTCTCCCTAAGTGCTATTTTGTGGGACTTGCCCACTTACCAATATATACTTTTCCAGTACTAAATTTAGCATTTAAACTCGTTTATCTACCCACAGTCAAAGCGCTGTTGAGAATACTGAAGTTTTTGTCTGGATGGTATTTGTAAAAGGAAAGGTCAAGTAAATCAATAGCATACAGAAGGTATAAGTATCCCTCTGATCCTTGCCCTGCTGAGAACCAAGTGTGCCTTTTGTTCTCATGTACTGTAAGTCAGGGTGTCTCAACTAATTGCTTGACTAATCACTGACCACTAGTCCAAGAAGTTTATGTTGCTTTGTTTTTTTTCTCTCCTCGCTGCCACTGTATCTATAGCTGAACAAAATAATAAGAAGTCTAGAAACTGAACACAGGAGAAGCAAGGCATCTTGAGGCCTAACATGGCAACCCTGATGTGATACTGAAGTCTCAACCCATTTACACTTGGGTACTGGGAATAAGTGTAGTGTTACATACTGCAGATGACAAGCTGTGATCCTGCAGCAACCATCCTTGTCTGAGGAGGGTCAGAAGAATCAAGCCCTTGGCTGGGTGTGAATGCCTCAGTGGAAACTTGGCATGCTGTGCATTACATGGCACAGCGTGTGTCCCAATGCTTCTGTTCACTACAATGAGGGTGGAGAAGGGGTGGGGAAGAAAGAGCTCATTCCGTCACAGATGGCTGAGCAGCAGAGGGAAGGATACAGCAGACTTTAAGCCCCAGAAGTAGCTACTGGTGTAAACTGCCTGTGAGTAGACTTGCTTGTTTGTGGAAATTTGTAAAAATATGAAATAGAAAACCTGGAAAGTGCCTGATGGTGTTCTGTGGTCTGTGCTTGCAGAACTCAAGGAAAGATTTCCCACTTACTCAGGCCAACGTTTCTCAGTTTTGAAAATTCACTAGCATTTAAAAATACACACCCCACCTTGCTATTCGAAAACAGGAATAACTTGGAAGTCTTGCACTCTGCAAGGCTTCTCCTTGAGCTGCTGTACATGGAGTTGGCAGCTCAGGATTTTGATGAACCTGGCCCTCATGAGAAGTCTTCCCCAGCTGCTGAGTACTCTGTGCAGCAGATGTTCTAATGGTAGTTTTTAGAATTTGTTTTGGGAGCAATTTTGTTTTATCTCTGCCATCAAAAAGACCTTGAAGCTGGAGCACGAGTGAAGAATGTAGGTATAGTGACTTTCACAGGGTGGAATACAGCTACATTTTGACTTAGCACAGCTGCAGAGAGAAGAATGGCAGGTCTCCCTTAAGAAAGGATTGAACAAGAGTGTGGACCATGCACAATGTTAATGATTAGACTTTAAATGTGAGGCAAAGCCGGATAAACCCATGCAGCGATGCTTATCATGCTTTCTACTTTAGTTTTACAATATCCTGGTTCTTGCACATAATTGCATTACAAAAGGCCTTGCATTCCCCTTGGCACAGAAGACAAAGCAAGTGTGCATATCATCCTTCCTGGTGAATTCGTGCCCCTTTTGTGGTTGCTTATTTCATTAGTTATTCTGCATTTATTTGCAGGTAAAAAGAAAGGAAAACTCATGCATACTTCCTGTGCTCTGGTCTCATTAGCCAGATTTCCTCAAAACTCTTGTACTCCGGAGAAGTTTTGCCAAGCAGCTAAATGAAATGCACATGGTATGAATATTTATGCTGCTTTAATGATCAGATTTTTGCATCCATGAATAATAAAGGTTTTAACAAGAACAGATAACAAGACTGGCACAAAACAGTGAAGTGGTTAATACAGCAACCTCTCTGTTGCAGGATTCCCCTGAGAGCAGCAGACTGAGCAATCTTCCTGCCCTTCCCCTTCCTCTAGCACCAAAATTAGTCTGATGGGACATGCAGATCCTCCAGATAGCTTTGCAGAAAGCAGGTGTTTTATCTACAACTGGTTCTACAGCCACCTCTTTCATGCTTCCTTTGAGGAAGTTCAAGGTTTTTTGACTAAAAAAGGACCTTCAACTTTTGAACACGATTTTTATTTCAGATGCTCTCCAGCAACATTTGCATTTGAATCTGAAGCTGCCACTTTGCTTGGTCTTTTCAGCGGCAACTGGCTGACAAGTGTTTGCATGATTCAGAAGTTTGGGGGCTGCAAATCAAAGCAGCACGGTTTTCATGGGCTGAGGTAGGAAAGGATAATCCTCTCAACTCCCCGTGCCAGCTCAGTGATGCTGAAGGGCGATGCTTTAAGGTCTCTCTTTGGTGAGAAACAGGGAAGCTGCGAGGTCCTGAAGACCACATTTTACTTGCCTATATCCGCCTCTGCTAAAAGCCTGATCTCTTCAGCGTTAGCGTGATATGCTCTAAGTCCGTGACAGCATTGTGCTTGGAGGGCACACTGACCATTTCACCCTCTGATGCTTTTTAGAGCAAGTGTTCATTGCATGTTTACTATCCCCCGGAGTGCTGGACGGGCGGGAGCAGGTGTCAGGGGATGCACGTGTAGATAAGCAAATGTCAAACCTGCAAACTCCCACTTAGAGGATTCTCTCACCCTTTCCCTCGGCTCCTCCCTGTGCTGTGCTGTCGACAGCCTGCCTTGCTCATCCCAGCTCGACGCAGCTGTTGGAGGGGATCCAGGGTAAATGCTCCTCATGCCGTATTTTTGCCACTTGAAGATACCAAAAACCATTTGCCTGAACTTTGATCTTTGGCCAAACCTGTCCTTCAGGGCTGCTAGTCAAGGTTCCCAGCCACGTTCTGCTACACATCTTGTGAAGATGGCTCAAACTGGGCCACTGATGGCAGCCTTGCCCTCAGAGTAGGAGCTAAAAGATCCTCCGGGTAAGAGCTGGCCTGGAAAAGCTCCCTAGGGCTAGGTACTGCAGCCTAGATGAGTCAGGCAGATGATATTTAAAAGAAAGAAAAAAGAATTAATTTTTTTTTTTTAAATAATCTTCTTTTCTTAAAAGAAAAAGAAAAGGAAATAAAATTTAAAGCAAAACAGTGACTTGAAGTCACAGATGAGTGCTTTTTAAAAGTTTTACCTAATTTTATTGATTTAATGGATGAACAATCAGGGAAATAAAAGAGGATTTTAATCTTAAATGCATATTAAAATAAATAACCATATTGCCATCTTCTGCATGTACAGGTTTATCTACATCCAGCATATTGAAAAAAAAAAAAACCTTCAGATTTTAAACAACTAAACAGTTTTTAAGATATTCTTGAAGCTTCCAACAAGGGGAAATAAGCTTGCTATGAAACACACACATCCTTTTTTTTTTCTGTGTGTTTATACATAACACACAACTAATATTATGGAGCAAGTTATCACTGACAGTATTATCTGGATGTCTTGTCACTGCTCTTGTCAACTGTTTGCTCTTTTTGCATCCTCTCAGTGAAAACTTGTCCCAGAAGCCACCACAGAAGCTATTTACTTTATTTCAAACATAATTAAAACAAGAAAATGGCAAAGGAGTAAATTAAAATCTCAGGCACTACCCTAGTTTCAGCTCTCTTAGGTAACAGATAACTGTCTTAAAGTGGGGTTTAATACACTAAAGAATAATAAACCTAATAAATGTTCTGTTTTGAGATGTAGCACAGTTTGCTACCTGGTCCTGCTTCAGAAGGCTGAGTACTTTACCAAGTCTCTGTATTTCCCCTCTTCTCCTGAATAAAATGTGAAGTCTGAAGAAGTTGCTGTGGGCAAAACTAGAGTGAAAACACATATCTCTGCCATGTGAAGCACCTGTTGCATTTGCAGGAGCAGGGACACATGTAACCCAGGACAAGTCCTCATAATAATCCCAGCACTAAATCTGTGATTGAGGAATTGAAAAATTATGGTTTTGGTAATGGAAAAAGAAAATACATACAGACTTGCAATGAAATTGGGAGGGGTAGGGGTGGGGAATATGGGAAGCAAAAGAATGTCCTAATTGGACATCCTACAGAGAAATGAAAAAAGAGAACCATTCCTGTGGTGGAGCATCAGGGCGTGGAGGTTCCCAAGAAGAATCATCTGAAGGAGGAAGAAAACACACAGTGACTCACTGGGCAAGCAGTTTCCATTTGGAAAAATTAGGCAAGAAACATTAGCATGCCAGATTTGGGAGCTGTTTATATCAACACAGTTCACTGCTTATTGCACACACAGAACGAGTGATACCAAGTCTGGAAACTATCATGCATCATCTAACCTCAGAGTATTCACTGACAGAAAGGGCAAGAGAAAAACAATGCAAGTGTTTGAAATCTAGCAATAAACAGAGAGGAACTTTCTGAATCAGTCACCTGGTGCTGTGCTGTGATCCCTGGCTTTTAACTTCTCGTGTGTCTTCAACTAAATTAGGAGAGAAGGTAGTGTATCCAGCAGAAATTCTGTCTAGAGGGCATGCTGGAAAGAATCAAATTTAAGCACCGTATCATCAAACAAAGTGTGTCTTGTAAACAGTCCTAGTCCAGCTACTAACAAATACACTCACACACCACTGTGCTGTATGTACCCAGCTGTGTAATTTGCCTATCTGTTTATTTTCAGGGAATTGTTAATTCTACCAGTAAGATGTAAAATAAAAACTTAGGGGCAGAATTTGAATATTTTGAAACAGAGTTCTTGAATGGACTGGGAGCAAGAATAGGTCGGAAACCACAGCAGAATAAAGGAAATACATTGGTTATTCCTTGTGAGCCAGCATAGTCTTTCCCTTTTGCCCAGCTTCCGCAACCAGGCACTTCTTAATAAACAAGCTCCAGAGAATTCCTGTCAGTAACATTATGCTGCAGGAGGGGTGGCCAGAACAGATCCTGTGACAAACTTGTTTGGGCAGAGCATGAGATTTGGGTACAAACGTGGTTGAAAAGCCTTTGCACAAGCCAAGCTCATGTGACAGACTGTTTTTAATACAGGAAGGTGACCATGGCTGTGGCAAGGTACATATTTATCAGTAAGAGTGCTCCAGGCTCTAAGGAACACTGTAAACACACTGTGCCAAGCCTGGCTATTGAACAGAGGAAAGAGAGTCCATTTTTCCCAGAAAAGCTGACTGCAACAGGATGAGGGCCCACGGGGGACGTGCAGGTGAAGACAGAGGCAATAGCCATTCCAGGGATTGCCAAGTTCCCAGTTCTTTCCAGTCTGAGCTTTTCCCATACGAAGTTGGCCTGGCACTCCACACAGAAACAAGGAGACAGGAAAACCCCCTAAGACAAACATATTTTAGCTTTATGATCAGACGCTGGCACTGCTCCCCTGGCTGGTTCCCAGAAAGATTTTAACATACTATTTTTCAGCTCCTTCCCCTCTCCCCGCCCAGCCTGTTTCTTTGAAACATTCTTGATACATTGTAATTAACTTTGCTCTGGCCACATTTTTGTGATGGTGAAGGAAGGATGGAGCATTTTGTCTAATAGGTAGATATCACCCAAATCAGAAAACTCTCCTTGTAAGACGCATGTTATGTGAGTAGAGGACAGTCACAGCCAGAAAAGGGCAGTGACAAATAGTGTGGTCTCTTTAAATGGCTCCTAGGCACTGTCTCTTGCCTGTCCAAAGATCTGGGATTTTTTTTTTTTTCTTAACCAGAATTCATTGACCTCTCACTGAATTTGTTTACTCAGTGTGATTTCCATCAGATGTAACCTGAAAGTAACCTTGTTTTCTTCTTCAAGCCTTTTCTTTTAAGTATTGTTCCAAACTTAATTCTGTGCTGTCACATCACATGCAGCTTTTGCCAGCCCCATATGCTAAGAGACACAGCTGGGAGGCTAAAATCACTTGTGATGCCTCACACTCAAAAAACACTCAAAACAAATCTCTCCAAAATATCCTGCCAAATGGCATCTTTGTAAATCTCGCTGTCTAACATCACAGAAGGGAGCAGGCACCAGAAGCTCAGTGAGCAGAAGAAGGAGCAATCTCCAGTTACCCACCTGAAGCAAACAAGTAACTCAGAGAGCTTTGCAGGTCTGCCCACTTCTCTTTTTACATGACAATATAAATCCTTTTCAATGGCTGTTAGAACTTAAAACTTAGAATAATAGGAATGGCTGGAAGGCGTAAAAAA
Source organism: Promerops cafer (assembly GCA_013398275.1). Lineage (NCBI taxonomy): Eukaryota > Metazoa > Chordata > Aves > Passeriformes > Nectariniidae > Promerops > Promerops cafer. The sequence continues at coordinate 171,808 of VZSE01004202.1, read as the reverse complement.
TTAACTAAGAGTTCGAACAACACGATATAATTCTACACTCTGTAGGCAGTCAGATTGGGCTGTTTTAAAATTAGCTGCAATTTGCATAACATATTTTACTGTTATAATTCAATGTCTTTATTTATAGCCATGTCATAACAATGTATGGTTTTCTTTTTATTTTTCCCTTTGGCTGGAGTTTATGATGTGTATGAAAACTGAGTCTAAGTCATGCACTGTTTGTTCCAAAAACATGAACCAGATGAAGAGACAGTGGGATGTCCCAAGTTTAGAATACTGTTTGATATGATAATTCCAGCCTCCAAGAATTAGTGTCACCAACTCTTTTTTTTGCCTCTTAACTAAACAAAGCAAACCTTTTGGAGTAGACTGATAGTTTGAAATAGCCAACTATGTGCACACACTCCAGTTCTAAATTAAGGCTGGCCAGAAATCTGTTCAAACAACATGACACTTTTGTTTTTTACATATTCATGCAGAAACAAAGAAGGCAGTGAATGCCAATGTCCTTCAGAAATAGTCAGCTACAAGCCCTGAAAATCGCTACAAGAACACACTGCTGCAACAGAACAAACAGAAGAAAAGGTCATTTCACTGCATTTTTTGTTTTGGGAGGATTTAAGCTCTCCCAGCACAGATACATCTTTGCTTTCCAGTAGAATTGCCATTTAACAACACTTCTGCACCTCACATCAGCAGAGATGGCTGGACAGGAGTTGCCAGAACAAAATTATCAGAGGCCATATGTGTGGAGGCTTCAGACTCCAAAAGCTGTACTGGAGAGACATCTCAGCCTGTCAGGATTTGATACATAAGCATATTGTAGTGAGACAGATGAAAACAATTTCTGATTGATTTGTGTGAAACTTTTACTTTGTCCAGCACGAGCCCAGCTATAAATGTATGTTTCAAACAAATAGATTTGTTATCAACTCTATAGCTTGGTGTTCTTCAGCGCTCTTCTGCTTGACTACCAAAAAAAAAAAACCCCAAATCAACAAACAAAAAATACCCCAAAACCAACAAACAAACAGTTATGAAAATACTTCTAAGAAATGTTTGGTGTGTCTCTTCTCCATTTTTCTGGGAAGTAAAGTTGAGAAAACGTTAGTGACACAAATGTGAAGCTGGCAGGTTGATCTGCCCCATGGCAAGAGTAGATGTCAGGGTTGCTTCCTTTAGGAGCAGCAAGTCTTTCAGACTGTGTCTGATAAACACAGACCTTGGGCCTCTCATCCCTCTTTGTTCACTGTCATCTCCATCATTCATGGGACATGAATGATGTCCCAGAATGAAAGCAGACAGAGCAGCACAGAGAAACAGGGAGGGGTGTACCTATTTTGTCAGGTGTGAATTTCAGCATCTGGCCAATTAACACTGATTCCTTGGATATATTCAGGTGAGATAATACTGTGTCATCTGGCTGAATGGGCTAATGGCAGCATTGCTGTGCTAGGGCTGCAAAAAAAAAAAAAAAAAACCAAAAAAAAAAATCCTGAACAAACCTTCCCAATGTCTTGGGAGCCCTGTACATTAAACACACTGTGTCCACACAGCCATACTAGTGCCTAAAACTGTCCTGTTCACAGCTGTATCCCTATGCTCTACACCTATGAAGAAATGCTCTTTGTTTTCTAGTCTTTTATCATTGGAATAAGCCAGCTCTGTTCTGGCAGAAAAGCCTTTGGAAATGAGATGAGCAAGATTGCATTCAGGTCATTATCCCTCTGTGTTAGATGATCATTTACATGCACCAAAGTATATACATTTTTGTGGAAGTAGTCAAGCAGAGTGGGCAACTCTACTTCCTGTTTCAGTGCTATTTTCTTGGCTAATGAGGTATTTGGGCAGAGAAATTCAGTAATTTCTAATGTGCAATTCAAATATTGGGCCAAAATCCTTCCTTCCTTCCTTCCTTCCTTCCTTCCTGGAATCCTTCCTTCCTTCCTGGAATCCTTCCTTGAATCCTTCCTGGAATCCTTCCTTCCTTCCTGGAATCCTTCCTTGAATCCTTCCTGAAATCCTTCCTTCCTTCCTGGAATCCTTCCTCACCAACAAATACAAGAAACAAAAAAAAAAAACCTAGCTCCAGACTCTTGCATACCAAGAGATAATTGGGCAAAATGCAAAAAAATAAAAACCAGCTCTGCACCCTGCCAAGTTTGAACAATCCCAGCTGGGGGTTAGCCAATGGAATACAGTGCAGCAGGCACCAGACCTTCCTAAGAGCCTGGTGTCTCCTATGATCTCATTAACTTGCTCTACACTTCCTTGGGGTGGTATGACCAGCTGTGGTGGTTTGACTCTATCTGGACACCAGGTGCTCACTCAATGCCCTCCTCGTCTGGATTGGGAGAAAAAAATGCAACAAAAGGGCCATGGGCTGAGGTCAGGGCAGGGAGAGACATCAGTCACCAATTGCAATCAGGCAAAACAGACTCAGTAAATTTAACTGAATTCCTTGCCAAAAAAAATCGGAGTAAAATAATAAGAAGTAAACCCAAATCTTTAAACACCTTCCCACACCCCTCCCTTCTTCCTGGGCTTACCTTAACTCCCAAATTCTTTATCTCCTGCCCACCAATGGCACAGGGAGATGGAAATGAGGGCTACAGTCAGTTTATCATGCACTGATGCTCCTTCCCCCTGACACTGCTCCTCTGCTCCAGCATGGGGTCCCTCCCATGGGAGGTAATTCTCCATGAACTTCAACATGAGCTCTTCCCATGGACTATGGTTCTTCAAGGACTGCTCCAATGTGGGTCCCTTCCACAGGGTGCTGTCCTTCAGGAACAGCCTGCTCCAGCTTAGGACCCCTCAGGGTTACAAGTCCTACCATGAAACCTGCTCCACTGTGGGCTCCTCTCTCCATGGGTCTCCTCTCTCCATCTCCTCTCTCCTGCCAAGAGCCTGCTCCAGCATGGGCCTCTCCAGGATCTGCAGCCTCCTTTGGGCATCCCCCTGCTCCAGTGTGGGGTGTCCATGGGCTGCAGGTGGCTCTCTGCTCCCCGTTAATCTCCCATGACTGTGGGGGCTCAGGGGCTGCACCACAGGCTGCAGGGTAATCTCAGCTCCTGCCCCTCCTTCTTCCCTGACCTTGGGGTCTGCAGACATGTTTCTCTCACATATTCTCACGTGGCTCTCCCAGATGCTTCCACACAGCAACATTTCCCCCTTCAGTTTGTTATCCCAGAGCAGCTACCTACCATCACTGATGGCCTCAGCCGTGGCCAGCAGTGGTTCCACCCTGCTGCCAGCTGGGGTTGGCACCAAGGGGCAGGGGAAGCTTGTGACAGCTTCTCACAAAAGCCATCCCTGTAGGCCCCTTCTCCCCTGCTGTGACAGGCTTGCCACACAAACCCAAACCCAAACCCAACCCCACCCCTGCAAGGGAAGAGAATGGATATTTCAAGGCATACTGTGGCAGGGTGCTGAAAATGCTGTCCACAGATTCCACCCAAAGTTCCTAACAGATGTTCCTGTCTGACCCTTGCCAATATGGCATTGCTTAAGATAAAAATTACAATTTGAATGTCTAAGGAACTGGCTACACCAAACTGCTGAATACAGTCTGGTTCCTCTTCCTTTCCATGCTCTCACATAGGATTGTGTGACTTTTTATTGTGCTTATGCTGAACACTGAATGTATTCTCAGTATTTCCTGAAACCACCACTATGGCACCAAATGAAGTATCTTTTTTTTGCCTTGAAACTGTTTCAGGTGAGGAATAGATGCAAGGGAAGGAAATGTACTTTTTTATTCAGCTCATGTTTGAAAAAGTTGTCCTGTAATGTATGTACCTGCCCAGTGTCAGCTAGTGTAAGAAATCCAAATATGAATGGTTATCTAAGAGCTGCAGCTTGGTGTAAATCTATGTGCCAATGGGGTTCTGTCAATTTGCCTTGATAAATACAGGCAACTCTTCTATTTTTGTGTCATCTGCTAGCACTATAGCTCTTAGATAGTCTAAATGACCTTGGTGTTGAGTTAGGAGAGCTACTGAGGATAAAATTCCTCAGATGTACCAGAAAAATCTAAGAATTTTTGTATTATCTCTGAGAGACAATCGTAATCAGGGTGACTTCCAGCCATCAGTGTACCTGAGGTAACACGGGATGAAACCCTCCCTCTGCCACTATGTCCATGGGCTTGTAAAATTTGGTTGGTTTAGGGGATGGAACCCTCTGTGAAACACAGTGCCAGGGGCACTAAACTGGTGACAGATCAGTCTTGCAGATATGAATTTTGATTTTCTCTCATGACTCCTGAACAGCCAGTAGGTGACATTAAGCCATCGTTAATGCCACAACAGGTGACATTAAGCCAAATATAACCAATTCTTCACAGTTTTGGATAGCAAACGTACTAACTGGGTGAGATATTCAGAAATTGGGGGTGGTTGGGAGTAGAAACTTGAATACAATGCGTCAATTCTGCATTGTTATGTGGGACACACTAAAAGATCTAAGGAGGTCATGTTTAAAAATAGAGTAATAAAATTAGTACAGTGCTGTCTACCCTGCAGGGCTGACATGACCTGACTTGATGAAGCTGCACATACAGAATAGCTTTTATTTTTAGGGCACTCTATCTGGGATAACAATGACTCTGCTGATAGTGAAGCAGTGGGTATAGTTTGTCTTGATGGCTGGCACTTATTCTTGAAAAGAACAGAAGTGCATATTTAAGCTGTCAGGCCTTAATTGTTTCATTAGGTAGTGGTACCTTTTGTACTAAAGGAGCAAGGGAGCTGCTGAAAGAAAGAGTGATGAGCAGCAATTCTAGAAGGGCACAAAGGTGCTACAGGAGTTACTTCTCTTCCTTTGTTTCTTCCCAGTTCATCTCTGACACAAGGAGAAGTTTCATTTTTTAACATAATGACTGTTATTAAAGCCAGCTTGAAGAATTTCATGAGCACCGTGGTGTATATCTCCCATATTTTTAAATATAAATGAAACTAAATAATTTTCATGCCTCTGATTCTGGCTTTTGTGTTTCAACATCTAATTTATTGATGACAAAGATGACTTGCATTTCTAAATATGTCTTTTGTCCTGTAGGATGCCAAAGTGTTTTCAGAGACAAAACCATGTGTGTGTGAATCACTTCACCTGCCCTGTGAAGTTTAACCATCATTGGGGTGTAAAGTGTTTGACTCTGCAAAGTAACACAAGAAAACATCTTGAACTAGAAAGTGAAGAACATCAATCATATTAAAATGAAATTATTACAGAACACCCACACATCTGAGAGCCCTAATAACACAGCCTCTAACTGGGTAGTGGCACCAGTGCTGACCATCAAAGGTCTGAATTTACATGCTGTCTGAAAGGACAGCTTTGGAGTCTACTTATGCTGCAAGAAGTACATATTTTCCCCTTCCTTGCTGGAAGGTATCCTGAGAAAGGGAGATTTGATGGAAATATTTCCCATTGTAAAATAGAGAAACACAGCTAACTTCCCACTTACACAGACCCAGGAATTCAGAACCTCTCCAACAAAGAGCTGGTTATATTTCATTACAAAATCTGATCCCAAAGGTAGGTGGCTTTTCTCAATCATTTTATTCCACACACCCCTCCACCCTGCTCCGAGTTTTTTCCTCATATACAAAGGGTGGAATGTGATTAATGTCTGCTCAACTCCTGCACTTGCTGCTTGGGAGAAACTGAAGGGAGGACTTTTCACAGTTGTCCTCCTCCATCCTCTGGAGAGGAGATGTCAGTAGCTTGGCTCCTTCTCCTGTGTGGGCTGTGCTTCTCTGCCTTTTAAGATTAGTTAGTTGATTCGTTTTGCATTCCATTTTTTAATTAGTTCTTTTAAAGTAGGGAGGCATTTTCTTGGTCCACTTTCATTCCTTTCTTCATGCATGCAGACATACCCACAGCTGAGTTATACAAGACTGAGAAACCCTGGGTCTGATTCTCATCTATAATGATGATTTGAACACGTTGTTTTGACAGTGGAAATTGGTTAAAACCACCCCTAGCATTTATCCTGCACATGCCAGAGTACTAGAAAAGGCCAAACAAGAGTTTAGCTTTCTGGTACTTGAAGAATAATTTAAAAATCAGCTGTTTCTTCCTGGTGGTATGGTGTGTCTCCAGCCTGTTTTCAGTAATGGGTCTCCAAATAGACACAGGGGAAGAAAAGTTTGTTCTTCATCTGCTTTGGAGAGCAATTAGAAGAAGAGTGCAAGAGAGAAGGAGGAACCCTGCATCTTTCTACCAAATGCCCACTTCTCACAGATTCAAACTCAAGGCATCTATTGATTTTAGTTCAGGTCTCACAATTTAAAATCATGAGAGGTCTGAACAGAGCAAGCAGAAGAGGGATATCACAGAGGAGATTGGTCAAATGACATGAGAATTCTTTTGAAACCCTCCTCTGGGAGTACTGTGCCTGAAAACGGGAATTTTTAGAAAGCTGCTGCAGAGAGCAAAGTAAATAAAAAGGGGAAAGACTATTACAGAAAGAGAAAATGTGTTCATATTCTACAGTGGTATTACCTGTTGCATTTGCATTTACAGTGGAAGAGCATAGGAAAAGAATGTGAGTTACAAGACTCCTTAAATTAGCAATACAAGGTACTGGGCAGGGTTAGCTTTCTCTAATGAGCTTGCTACATACAAAAGCTGATGTTAATGTTTTATAGCTCCCTCCACCCAGAGGTCCAAGCCACTAATTTTTGCTTTGAAGTTGAGTTGCAGTTTCTGCCAGGTGATTCATAATGATTCATTGTGTTGCCTAGACTAGTGTGATGCTTACTTGGTAATTTAAAATCTTCACAGTCCTTTAGATCTACATTTTAAATGCTTAAAGTGTTGCAGCTTATTAAGGTCTTAGGTTTCTGTCTAAATAGGTGTGAGCATTATTTGGTAGCCAGATTTCTCTTAGTTATCAAAATGGTTCATGTTGTGCCATGATTAGGAAATGCTTTTGTTACATGTCCTACATAGTTAGTGTGTGAATCAAGCTATAGGTAGTCCTAAACAGCTGATAAATATGTAAATCCATTGAAGGTCAGGTACTGGAGAAGGTGGAGAGTGTGCTGAGAACCTGGTATACATCAGATTAAGCATTTTTGTTCTTGTGTTATCTCATTTTCCGGAACAGATCAGAATACGTTCTGTTCTGTTTACTTTGTTAATTTTGAACACCTACCATTTTGGAGTTGAAAACTATTCATTTGGCCTGGGACTCACTCTACTTCTGTTTTGTGCTCTGAGATCTTTAGGGTTCGTTTCAGAGATTTCTGAACAATGTTCCTGAGCATTAGCTCCTTCTGTCCTTGTATGCTTTTCTTAGGATACATAGCATGGGATTGATGTCCAGATTAAAATATCTTGAGTTTAGCTGTCAGCATTAGCTTTTGAACAGTAGACCTAATGTAGGTGCCTACTGTAAAGTCCATGTGGCTTTCCAGATTCTCATTGACTATAAGGGGATTTTGGACAGCAAGCCTTCTGCATAGCTGTGACTCACAGTGTTTATCACCTTGTTCACCTAAGATTGCAGTTTGGCTCAGAAACACAAAGCACAAAGTTGAAGGTTTGGGGGTGGATTTTGTTGAATTGCATAAATATTTAGATGGCCTAAAGTACCTAAGACATCTGCCTGAAGATGCAGCACATGAGGAGGCCTGCAGCCTTCTGGAGGGACAGATGGAGGCCAAGTGGGATACGGCATCACATCTGACGTGGCACCAGACGTCTGAGGGATGGGAACTGAGTCAGGGCCTTGGAGCCCATTCAAACAGCATCACTCAGCTGGCACTCCTGCTGGAACTAAATGCCCTTGGTCTTCACATTTACACCCTTTTTAAAAAAATTAATCCAATGGTTGCTATAAGAACATTATTAGTATTATTATTATTATAAAAAAAAAATCTTTATTCTAAGACTAAAGGTGGTTGGGGTGGTGAAGCACTTTGCTGAGGACATTGCACAGACCATACTTCTTGAACTGAAAGCACTTCTCTTGGATGCTGGCAATTCCTGAGCAGAGCATAACTCGCAGCTGAATTGCCCGATGGAACCTGTCAAAATTTGATGGTGAAAGACTGTAAAGGGATAGCTAATGAGCAATCAGCCTTGAGCCTTACCTAGAGACACAAATCATAGAAGGGATCTATGGCTGGCCAAAGTGAAATCGCAGAGACGTGTGAGCTACTCACTTCAGGTAAGGTTTTCTCCCCTTTGACTTGTTATAATAATAATAATAATGTCTTGGTGTACTCTCTGTCTCATACACATGCAAAATATAAGTGCACGGGAGCAAATGGGTTTTGGTCCCTCTCCACCCAAGTCACTTGACAAGGCACATGACACCATTCCACCATGATGCAATGAGCCCTCCTTTCTTACACCTGGGTTACAACTGCCTTTCTGTAAACCCTGCCAGAGTGATCCCAGACAGGTTAAAAAAAGTTGTTAGCTTTATGACCAAGATGCCTAACAAGACCAGGCTCTTGTGAGAGACAGAGAATGCTCTGTCCAAAAAGGGTTAATTCTTTCACATAGTTTGGGGTTGGCAGCCTGTCCTGGGAGCTACTCCACTGGGACTTCTCTCCTCATGAAACTATTCTGTAGTCAGTTTTGTCTTCAGTTGTTAAGTGAATATCTCCTAATTTACAGCTCCTCATATGTTGCTCTTAAGCAACTGTCATCTTCATTCCCTTCCTGACTTCCAATTTATCATAACTTTTCTTTCCTGTGTAGTCCATTAGTCTTGTTTTCACTCATAACTGTTTCAACATAGACACGCTGCAGCAGAAAAAAGTACTACAGCAATTCTGCATGTTCCAAAGCCTCGAGATGTTAATTTTTCTAATTTCTCTAAGTTCTTTACATCTGATCTCCATCTCACCCATTTGTAAAGCATCATCTTTTGGGCTTTATAACAACCAAATTTGACTCAGATGATTTTCATAACCTTGACAGAGATGCATTGTTTAATGTGTGCTTAGTGTTGTCTTTCCTTTGACAGCTTCATTCTCCTTTTAAACCAAATTTCAAAACATCAGAAAGGCATAAAAATTCAAAATTAATCAAGAAGACCAATAAGAACTCAGTATTTTAAATATATGAAGACACGTCCACGAAGCTGGAAAGTAAAAACTGGCAAATATGAAGGAAAACATTTTGAGTGGCAGTTACAGGAGCACCGCGATTTTTAGCAGCGACAAATCACTGTGGAACTTAAATGTGATAAAGTCAATTACACCATGGAGATGATCTTACACCTCAACAACTGTTTATATAGGCAGAAGAGAATTGCTGCACACCTTTCCTTTCCTTCTTTGAAGTCAGCAGAAGATAGCAGTTGAAAGCAAAGGAAGGAAGGAAGGAAGGAAGGAAGGAAGGAAGGAAGGAAGGAAGGAAGGAAGGAAGGAAGGAAGGAAGAAGAAGAAAAAGAAAAAGAAAAAGAAAAAACAAGAACTGCTTTGAGCTTCTTAAAATTTTGGAGGAGATAGCATGTTGCAATACAATTTTTCTTGTGGTTGCTTAATATGAGTCTGTACATGCATAATATATACATACTTTTCTAATCACACAGTGTGCTGCAGTCATACAATATTAAATTGCAAATGGTTAGAGTTGAACAAAACAAAGACTGTAGCTTAACTATACATATAAATTACTGTGTTCAATGCACTTTTAAAGTCATCAAAGTCATCTCACACAATTGCTGATTTGATAAATTTTATGAAGCGTGGTTTGGACTAGAATTTCCAAGGGAATTGATAAATAAACAACCATACAACTCAGGATGTTGGAGGATGGATTCTGGAGGTATTAGAAATCTATGACTTTTTGTCAATGGATTTATTGATCCTCTAAATTCTTGTTCTTTTTCTGCTTCTACGAGGTAACTGCTGATTAGTAGAGGTATACTTTCACATTTTGTAAAAGAAAATTGAAGGAAAATGTAATATTTCCTCTAAATCTGGGCTACTGGGAAATGAGAGGCAGGGGACACATTTTGTGGCATACAGAGAAAAGCAAGACAGAGAGAAAATGGATTCTGGGATCATTTACAAGTTCCATCTCTGCCTCACATGGCAGTGAATGCTTGCCTTTTTCCAGCCTTGTGGTATCACTGACTGCCTTAAAGCATCCAGCAGGATTCCAAGGCTGAATAACTGAAGTTAATGGCTATGTCTCTTCATATTATCTTAAGATGGACTTGCCAAAGCTAATAGCCAGATACTTTTTTTTTTGTTTTTTCTCTATTTGGTCTTTTTTCCTCTATTTTCTACAGCTGTTCATTTAATATTTTCTGTGGGCAAGCTACTCATGGTTTACTGGACACTTTGACTCCAGAAGATTAAAAATTTAAAATAGTTTAATGCTTCAAAGAGACTTCTCAGCCAGTATATGCTGTGCATTGCTCTTTTGTTTTAGTCCAAATTTCATACCATCTCTCTTGTCAGATCAAGCTGGTCTGCAAATAACTGGCTGGTATCAAGATTCATTGCCTTTTCAGTTCTGTAAGGGTTTGGCTGAAGGGCTGAAACCACAACAAGCCAAACTGAAATCCTTCCCTAGGTCTTGAGCAAATAAAATTCCTAGTTACCTGAGTGGATTTTTGTCTTAATGAGAGTCACATCAAGATCTTGAGATTTGGCTCTGCATCAGTTCAGAGAATTACAGGTACCATTAATGAAGTTCCTGGCTGTCTGAGTTTAATTAATTTGTGACATCCAGTTGCCTCTGTGTCCCAATGACTCAAAAGGGGAAAGGATAACCTGCTCTCTCAATACTAAAATACTGCAAATATAAGTTAATTTCCTGTAAGATCTATTTTCAGTTGTGAAGAGAAATGATAAACTGAGAATTTAAATGCACCTAGCAGCAAAACACACCTACAAAACAAAGGCTGAGGAGGTAAACTGCAATAACAAAAGTAATGCTACTGAAGAAACATATTAATTCCAATGGTAGTTCTTCCTCAAGTAGCAAACTCAATAGCAAAATTTTGTTTTCTTCTCTGTTCATAAAGCATTTAATATTAATGTTTTAATGTTATCTTTCTAGCAGTAAATGAAAATTGAAAAATGTGCTTGAAAGATTTTCTGTCTGTGTAAGTAACTCAGTAAGCTCCCAACCAGCCTGTGGAAACATTCAGCTGTGGGACACCCCCTCAGGAACCTATCACATGGATGTGATATTCATCTCCACAACAGCTTAGATGAGCTTCAGATTTTTTTACCTTGATTCTTAAAATTAAAGAAATCAGGCAGAAATAAAGAATGCAAAAACACACCGAAAAAAAAAGACAAGAAGCAGTCCAAGGAAAAAGATCTGACTACCCCATGCTAGGTACATTCTATTGTCAGCTTTTATTCTTTGTGTTCATGCAAGTACTTTTCAAATGTATTGACCAAGGAAGATCCAGTGCTATCTCTTCAGAAGGAAAGGTGAGCAAATAGACACAAGAGGTGCTGTTTGATAGGCTCACTCCAATGTTTCTGAGGTGTACTTTTAGTGTATTGTTGCTAAACCTAAAACTGTCTTAAAATTGCAAATAAGGAAAGAAAAAGAAAAAAAAAAAAAAAAAAGAGGTGTGTAGACCACAAGCAGAATTCCACACCAAACAAACTGCCAAAACATGATCTGTCCCAGGTTTCAAGCAAAGCCCTGGAGTGAGCATGTAGTTGATTGTATGGTCCTGTTTTCTGGAACAGTCTAATGTCCAGCCTCAGGTAGGCAGACCTGGTTTTCTTCCCTTCCTATTCACTCATGCACCCTGAAATTCTTTAGTATTCTAGTATCATCACTCCTTCTGAAAGTTTCTTGTGGTTGAATGTTTAAGTGCACTAACAGCTGAATGGTATTTAAATGTTATATTGATTCCTTAGAATTAGATTTACTCTTTTTAATCAAGAATGCAAAACAGTATTTCTAGCTCTCAATGAAGCTTCTGGTGAGACAAAACCAGTGCAAAACCAGCTGAATCTGCTTTTACACATCTTGTAATTTCCTAATGTCCTCCTTGGTGAACAAATATTTTTAGGAATGGTTACATGCCTGCGTACACATGTATGCACACATCTCCTAACAGAATTTTCAGCTAAGAGGGATGCCTAGCAGCAGTGCTGCTGTGCACTGTGAAGAGAATGATCTTTGAGCAGGCAAAGGCAGTGAGAACACTGGCAAGGAGAGCAGGAGAAAACTTGGAACTTCTGAGGAACTTGGAGCTGCTTCCAGCCACTGCGTTTGCAAGATTCAGCACCTGTCACAGGGAAGCCAACTAAAGCAGGATATTAGAACACAGAATTCTTGTTTCTTTTAGAGCTGCTATGGACTCAGTAAAGATCTTTTTCCTAAAACATTCATTTATCTAAAATGAATTTGTCAGTTTCAGAAACCAGTTTCCAGCTAGCTCCAGATGAAAAATAATCTTGTTTTGATTTATGTATTTAATATTTCACACTGAAAATGTAAAACTACAGCAGTTATTTTATAGTGACTGAGATCAGAAAATATAAGGGTAATTTATTATATTTATTATTTTGCTTTATAAAACAATAAATCAACATTATTGAAAATTAAATGTATGCTAGACTGTGAGGAACTTTTGATGTATAATAATGTTTTACATATGACCTTTGAAGATATGATGTTAATCTGAATTATTCATGGAAACCTTGGATTTTCCTTTGACTTAATCAAATTAATACAAGAATTTCATTTCTAAAGCCTATTAATGCTCTGCAGGAGGAAAGAATCAGTAATGAATTTATCTTCAGTGGGGTTTTTTGGGTTTTGTTTTGTATGGGACTGTAAGCAAACAAAGGTAAATGCAGTAATTCTAGGGCTTCTATACTTTTCTTTGTAGTAGAACCTGATCATAGTTTAGGATCTGAGACTGGTCTTGTTATGAGTTCCATAGTTCAGGAACTATATCAGTTGTAAAAATTGATCTGGACAGAAACTGCAACAGAGGTGTCAGACCAAGAGCAATTTTTAAAGTCAATTATTAAAACTTCACATACATTTATAAATGACAATATCTATTTACTAGAGTAGCTTGGCTGTTTCAAGTGTTCCATTGTTCTTGTTTTCCTCCTTTTTTAATATATTTTAATTTTTTTTTTAATTGTGGGAATGTTTTACTGTCTTAGTACAGAAGTGATGTGAGCTACAAAACCAGCTTACCCTGTGTTGCCCCAGATTTAGGCACAATATTGCAAAAATGTTTCCAAATCTTTCCTGTAGCGCTGGTGCTGTTCCAGTGATAGGTTTCATATACTTGTCCTATTATTTTTCTTACCTTTACACCCTACATTGAATCCAGATCAAATTTGCAACACCCTAAAATGTACCTTTATAAGATTCTGCAGATACAATCTTGCTGTAGAACATTCTTATCTGCATCATGTGTTATCCTGAAAAAAAAAAAGAGAAAAATACATATGCAGGAGTACAACAAATGACATTTTTACCCTGTTTTAATGTTCAAAAGATGGTCTATATTTGAGTATTCTGTATTTTACAATGACTAAAATAATAAAAATTGTCACATGTAAGATTTCACAGGCAAGATTTCTAAAAATATGAATCTGCTGGTAAATTTCAAAATTTACATTAGGATACATATTTACCTAAATACGAGAGCTATTTTGGATTTAAATACTTATTAGAACAGACTATTTAGATGCTTGAATATAGATTTAAGAAGATATCCTGGCACTGTGGAAATCAATGGGAATTTGTCATAGATTTAAACAGATCTGGGATTTTAGTCTTGGTCTTTTAAGAACCCCAATTTAAAAGTACTTAGCAGTTAAAACTGCAGACAGATGGTAAGATTTTTTGCTGCTTATATCCATGTAGTATCAAGGGGAAATGAATTCCCATGTGCATTTGAAAATCTCACCCCACCTCTATCCACAGTATCAAAAATCTCAGTATTGTGAATATGTCCATGCAGAAAATTGCTTTATTGATAACATGATTGTGGAAATTTAAGTCAGGTTTGGGCACATGGTTTTGTTTCTGGGATTTTATGGACAAATGCTCTTTAACACTCTGTCTTCCTGAGTGCTTTTTCTTCCCTACAGAAGGCAGTGGCACCTATCTGTGTGGGACAATTGAGCCCCAAACCATTCCAAGTCCAAAAGAGACCAGTGTTCCCTGCCCTTAGAGACTACTCTGCAGTTTTGGGGCTTCAAAACTACAGTGTGAACTTTGTTTTGTGGCCATATGAAGAAAACTGGACTGAGCAAGGAACAGATTTTCCAAATGTTTTCCTATTCCCTAACTGGCTTCAGTGGAAGAGAAATTGTTCCTGAGAGGTGATTTGTCAGCTGTCCTTCATCACATCATCAGTTGCACTCAAATGGAAGGTTCCTTTTGGCACAGACTCCTTACTGCAATCTCTTAGCTGATAATTAATGTTGCATTTCCAAAAAGTTTCCACTAGTTGCAACATGTTTTGTAGCTTTAAGTGACTTATTTAAACTTCCGATTTTGGCATGGCTGCTGGAAAACATAAGGAAATTGATGGTTCTCTACAGTCTTCCCAGTAATTTAGAAACATTGTTGAACACTAGCTCAAATTGTAGGAACTACTGGCAGAAGCGTAATATATTTAATATATGAATATATTCAATATATGCTGCTTTCAATGCAAATTAGAAAAAAAAAAGTCTTTAAATTTCTTTTTAGATAAATCACGTTTCTAATATTTGAAAGAGTATTTACAAGAGAAGGTTGTGTGGAGATCCCCTAGTATCTTCCTTACTCATAGTATCTTCCAGTATCTGAAAGGGGGCCTACAGAGAAACTGTGAGAGAGAAACCAGGAAAACGGGAAAGGAAAAGGAGGAAACAAGGAAAGGGACCCTGCACTGGGAACTGTAGTGATAGGACAAGGAGTAATGGGTAAAAATTGAAAGAGGGGAAGAATATACTAGCCATTAGGAAGAAATTTTTTACCTAGAGGGTGATGAGACAGGAACAGGTTGCCCAGAGAGGCTGGGGATGCCCCATCCTGGCAGTGTTCAAAGCCAGGCTGGATAAAGCCTTGATCAACCTGGTCAAGTGGGAGGTGTCCCTGCCCATGGCAGGGGGGTTGAGACTAGATGATATTTAAAGTCCATTCCAACCCATTAACATTCTATAATTTCTGTGGGGGAAAAGAAAAAATCATTCATATTACTATATTTAGACCAGCCTGTGTCATCCATCTCTTCAACTGCCATATAAAGTATTGAAATGGGAACACTGATGAGCAGAATTTAATCTAGGATTGCTGGGAAATGGGCAAAACTGAGTGCTGAAAAGGTACAATGTGTAAGAGTCAGTCTCTGCTAGAAGAACACATGGTCCTAGGGTCAAACCATGTGGCTTTGTCTCTTCTGATTTTTTCCTTCCAGTTATAGATGGTGCCCTGCCTGCTGACTCGGACAGACAGCACTTCCATTTCCTCTCATTCCTACCTCCCCTGTCAGCACAAGTAAAGCAGGAAAGGTCCATGCTTAAGCAGGGTTTTCTCCCCTTTCCTGGCAATATGCTTCCTAAACAACTCGTTTTTCCTGCACTTTTGCATGTTTCATCCTTCACTGTTTATTGTCATCTTAGTTGTAATGCCTTTCGACTACTTCTGATGCAGTAAGTAACAAGTTACTCCTGTTTTTCTTTTTCTTTTTGCAGTTCACTAGGCTCCTGAGCATTAACCATGCTGCTAAGCCTGTCATTTGGTTCCAACTCTGAAATATTTGGGCAAAATGGTTGGGGAAATAGCCAAGTCTGAAAGGGCCAGAAAATGTACAGGACTGAGACACCACTCAATGTCCCCCAAAGATGGCAAAGTCAACACAGGAAAAGAAATACTTCCCCTGTCTTGCAGTTAGCTCTCATTAGCATGGGCTATTGCTGGCACCTACAAATCAGAGACAATTTGGGATTAAACAACTAAATTGATATGGATATAAACCACAATTCAAAACCTGTGAACTTTTATATTAGCAGAAAATCTTATACTTCATTGTTTGGTTTTGGGTATTAAGGGTAGAATAAAGCTTAATTGCTGGGAGAGGTGGAGTAGATATTGTGTCATGGGCAGAGATATTCTAACAGCTGCCTAACCTCAGAAGCTTCTGATACTGGCCACTGGAGACAGAATAGTGGGGTAGATGGACCACACTTGTGTGTTTTGTATGAAAGTTCCAAGGTTATTGTGATTTGATTGATGAAAATTTGATTAAATGCAGCTGTATCTAAATAATTTAATCTTCAGCATAAAATAAACACTCACTTTGAAGCAGTTCTTATAACAGCATTTCTCTCCTTTTTCTTCCTCCAAACACAGTAAGACAAACAGAGCCTTTTGGTTCACCATTACAAGTAGCTGCTGTTACACTTGAAAGAATTATGTGTTAGTGCCGTACCCTGGAGTAAGATCATGGGTGGAGTCCCCCCTGCTTACTCTAATAATGGTATTATCATAGTAGTAATGAAATAGAATATTATCCTATCAAAGAGGCGTAGACAAATTTCCCACATGTTCCAAAGCTGATTCTTTGGCTTCCCCCCCACCTCAGAACCAGGTGATTGGATGTGATTTGCGAATGTCTTCTGGAATTAGTCAACATCTTTTAAGTGAGAGCATTTCACACTTTCATTCTGCAGGGAAAAGGAAAAAAAAAAAAGCCCTAAATTCCTTTAAAGTGCTTGATGAAGCAACTGTAGTGAGGAAACTCCTAATTGCCTCCCTCAGCTAGTCCAAGCATGCTTTGGTATTTCAGCATGCAGATTGCATTAAGCACGGTTCCAGGATTTCAGACTACACGGAGGGATTCTCAGGCTCTTTGTGTGTACACATGCTTTACAAGCAAATACTGAGTACCTTTGTTGTGGCTTCATGCCCTAGTACAGCAAGGAAAATATTTTCAAGTACACATTGAAATAGAGTGACTAGTTGTAAAAAACTACCAGTGGCTTGTTTTTATCATTTGGCCCACAGGATAGTCCTTGCCTAGCTCCTTTGTTTTTAATGTAGGTGAAGGTTAGCATGACTGTGCTGCATTAAGGCTTACAGAAGAAGAAATTCCAAGCTGGTTAGGGAGGCTGAGATTGTGCTGTAGGTCTTGTTCACTTGTTTTCACTCCTGAAATACTACTTCTGGGGAGAGTATTGGTGGCTGTGTCCTGCAATCACATGGTTGGTCTTCTCACAGAAGTTTTCCCTGCTGTGTGCTGGCCTGTGCCAGCTACCCAAATATGCAATGCAAATGAATGGAGAATGTCATTCCTGATCTCAGGCTTCACCCCAGGTTATGGAGTTCAGATGAGGCAGAGAACTCCTCACTGACTTCCTGCACCAGCTAATTTTAACTCATTAAATGTCTGAAGAGGAAAATTCACACACTTCTCTCAAGAAACAGGCTTTGCTTTCTGACTGAAACTCCAGAGTAAACTAGTCATAGAAATGAGAGAGCAATATGAGGCAGGCAAATCTGACTGCAGCCTAGGTGAGAGGTGTAGGGACTGAAGGCATTGCCTAGCCAGTAACCCTATGCTTGTATTAGCCATTGCTCCACTTAGTTTTTCTTTATTTATATTATATGCCATAGTCCCATTGCAGTGGGGTAATGGAATCCTTATATAGGATTGCAAGGGAAGTATGGAAGAGCATATAAAAATGCTTTTCACCAGAGCCTCATGACAGAAAACAGAGGCTTTCTCCTACTGCTCTCCTGCAGGCTCCCTGTTGGTAGAGCATTAGGAGGAAATCTGTTCACTGGAATATGTCTGGGGCAGAGCAATGTCTCTTACCACACATTAGGTGGATTTTGCTGAATTTGGCCTGCTGCATCAATATAATTATCCTTCTGTCTTTGTATGAATCAGATAGATATAGGTTAGCAGGTCTGGAACACTTCTTTCTCCCTCAGACATATGTATTATTTTAAGGAGAATGCTAAAGCATGGAGAAATTTATCTTGAACTGTGATGATCAGTGTTCTGCCACAAACCAATGCCAAGAAGAAAAATGTGAGATCAGCTATCATGTAAAATACTGGACAATGACTTCTTTCAAGTTAATCTGACTCTCCATTTCCTGTTCTTGTGGTGCTGAGCTTTTGGGACTGATCTTCAGCTCTCAGGGTGGTGAGGCAGTAGCACAAGCTGCCTAGAGAAGTGGATGCCCCATCCCTGGAAGTGGTGTTGCACAGAGCTTGGAGAAACCTGCTCTAGTAGAAGGTGTCCCTGTCTATAGCAGGGGGTTGGAACTAGGTGAGTTTTCAGGTCCCTTTCAACACAAACCATCCTATGATTCTATAATTTAATTTCCTGTCATCACAGTCAGCCCATGATGATTTAAGCCAGAGCATCAGGGCATGGTCTGTATCATTTAGCCAGCAAAAAGCTGATATCTAGCCATCTTTCCTGAGAAATCAATGGATTTAGAAAAGGGCAGAGTGGACTGGCAGCTCTTAGAAAAGTGTTTCTAAGACAGACGGGGATGGTTTGCTAACATACAGCTTCAGTAAAGAAACATGCAGTGTTATTGATTAAAATCCAAGTATAATATACTTGACTAGAGCTTTTGTAAATTTCACTACTCTTTTGTTTCACTAGAACCTTAGGAGGCTATACACAAATGCTATTTTTAGGGCACTGTTTTTTCCTTAAGGGAACAAAGACAAAGTTTGCTACTTTGACCTGATGCTATGTTTCCAGAGGGGTATAGTGTCATCTGAGCTGCCAGATTAAATTACTGATAATCCATTAATATTATTAAGTAAGTAAACAAATGCCTCACACAAAATCCTGATTGTGTTTATTGCCTCCAGGGCTCAGTAAACCAGGTTTGTTTATATCATGTACAAAAATATTTGGTCAATAAGGAAACTCTGCTAAATAATGACTTAGGAACAAGTAACATCTCAAGCTGTTTGTTATTCAAAGCCATGCTCTTTTACTTACTTACAGAATTAGTGCCAAGAAAGACAGGCAGATCAGGAGAATGGGTGCCTGTCATTAGCTGCAACAAAGATGATGCCAGAAAAGATTCATATTTGTGAAACTTGTCCATGTAGGGCAAAGTGCTGGTTTTCTGTCTGATAATACATATTCTTCCTTTTCCTTTGTTCTCTTGAAGGTCTTTTTTTTTAAATTATTATTTTTAAATTTATTTATTTATTTCCTTTTTTACAAATTTGAGCCTTTTGGGTGGCTGCAGTGGAGTGGCAAGGCAGATACCATCACGCAGCCTGTGAGATTCAGTGTTGCTGCAGAAGGAGAAGGAGTAGGGAGGAGTCATTCTGTGTTTCTTCCATTGAGATTCGTTGCATGTTTACCAAGGTGAAAGGATTAGTGCCTTGGAGATCATTTGCTTTCATAAGCTTTAAACTAGAGTAGAAAAAGTTTCATGTCTTGATTCTTTTCCAACAGCTCTCTCTCTTCTCAGCAAGGCACATAAGAGCAAGCTGGGACATATTGATTGCCAGCAGAGACTTCCAACAAAATTGCCCTGTCTGAATCAGTTAAACTGGGTGGGAAGAGATAACTTCTGCCAGTTTTCTACCATCATCTCTCCTAGCATGTGGTGAAACACCCAGGGCATTCCTCAGGGTTTTATAATTGAGACGAAATGCTCCAGATTTCTTTATTCAAATAATGTCAAAACTCTAGCCCAAATGTAGCCATACTTCACAAAGCTTGTAGCCTTTTTGTGTTTTATATAGACTTGCTGTGAAATATTGATTCTCTTCATGTTTCATGGAGGGAAAAAAAAAGGTTTTAAAACAATCAGGAAATAGGAGCTTTTGGATGAATATTGTCTTTATTTAGATATAATGTGAAGAGTAAGTAATGATGTCTAAATCTTTGCACTCCTGAAAAATACATCTGGAGGGATATGTGTCTGATAGCAATGAAAAAGCCCAACAAACACAAATAATTAAAAAATATCTGATTCACACAGAGCTAATTCCAGCCAGAACACACTAAGTCCCAGAGCAGCAAACTTGAAACTAGCTAAATTTAACCAGATTGCTCCCTCTAACCAACAGTGTCAGAAAATTACCAGAATGGCTTTCATGATGATTGTTTTAAAGTAACAGTCAGTAATGAAGATTTATTTATTGTTTTGGGAAAAAATATTGCGGAGGTACTTAAGGAACAACAAGAGGAATCCTCCTGGTTTAGTAAAAAGAATCCAATTTCCAATTCCCAAGTGGATTAACAACCAACCTGAAGGTCAGATATTTTGCCTTAGTAAGGTTACCTGATCACCCCTGAGGAAATTAGTGCTTTTGGCACTGTGTAATAGGTCAAGTTCTTCTTATTGAAAGTAAAATTAAGATTTCTTTCAACCAGCTTGTCCACTGCATTTTAAATGCTCAACGATAAAACTAATTTGTTTTTTTGCTCTACTGCGGCAGAGAGAAAACCTGAAAACAAGGTATCTGGAGCCAGGAGCTACCTTATAAATGCAAACCAGTGCAGAGTGCTGTTCATTAGGCTGTTTGGTCTTGGCAGCAGGGTTATAGGAGTCCCCAAGTCCTGATTACAATTTCACCACTGACTTGCTGGGTGCCCTGGGCAAATCCTTCCTGTCTCCTGCTCCTTGTGTCTCTCTAGAATAGCAGTAGCAATGCCTAACTGTCCCTCAGTAATGGTGAGCAGATTAATTAAATGCCTTGTTAATCTGTTGCCATAACTCAATCCGAACAGTTCTTCCCTGTATCAACATTCCCTATTCACTACCTGATTGAATTCTGGAGTGCTGCACTGAGAAAACCATTGATCTCTATGATCTGTTATAAACCATCTGCTGGCTTCTCAGGGGATGTAGGATGTCTGCCTCCTACTTTCTAGAGGCAAAAATCACGAAAGAGAGTGTTGTAGAAATTAATGAGTATTATTTTTCTGCTTCTATAGTAATGATGAAGCATCTTTTCCTATGAGGAAATTAATGAGCCACACATGGCTCAAAGCCAGAATTTGAGTGGTGTGCTATTTCTGTTTTGTTCCTTATTTGCTTTTTAGTGCACTCCGGTTTAAATGTGATCATGGGAGAGCTTCCACAGTTTACCAGGTCAAAGAGTGTTGACTTTTTTTTGTCTGGTATGTAGTTTAGCTTCTTTCTTACTGCAGAAAACCCAGAATTAGCCTAGTCTAAAAAGACTGTTCCAAAAGCCCATGTAAATTACATTTCTGCTGAGTAAGACTAATATAGCTGAGCTGGGACAATTGCTGTAGACACAATATGGTTTTATTTACAATTACTCATTGTGACGAACACTCCCCACCCACACACACACTTAATTCTAACTAGATTTCGTGTATCAGTGCTGCAGTCTGAAAAGAGAAATACAATAGGGATTACGTTATTGTTTTATGTATAAGAATAAATACCAGAGTCAGCAGATATTGAAACCCGGGGAGACAGTTTTCCTTACAAAGAAGTTAGATACTTCACGTATTTAGTTTTTTTCTCTAAGAGGATGTTAAATGGAAACTTCAGGGTCACAATTATTTGCATCATAGTGCCAACTGTGCTAGACCCATTAGTGGTTAAAATGTCATTACCCTGTAACTAAGGTGACAATGTCTCTCCAGGTGTTGAAATTTCAGGATAGTTGATTATCCAGAGTTATTCATCAAACAGTGAAGTACAGTCTTGTATTTAAATCTCGATATTTTTCCTTCAATGACTGCGAAGGTAGTCTTTATTCTGCAAATCAATACGCTGCGGTTTTGTTGGTTCCACAGTCAGGGGACTGAAACAAAAGGTGTGAAGTTACCCCATTCATCTTAATGGGGTATTAATGACTTCAAAGGCTGGTTGTGACCATTTAAATGTGAATGCCATTGGTCAGCAGGGGTGGGGGAGCCCGAAGCACAAACACCCATCTTGAGTTGAAGAAATGTGAATGCATTGGGGTCCAATTTTAGTTTCTGAAAGAAGATGCATGTTCAGAAACAGGAAAAAGGGGCTGGAAATCCTCACTTCTCTGCTTTGACAAAATTAAAGGAAAAAGAACCCCTAGCTAATGCTTCACTGCAGTTCTAGAAATGTATTGCTACCACAATAACAAATTAGATAGTCTGCAGGAAATGAGTAACTCTCAGCAGTGCTGTCATTTTGATTATTGCTACAAGACAGCAACTTAAAAAATTAAATTTCCTTCCAAACAGTTCTCCTGTGTACTTTGATTGCAAAGTCCAATTTAATATCTGACTCCTCCACAGCCCCTCTTTTGGGATTGGTGGGGAATATTTTACTAGCCATTTTTTTGTGTGGTAATTTTTTGTGCCACAAAGGTTCAGTAACTCCAACCTGTCCTACATTTGCAACATCGTATGATTTGAGGAGGGTAAATGCATGATGCTGACACTGTCTCTTTGTGGTTTTGGATAACCAGGGTGTACCAGAGCTCACATTTCAAGAGCAACAGCTTTTGGAAGGTTTTGAGGAAGGCAGTAGGATTCAACAACTATGCAGGATGCTCAGTGCATTTATTGTGACTATTCCAATCTATTTTCATGGAATCATAGAATAATTAGGGCTGGAGAGGACCTCTGGAGTTCATCTAATTCAACCCCATCCACTTTATTCTTCTCCTACCTGATCCTATTTCTTGGGCTTTCTATGCTGGAAAAAGGTCCATTCCCCTGTGGTTTGCTGGCACAGGGAGGAGGGAACTGACAGGTCATTATGAACTCCACAGTTGTGCCACTAATTAAACTTACATATTTCATCCTCTTTCCTCCCTTCTCCTCTTTGTCTGTGTAATCTTGGTTGAATCATTTAGCTTCAGTGGCTGCCCTCTTAGTCCCACTCTGCCCCCTGTCCTGCCTTTTCCTCAGCCTCTGGATGAAGTATCCAGCATCAGAACTTCAGTTCTGACATTCTTTTTGTTTCTCTTGCTGATGTACCTACCTTTCCTGAATAAACACTTGGTATTATCTTTGGGCTGGAGGCAGGTGTATTGCCTGAGGATTCTGGTGTCACCTTCCTCTTGCCAGCTTTCCACCACTATCAATATTTCTCTCCAACAATGTGGAGGTCTAAAATCTATTCAAATGCTTTTTTTTTTTCTTTTCCATAAACTAAATCTCATTTTCAATCTCCTAAAATATTATACTAATCTGTCCCTTTTCCATCAATGCTTCCTACATTGTTGTATTGACATGCATGAAAGTGGCAGGGAGCTCTTCCTTTAAATGATCTGCTGAGTCCATTAGATGTTTCTGTGGGGTGTATTGGACATAAGCAGCATGGCTGTCAGTCCACAACAGGCTAACTGGAGGACAGATACTATAAATTCAAGTTCGGGGGTTATGTGCAAGCAATTTTTTGACTGACCTTAGGAAGTAGGAGAGGTTATAAGAAAATGATGTCTTTTGTGGAACAGCAACAGCAATAACAACCAAACAGAAAAATGGTTGAGTGAACTCAGAAGTTATCCATATAAATGAACCCCTTGAGCACTTTAATGGGAAGGCAAAATAATCCACGGTTCAGCTCCAGAGTTCATCTAGGTTCTGAATTCCTGGTTTTGGGGTATTCAGCAGAGAAACTTCCTTAGGCTCTTCTTTGGCTTTAACTCTCACTGAGGCCTGCCAACCTTAAATGGTGGTGCTCCACTGCAGACAAGTCTTAAAAGAAGAATAACATGGCACTAAGTGCATTCATGTTAGATCTTACCAGGCTGGTAAAGTTAAAATGTACCTTCATGAGGCTCTGCTGTCCTTCCAGCCTAGCACCACACATCCCCTCCTCATCTCACATGCTCCCATCTGCCTCCTTTGCCTCTCCCTCTCAGATCCCCATAATGTTTTTGAAAGGGTGGAGTGAGAATATGGTCACCTGTTCTACTTGAGCTTGGGCTGTGGAGCAGGAGGCTGCCCTGACATTCCAGGGAGATTAATCAGCCCAGCCTCAAAGCCTTTGAACTAAAGCTCCTCTACATGTTGTTTCTGAATTTGGCCTTATGGTATTGTCAGGTAGCCTTAAGGTAAAGGACAGTCAAGCTGGTACAAGCTCTTATTGAATTATAATCAGATGGAATTTATTATTACTGTGTTTTTGGCATTGCTGATGCATCAGCTTTGCACAACTTAAAAACATCAAAGCTGACAAACGGGCAAGAAACAGCAGTGCCGACAGCACCACAGAAAGGAACAGGAAAAGGCCAAATTAAAGAAATCATGAAGGAACTGGTACCAGCAAGCAAGTCAGCAAAACCCATTGCATATGACAGGTTTCCTGCTTCAGCATTGTCCTGGAGATCTTCCTGCTTCTTGCCAGGCAGGGAATAGGGCAATTCAATGATACTACACAGTCCTGTCTCTCCCATCCCTCTCGTGGTTTTTGCAGTTGGGCAGCCTACAGCTGTCAGTGAAAGCAACATATTTTCAATGGGAAACATGGAAGGAATTTAAAAATATTTTTACCCATCATTTTGAAATGATGTGTTAGGAGTTCAAGTAGAAGACAAGCACACAGAAAAGCAGGTCAGCAGCTCTGTTGTGGACCCAAACAACAGGAAAAAAGTAATGTGCAGTAAGTAGAATGATAAAATAAATAAAGAAGGCATAAATAGGAAATACATTTCCCCAAGAGGAACTGTTTATTTTCTTTTCTTTTACAAGAAAGTTCTAGAACAACAGTTTTTAATTTCCATGTCAGTCAGGCAGGCACTGAAAAATTGTATCAGAGGTTGAACAATGAGTCACTTTAGCGACCAGTCTTGTGAGAGTTGCTATAAATAGAGCTAGGACCATCAATCAGTATTATAAAATACCATCTAAACGTCATGCACATTTACTGGAGCAGAGAAAATGAAACAGGACATTGAAGCTACAGAAGCTCACCAAAGTGCACAGGCATAAATGTCAGACCTTTGCCTGCTTGGCAGAAGCAACTGAGAACTCAGAATCTGGACTTTGGATGATCATGTGAGACAAGAATGCTTCTAATATTCAAGTTATCAGTCTTCTAAGATGGATGTTAGCAGTATTTTAAGTAATGAAAACGTTAACATCTGTTGGAGGCTAGGGAGTTATATGTAGACAAAATGTCCTGTATTACAGAGAAAGAAGACAATCTCTGTAGAAATCCTCAGCCATCCCTGAGGTACAAGCTGACCTTCTTTTAACACTCACCCACTCTCACACTTTAAATGTGCAGAGTCCTGGGTTTACATGCAGTGAGTTCACTGTGCCTGCCTGTGTCTGACTCAGTGGGCTGGCAGCAGGAGTGAATCTGTGTCCAGTGCCTCAGCTGGCACCTCCTGGAGTCTGGTGTGTAAGTCTAAACCACCTGCACCTTCAGTGTAAGCTGAAATACTGAGCTGTAAGCCACAGCTGCTGAGAGTTTGGCTTATACCTGCCTAATTTCAGCAGAGGAGCAGGACAAGCAGCTGGAGCAGAGCACTACATAAATCCAGTTCCTATGGAAAGACTTGCCTGTCAGTTCCTTTGGATGTGAAATGGGGGAAAAAATACAAAGAAAGAATAAAAACTATTAATACTTAGCTTTTTCCTCTTGGTTGGGATGAGAATAACAAATTAACTAAAACCTTTGAAAAAGCAGTGCCTGGATTGAAAAGAAGGCAGATACTAAATTATAAAGCTCCAATGAGAGTTAAACATACTGAGAGGCAGTCACTAAGTTTCTTCTTCTCTCTCAGTTCTATAACCCTATTTTCACATTATAGCTGAAAGAAAGTGCAAAATTAATGAACTAATGTATTTAATAAATTTATTATGAAATCATGAGTATGTTGGATCAAACTCAAGGTCGAATGATTAATCTTCAGGATCAGTGATGAACACGACTCAGAATTTCCCTGAGAGGACCTCTCCCTTGCTGGCATCCTTTAGCAGCCATGCTCCTTCAGAAACTATGAGCTTGTCAGCCTCAAGGGTGAAGCTTGTGGGAGCTGGAGACAGGACTTCCTTGGCACTAAGGCAAGTGGTTTGGATCTCATTATCACAGGAAATAAGAAAAAGACCACAAATCTCATTGCCTTCAGAACAATGTCCACAGCTCGCTTTTTCAACTTCGATTTTCCAAACCTGCTGCTAAAAATACCCGGGAAAAAAGGACAAAGGCAAAAGACAAAAGAAAAAGGAAGATATGTAAAGGGAGAGAAGAGAAAACAACATGATTTTGTCCCCAGGTGCTTGTGGAGAGTAGGACGAGAATTACATACCTGTTGTTTTTTACTTTGAATTCAGTGATGAACTGTTCTAACTGCTGGCATGGATAATTTTATAAGACTCTAAATAGGAAATTGTATATAGAACAATAGTGATTTTTCTCTTGCTTTCAGTTTCAGTGTTAAACACCCTAATCACCCAGGTAATCAGAAGAGTGATTGGCAGATTAAATATCTGAGAAACTAGAATTTATATCTTTAACAATGGAGACTGATCAATGGCACCTTTCATTGCTAGATACTTCATATTTTTTCAGTGCACTGACACATTTGTGTAATGCTGCTACAGGGCCATGGGCATGACAAACCATGAGATGAATTCCTGAGCACTGTTAGTACTAACATTCTGTCCATAGTCTTTTTTAAAGTATTACAAAGGTTTGGCTTTGGTTGCTGATTTAGAGATATAATTCAGCTTTCATCTTTCAGATGGAGGAGTTAGTTGAGCTCCTGATCATACCTGACTCAATATCCACTGGACCTAGTTACAAAGCATCTGTAGTTGCTTGGAACGTATTTCACAGTGGAGCCTGGTCACCCACACAAAAGAAAACATGATTAAACTCAGAATGCATCCAAAAGCAGAGCAGACCCCCACCAGGGTGGGATGGCACTAATGGTAATTAAAGCCACTCTGCAGCAGAACTGGTGAGTTTGGACATGACACCACTCAGTTTGTACAGATTCACACCCTCAAAGGCTGTCTCTGCTAGGCCATGTGCCCTGCCTCTGCAGGTGTCTGCTGACATCTCCAAATGTATGGGCATCTTCTCATCCAACCCAACAGGTTCCTGAACTCCTTCACACGTAACTTTCTACCTGTTGGCGTGTGGGCATGAGAAACACCCACGTCTCAGGTCCTTATCTTTGCTTGCTCAGTCATCACTTCTCCCCATGGCATTTCCTCCTGTTCAGGAAGAGATGATTCAGCTTTCAGACATCTGTGAACCCCATTCACCCGGGTTAGACTCTGAGACTAAAGATTCCAAGGCAAGAAAAGTGATGGCACAATTTTTAAATGGATCTATTCCATCATGGGGATAAGTTTTCTTTCTTTTTGCACATCACAGACCTTTTCTGGAACAAATACGTATGCACAGCTACCTGGGCCAGATTTTAGACACATGTGTATGTTCCCTTGAGTTCATAAATTTGAATATAGCTCTTAGGCCTTGTTTTATGTGAGTACAGAATCATGATTATAGTTGATAGCTATTGGCTTCTATGCTACTCCTCTCCCATAAGGGAAGGCTGAGAGAGTTAAGGCTATTCATCCTGGAGAAGGCTCAGGGAACTCTCATCAGTGTATATAAACACATGAAGTGAGGGTGAGAAGAGGATGGGTCCAGCACCAGAGGTGACGGGCACACACTGAAACAGGAGGTTACCTCTGAATATCAGTAAACACTTTCCCTGTGAAAGTGACTGAGCACAGGTGACCCAGGAAGGTGGGGGATTCTCCATCCCTGGAGATGTTGGAGAGCTCTCTGGATGTGATCCTGGATAACTGACTCTGGCTGACCCTGCCTGAGGTGGGTGACCTCAAGTGGACCCTTCCAATCTCAAACACTCTGTGTGTACGTGTCTTAAATGAATCTCACATTAAAACCAGTCAATGAATTTCCCAAGGGCTCATAGGGAGAAAACCTCTCAAGAACTATCTGAGTAGCAAAAAATGGTGTGATTTGCTTCAGAAGAGTAAGGTGTTTGTCAGGCTTTGGCAGCTTTTACTGTCTTTAACCTACTTTCTCTGAACATAACTAACTAGTATTTCTGCATTTGTAACATGATTCCTCTAAATGGATAGTTGTCTCTGCCAAGAATCAAGCCTTTGATGTAAAAATTTGTAGCCTTTGGAAATATGGTGTTGGTTCTGATATGAATTGCAGCTGTAAGATGTGGGTAAATACGTGATGAAACCAAGGTGTCTTGCCATAACCTGATTTTGTTTGATAGTGCTGTAAGCTGCTTAGGGCAATACCTCTTATTTGCAACCAAACTTAGGAAAGATGTTTTATTTTTACTGTGGTGAATTTCAGGAAGTTTATCTAGATGTTTTTAGAAGCTTCAGTCCTAGAATTGTTTTCTTAGTGTTTAAAACATACATAATTTCGTGTCTTGTTGTATTTGTCTTCATCTAAAACAGAAATCCGTGGCTCCTTGAGAACCAATGTGTCGTATTTCCTCTTGAGAAGAAGCCATTAGCAGAGCAGAGAGATATTGTTGAGTGTCTATCATTGTATCTGACTTAGAAAAATGGGTGTGTCTGACACAGATGGGATGGATCCACGCACAATTCCTTTTGGGAAATGCTACCTGACGAGCAGGGTGGGGATCAGTGAGCTCTTTTCTCTGAACACAGAACTTAGCTGCCACCTCGTGCTGAGGTGGTTTCTCTAGGAGCCCAGTAGACCAACTAAGTTCTAGTAACAAAATTTTGTAGTTCAAACTGTCTGCAAATTGTGGAGTTACCAGAAACGGAGCACTGACAGTAAACTTGATATTGATATTTATCTGATTCAACATAAAGAATGTCTTTCTGTCTTTAAATAAGAATGCGTTTTGACATGGCAAATATTTCTCTTATTTTAACATGGACTGGTAAATTAGTTCTTTCTTCATTTTTAGGTATTTTATATGGAGAAATTCTCCTCTGAGGTAGTAACAATGCCAGTACTGCATTAACAAAGACATAAAACACAATGCCACACTAAATATGTCATACTAGATGCAGGTACACTAGCTGAAAATTGTCTCAAAACACCTAAATTCTTTCTGTTGCTACAGCTGCAGAAATAGTAAAAACACATTGTTAAGACTACCTCTGTTAATGAGGTTTATAACACTAATAGGTAAATCTAAAGCTACCATTCACAATGCAAATTAATACGACTCTAACCCTTCACAATTCAGGATTACAAATATTAACAAATGTGTTCTCATAGGTATAAGTATGTCTGAGCATATTTATACATTCAAAGCTTCTATCACTTTGGAAAAATAAAAAAAGTCAAAATATACATCTATCCTATTCCATTTAAGGAAACCTTACATCAGCTTAGTGTGCACAGATTAAGGCATATCACTTAAGTTATTGATAAGCTTTCAACTTTATATATATATAAGTAAAATGTATTTATACCCTAACATTGTATTTATGTTGTTAAAACCTTAATTCACTTGCTGTACAAAGCATTATGATCTTTGTTGCCTGCTTTTCTTTTTTTTCTGTACTTAAAGATAGGAGAAAAAAAAGGACGCTACTGTTAAAGGCCTTGGAAATTGAAACAGTATTAGAAAGACAAAGTATTTAATGGTTTCATGTGGGTATAATATGGTAGATTAATGTAAATTGTATGCTGATATTATCAATTCATATAGTATTAGGTTCATAATATACTGTAGTGCTATACAAATTGAAAGCAATCTAGTTTATAAATATCAATTGAATATCTGTGGTATTAAAATCAGCATAATTGACCTATATTTAAACTTACTATCTCAAACTAAAATGAGTGCTCACTTAACAGCTATTTCAGACCACTGGATCTGATGACTTGGGATTTTTTTTAAACAGCACCAGCTGAAAGGCTAGTTTTAATCCTGTTTTCTGTCTGTGTAAGAACTTACATATCAGGAAAAGAGAGGAGAATTTCTATTTTCAAAAGAGTGTAGTCTCAGTCTAGTTTTGATCTTGCTGAAGTAATTAATAACTTCTCTTCTAAAGGTATTTTGGTATTTTTCTTCTGTTATCAATTTCAGACTTTCTCAAAATCATGTTCTTATTTTGAAGTAGGCATCTGGCTGATAATTTCACTGCAAATGACTTTTTATTTCACTGTCTTTCAATACTCTTTTTCAAAAAACCCTAATTTTTCATCTGCCATTTACTACTTTGTGCACTCTTGAGTTTCCCTGCTTTTGTCAAGGTCAGCACTCAAAATGTCTTCTCTCTGAACTCCTAATTCTCCTAAACATTGCAAAAGATGGTAGTTTGGCTCTCAGGATCAGCAGCTTTGCCCTGAGAATGCTGAGCAAGATAATACAGTAGGATGTACATGATTACTTCTTGATAATTTTATTGAAGTGAGAGAAAGCAATATATTCCACTGCAAAATGACAAGGTTATTATGGGTACTTTTAAATTTTTTTTTCCTGAGCTTTTTAGACCATAAATAGTTTTAAATTGCAGCTTCTCCTAACCTCTGCAGAAAAACTTGATGCCTAGATGGAGATTGAAAGATATTGTGAGGACTGTCAGCCAGTGTGTGATATCCTCAGACCACCACCCACACACACCATCCCTCTGCAAAACTCTGAGAAAGCTCAAAACTATACAGATGTACACATAAACTATTGCAATCATTTTCTTTGACCGTCTTTATTTCTGC
This sequence comes from Promerops cafer, assembly GCA_013398275.1. Classification (NCBI taxonomy): domain Eukaryota; kingdom Metazoa; phylum Chordata; class Aves; order Passeriformes; family Nectariniidae; genus Promerops; species Promerops cafer. Next base: position 141,227 of record VZSE01004202.1, on the reverse strand, counting down.
TGGGGTTGTTTAAGCTGCACACCAGCAGCACTGAATCAGGAAAGAGCAAAGGGGAAACCAGTAATGAGATACAGAAAGAAAACCCACAATCAGCACCAGCTGTTGCCCAATTAAATTCAACAGTTCACAGGTGTTCACAAGAGGATACACAGTTTTGCCTATGCCAAGGTATCTTTCCAAATAACCCTTACGAGAGCAATACAAAATGAATTTTATTTCACTGGCCACTTTACAGATTTTTAAAGCTTTATTTTTTTTTTTATGTCAATAGTAACAATTTTGTAAACTAAACATTTCTCTCTCTGTGTTTTTGACATCTTAATTAAAAGCAAAAAAATGTCAGAGCTAATAGTTGGAGCGTCTTGGCTCTTGTCAGCTGCATTCTCTTTTCTGCTCGCATTCTGAGTTAAAACCTTTCTAAGCAGGCTTTATGACCATTGACTTGTATTTATAAGCCTAAGTCCTAAAAGCTGAAAATCTAGGTGGGCATAAGGGCATTGAATGAATGTGACTTAAATTGGTATGATTACCTATGTCCAGATACAGCTTGATTTTTGAAACAGGAAATTCATGAACAGTACAATCCAGTAAGACCTCTGCATGTGGGCACTCCTGATGATTTAGCAAGTATGCATTGATGCTGCCTTGTGATATGCTTATTTTGTGATTACACAAGGTCTCCAGGGCTGGCACTTTAATAGTCTTAGCTAGCTTCTTAAAGCATGAAAACCAACAGCAAGAATCAGAAAGAAATCTCATAGTTCTGCTGTATTCTATTAATTCCTTTTCAGCAAAACCTTCAAAGTATTTTCATTTGTCTGTAGGTGGACACTGGTTTGAGGGTCATAATATAAAGTTATGGGCTTTAAAATGATGAGGTTTACACTTGATCCACACGGTTGTGTATTCACTATTGCGCATTTTTAAAGCAAAACTAATTTAAACATGAAATGATGATTTGTTTCCCTTTTCTAGTCTAAAATTACCTTACAAAGTTGCTTGTCAATTACAGTATTTTGGCTGTCAGCTGGGCGTTTAGGCCACGGCTGGGATGCTGGAAGGCCCAGGGGAGCCTTATCTCTGCTGTGTAAATGAGATGCATATGATGTCGGTGCTCTAAAGGTTAAACTTGAGCTACAATGCAACAGAGACCAGTTCTCATATTTAACCTACAGGGGAACATTTATGATGTTCTCTGCCTCCAATTTATTTAATAACACTTAATAATACTAGCTTGCTCTTAAAAGTAATGCCTTTCATGCGAAGATCTCAAAGCACTTTCTGCATAGGAATTAATTTTCACCGCACCCTAATGAGAAAGACAAGCAGTAATTTACCTGTTTGGAATTTCTCTTTATTAAACTTGCACTTAGTCTAATATTAAGAGCTTTAAAAGAGGATGAGAGTTTGTATTTTTGTATTCTAAGTTTCACTAGCTCTGAACTGGGTATCGTCCTGATGGGCCTTTGAATTTGGAAATTAGAATGAGTCTTTTCTAGGAATAACCAGAAAAAAGCTTTAAGGCAACATTTACAGAAAGAAAAAAAAAATCAATAATGAAATACATGATAAAATGGAACAGAAGCATTTAGGCCTTAGATGCTTGTAATTTCTTTTCTTATTTTATTATTATTATTATGACATTTTTTCTTGCAGAATAAATGCTTTTTGAAGTCTTTCCATGCTGAGCTTCAGAAGTAGCTCAGTTTTCAGACATGCTTTTCAGTAAAAATATTCATGTAATTCAAAACATTTCAAAAATACAGTACTGGATATTTAAAATCCTGGTGTGATACATGCAGAGCACAGAGTAGTAACAGTAGGCTAGCAAAAGTGCAACCTATTTGCAAAGGTGAAAGAATAACCTTCACAGTTTAGGGGAAAATTATTGTGGCTTCTTGTCATTTTTTCTTTCTCTTTTCCCTTGCTCATTTTTTGCCACTAGTCACAGCAGGCTATCATCTCTTCTCAGATCAGAGACAGAAATTTGGCCTGTATTACATGTATACAAATCCCATTCATGTAGGGGGTTGGTACTCCCAGGTGAAATGCTTTTCCTTGAGCAGAAAGTCAGAGTGCTTACTGCCAATGTGAGGTAGACCCCTGTGTGGGGTTTTGAGGTAAAATGCAAATTCCTGAAACAACTGCTGTGCAGCCCCTCAGGGGGATTACTGCACCCTCTTGCTGGAGTGTTACCAGTTACCTCCTCTGCTCAGCCAGGAGGAAAGCAGGACTCAGCAGACGTGACTTTTTAAATTTTATCCCTGCTTATGAGCAAACTTCATCCCTTGTCTATTGTGTATTTCATCAGTCTACCCTGAGCTCTCCTGTAGCTGCTACACGTTACAGATGAATCACAGGTTATGGTTACAGCTGTGATTGTTATTCTCTGAATTAAAGGAGATTTAAGAAAAGCTCTGCTGCCAAGAAAGGAGGGGTTCGGTGTTGAAATAAGGAAGCAAAATGTTGAGACTTGTTGTTTATTCAAGCTAAATAAAATTTCCCACATCTCTGGATTCTAGTTCACCAGTGATTCATGGTGTTATAATAAAGTAATTTGTTATACATATGCGCAACACACAAACTGGACCAGCAGTAGTGTGGTAATCCCCTCGGCTTTTCTGCTGATGAAAGAGGCTGGTGTACAAGGCAATAGTTTCAAATTTGCTGAGAATCCAGACTAGAGAACCTAGAAAGGACATGTAGGGTCAAAAAGGGCTGTGGGTAGGAGAATATCTGACCTAGCAACAGAAGCAAACTGCGCTACAGTCTCAGCTGGGCTGCTCGTTACACAGTTTTTCTCCATTTGCTATTTCTTCCCATCCATGATTTGAAGCATTAATTGTTTCTGTTCTTTCATGCTAAGCATTTTTTTTTTCATTTTGTTTTGTTTTGTTTTGTTTTCTTACCTTTGTATGTGAATAAAACCAATCAATGGCTAGTGAAATGCTTTGCTGGCTTTCCTGTGGATTACTGTTTTTAATGTGAATATGCATTGGAATTGGATAAAATTCAAGCCAGTGAAAAGACCTTGACTACTGCTCACATCCCATCCAAGCTTCCTGTTTCTCTTCAGGTACCCTGCAGGGGAGAGAATTTCTCCTGATGGTCCTGTGATGAATACAGTTAAAATGTCCATGAGAGCCTACACAGCTGGGCAGGACCAGGGGTTTTATGTGAAAATTGGCTGTGCCCTAAAAGATGTTCTCCCACTTCAAGAGGTGTCAGGTTTTATTCAGACCTCATTCGCAGAAATTCTTTTTAGCTGTGGTAGACAACAACTTGATGATGATAACTAATGATCCCTCTGGGCTTTAAAAATCTATGAATTTGCAATAATACACTAAGGTTGGATACACCTGAACAGATCCTTTAGCATGATCCAGGTCCCAAGAAGCATCAATTACTGCTAAGTGCTTTCTCGTGCTTTTGGTTTTATCCTTTCTTCCTAATTGTTTCTTAGGAGTCTGAAAAAAAATCATTTAATTCCCCACTGTTTATTTCCTTTTGAGTTTGGCGGACATTCAGATTTTTCTTCCATTTGTTTGCATACATGTCTGCGGAGCTGCAAGCACCCACACAAAAGAATGTCACTTAAAATGGTGAAACAAGATTACCAGAAGTAATACAGTTGCTCTTTCTTAATACAAATGTAGATGCAAAGATTGCTAAACTGAAGTGTTAAATGCAGGAATTACATGTCATTTGCAGCCAGAATCAGATTTTTGCTTTTTTATTTTATTTTATTTTTCTCGTGGACAACATACAGATGGTGATCAAATGAGTCTGCCTGACATGGCTAAAAGTGTCAGTCAATCACTGGGAATTTGTCCTTCCTTTGCTGTCAGGTTAGAAATGTGGTGATTATCCAAGTGTCATCTCTGCATGCTCTGCATAGCTGGAGGCATAGAAATCTTCTAAACTGGATGGCTGTTTGATGCAAAACTGATGCAAATCTTTTGGTCTCTTTTTTGTACTCAGCTGCAAGACCTTGTGTTTGCCTATTGCTCCTTGTGAGCCTCAAATAGTAGGAGTAAGATTGTACTTTGTGCATTCAAAATAGAATGAAAGTGTGGTGGGTTTTTCCTTTTCTTTTCTATTTTATTTTTACATTCCAGTCCTTCGGTTCTCACAGTGGCACTGCACTCATTTGCTTTAACGTGAGCAGTGCTGTAGACTACAGATCCCCAGATCTGTAGTCCTTGGTTGTGAAAGACTTGTGCTTTCATGTGGGAAGTAGTTAACTCAATTGCCTTGCTTTTCAGTCTTCTTTTTGGTTTGTTTGTGAGTGTGTTTGCTGTGAAAATAAATGAGACTTACTGCGAGGCGCAAAGTGTATTCCCTTCCACGCTCTTTGCCTGTATTTGGAATGAATGTTGCCTCATCCAATTCAGGACCTGGAGCATGGACTGACTTTTCATAGCTGCATATAAAGGCAGTGGTGCTATGCTCTTATGAACACTACAATAAATCTCCCTGCTCTGTTGACAATTCTTTAGATTTTAGATACTTTTAGAGCACATCCAATGGCTGAGACTATCCTCAGCTCCTAGCCCATTCTGTGTTCAGGGGTTAATTGATTCTCATTTAAAAGAGAATGAGATACTATAAGCTTGTTGCTCTAATGGAATCCCTTGCACAGGAAAGGTTAAGCTGTGGAATTTTTCTGTGTTTGAAGATTTTTTACCAAGGGAATAATGGCGTCCTTGATGCCTTTTTTCATCTTCACTGCTAGAAGCCGTTGAACCCATCTGCAAATTAACTATAATTCAAGAACTTTATGTAAATCTTTCATAGGCCTTCTAGCTTGTGATGAGGAAAAAGGTAAAACACATGTAATGATGCATATGTATACGCATGTTTAAAAATAGTTCTGTAAGATGACAGGGAAACTCGGGGGCTGTATTTCTCAACATCTTCTGTAGGATTTCCTGCTGTCACAGGCTCCAGCATGAGTGAGGATCTTCCTAGCCAGCCTCAAGTATAGTGAGGGGGCAAAATGTCTCTGGAATGCATTGAAGGTCTCCCAACACTGATGGACCAGAACTAGAGACAGATGTATGTGAGAGAGTACCTGCCTGTGATTTGGAGCATCCTTCTCCCCAGCTTGCAAAGATTCATACTTATGTAATGTTTATGGTTTGATCTGCCTGTGTTTAAAAAGTGAAACACAGTTTTGGGGAAAGTAGCTTGAATGCTGGCATTGTTTTCCACATCTCACATAATTCCTTTAACTATATTTGGGTTTTTGTGTTAGCAGCAAAAATAACAAATGTGAGATGCTTGATCTTTATTTAGAATACAGCAACTTTCAGAAAGCACTTACAGGCACCACTGTAAAGCAGATAGAATGATGAAGATAATAATATGGGAAAGCTTGCTGCTTTCTGAACACTGCCAAAAGATGCCAGCTAACCCAACTAGTTTTTCCTCAGTAAATTTATTTTTACAGATCACTTACACTGACTAACTAGCAGAAGCACAGTTCACTAAGACATTTATCTGGGCTGAATCATACTTATAGCTCCTTATGAATGACAAAGGTTCACACCAGTGTAACAATGGGATAAGAACTCTAGATCTCTGAAATGCTTATAACAAGTAAGAAATACAAGCTCACTTGGCTTATTATTTTATTACAAATTCAGACCAGATTTTAACCAAGGTTCACATAGATTCATGACTTCTTCCAGTGGAAGCTTTTATGGTTTGGGGTTCTGCTTCAAAACTGAAGATAATTGAGGGCAGAAACATCTGAATAATGATATTTCTTTGATTTTCTGTGTGTTCTTAACCATGCTTTATTTGTGTTCCATCATACAGTCATGAATTAGCTGCAAATATGAGATTTTAAACTTTACATATCTGTCTATGTGAATTGATTGAATAAAAGTGCTTCTGAATTCCACGCAGTGTATTGATGGTGACTTACATAGGTATATTTGAATTTATATTTTATGTGTATTTCAGCCATACATTATGAATTAAAAGTTGGTAATTCCTATGGGAGAAAAATGTTGATTTAACAAAGAACTAAAATGAAGTGAAAAAATGCCATTTTAAATTTCAAATTAAGGTCTTCAAAATTCTGGCAAATCTTCAAAGTCTTAAAAATATAATTTTATGTAACAGAGTATGTCACAGCTCACACATTGATGAATGCTTTCCATCTGTCAATTATGTTTTACCTTTTAGTCTCCCTTTTTTTATTGTCTTTTTTTTTTTCCATTGGTTGAATAGATCCCTAAAAATTTTACCTCCTTCTTTATTCATCCTTCTCTGAGTGAAAGGATTAATGTGTCAGCACTACTTATATAAGTACAAGTAAGACTGGGTCTCTATTACCTCTTTTTTTTCTTTATACAGTAGCAGGGAATTGTAATGACTTCAGTATACTTGAACACGTGTCTATTTGTATTTAATGCTTGTAAACAAATTGCTTCTCTGTGAAGAAAAGACAGTAAAGGTTCAAGCATGACTTTTAATCACTGGATTATTCTGTTTGTAGAAATGCATATAACAGAAATCCTTACAGCGTGCTGCAAGTGTAAATGCTGATGCCTCTGTGGTAGCTGGTGCACTTGTGCTTTTTCAGTTGTGCCTCTGTCACAGGGCGTAGGTGGAGCATGGCACTGTGCTGGTCATTAGAGTGGCCAGCCCATTATAGTTCACTGAACACTGAATAACTGCCTTCCATGCATTATTTTTCCCCCAAAGCATGAGCAGACTAAGCTGCAGAACCAATGAGACACATCAGTGTAGTGTAGAGCAGTACCTGACAACAACAGCCTGAATGAGCTGGCTGGGAGCCTGGCAGCCTGGCACCCATGCAGTGCCCTGCCTTGGGATGTAGATCCCACCCCTAGGAGCCTGTGAACCCTCACAAACCCCAGATAATGTGGCTGGACCTCTGCCAGCCTCCAGAGCACATCCTTAGGGCTGGCAGGAGTAACCTGAACTGGCACTGCGATTTGCTGCATAGACATATTCCAACCAAGAAACCATAATGCATTTCTGATCAGTCTCTCTGCTAGAAAGTAAAATCTCTTGTACCAAATCGTAGTACCATTTTTGGAAATGTCTGAGACACAGCTATATCTGTGATTATCCATTTTTTTTCCTGTGTTTATTTTCAGAAAATCTCAGGAGCCCAGTCAGCCAACTCTTTCCACCCCACTGAAAAGCATAAATTCAACTAAAGGGGAGATAAAACACTGTAGAGAACCATCCTTCCTTTATGCTGATGTATTTAATTTTTTTAAAGTTTTATGCTACAAAATATAACTGTACTTTTAAGAATTGAATAATTTGACTTTATGGTCATCTTGTTGGCATGAAATATGGTTTATTAAAAAAAAATAAAATTAAGTAACTGGAGACAAAGCTGCTGACTTTGCCAGAAAACTACTTAGCTAATATGTCCCCTCAAAATCTGTCCTTCCTGACTCAGACTGTGAAAAGAGCAGGGAAGGTGAAGGAAGGGTGTGAGGAAAGGGAAAAACAAGGGAAGAGGAAAAATTTGAGCTTAATATCTGTAGGATCCCAAATTTTTAAAGAATCTCCGCTTACTCTACACACAGCACTTGTGGTTAAGAACATTGATAAAAATGTCCAGCAGACCCCCTGGTACTGGCTGGGCTAGGCACAGATCTGAGGCATCCTTGGCCCACGGGGAGAAACACTCTCAGGACTTGTACCCTGTCCATTTCTTTGGGTGGCTGGAGGAGATTCAGAGGATGAGAACGAGAGAAGAGTCAATCAAGAAAAAAATTATTTGTGGTAACCCCAGCAAAAGACAAAACAATTTGCTGTGGATGGGTGGAGTGTCTGCTTTCACTGCTGGTGGAGTGGGTGTGCAAGGCCGAGCGAATGTTTAAACGTAATACTGGGACCTGAGGGAAAGTGTGATTAACTTCATATGAGTGAAGGGCTCCCTGGGAAGAGGGGCACAGAGGATGAGAAGCTGTGGAAGGCTGAGCTTCAACCATTGTGAGAGGCACCTGAGGCAAGGAAGGGCAGAAGGCAGGTACTTGTCACTGAAAACATAACCTTATTCATCTTTCTTCCTGCTTCCAGCTGCTTTGTGCTTCCTTTCTACCTGTCACATTGGATCATGCACGAGCTGGGAACAAAAATATTGGTTTTGAAATGCCTAGAAGATACATTAAGAGCAGATACTGGCAGCGTGATGCTGTTCTCCCCTGCCATGCCCTGAATCTTCCAAGGGAACATCTAGGCAGTGAGGAAGAACTTCCAAATAATTTAGTGAAATTTTAGAATGCTCTGAAAGCCTGACAGGATAAAAGCATGCAAGTAGAATTCATTACTTTCAAAAAAGAAAAAAAAATATTCATTTTAACAAACACCTCAGCATAAAAATTAAAAATTAACTAACTGCTTAAACTACATGACTTTGCAGAAGTAATTTAAGTAAATATATTGGAAAAATATTTTCTCACACTGAAAATACAATTTGTTAAAAAGTAGAAAATTTGTCAAACTTAGGAAGCTTCAGCTGGAATAGGTAATCTAACTAACTACATGGCAGAATTCAAGAGATACTTCTGGTTTATCTTAGCACAATGACCCATTACCTATCACAATGACCTACCTGTCACAATTTCATTGCTGTATCAAACAAGCCTGTTGTGATTTTTTAATCTGGGGAAAACAAGCTCAGTTTTATTTTACTGGAGAAGAATCCTTTTTGATGTTGGGTTTGAATAAGGTCTGAGAATGTCATCACTGTGAGAAGACTGCTGATCTGTGGTCCTACAGTCTCAGAAAACTCAGCTATGTCAGGCTTCCTATGCTCTTTGAGTTCACTGCTACTCGACCCATATGTCCTCTTGTATACATCATTCACTGATAGTTTATCTAGCTACTTAATAAATAACTTCACCCCAGGTACAAAAGAACATATAAATACATTCTAATAACCTCTCCATGGACACAACACTCAAAATCTCTCGTATTCCAGGAATTACATTTTATAACTTCAGTTTTATGTGGCTTTCCTGCCTGTCTGAAAACATAGGGACTAGTCTTGCTAGAGCAGTAGGTTAGATCAGTGCAGACATTCTAATGCAGATGTAATAAGGTTAGAATGAAGAATATTTTATAACTTAAAGGAAGTGCAAGGCAAATCCCACTAAAATTGCATTATTTCTTTTAGAAACAGGTAAGAATGTGAGGAAAATGGTGAAATCCTCATTTGTACCTCGAGAAGAAAGGTAAGAAGTGGGAAGCATGGTAAAAGAAGCAGCAGCCCGGGGAAAAAAGAGGACCTTAAGGGGATAGAAAAGTCAAGCATCTTCTAAAACTTTCCCACAGGCCCATCATGGCCCAACAGTCCAACAGTTCCTACTGCTCTGCCTCCTCTCCCCACAGGAAATCAGCTGCTCTGCTACTGCTGCAGGCTTGCATTTCCCCTCTAATTTGGGGGAAGTAGCTGCCCTAGGATGGTTCTGTTGAGAGGAACTCAGGAATGGCTGCTAAGCACGAGGGATTCAATTAAATCTAAGAAAGTGTTTGTTTCAAATGCTGGGAGGCACTAATGCACAATCAAGCAAGGTGGTGCTCAGGTTTTGGAAAAATTAGTAAAATGTGGAAGCAATGATTTGGATATGAGGCAGCACGTGGAGCCTATTTAAAAGTGCTCAAAATTTGCAACACTTTGTCAGACAGTTTAAATATTTGTAGGAAGTGAGCATCAACATGCAGTATAAACACAAGGAAAGATGCTTGACTTACTTACCCTTATGTGAGTATTTCTGTATTTTTTTAAGTGTTCCCCCAATTATGGTAACAGTGGACTGGATTTATGAATGTAAATACAAGGGAAATGCTACCATAAAGTATGTCCAGACTTCTGTAGGTCTGAAGAGTTTATGGAGTGTAACTCCATCACCATATAATGATAAATTATTTAGACTGCTCTACAGAGAATGTGGATCACAACTGTGGTCTTTCTTTTACTAAGTATCCCAAAGGTGAGGGCTGCAAATGCAAAATGCAGTAAAATGATGGAAATGTAAGGATTGAAACTGCAGTTTTACCAATCAGTGAATCAATCCACCTTTTATTCTCAGAGAATATTACACCAGCTGTTGTCTGAAATAGGAGTGGTTATTACCCAGATCTAGATTTTTCCCCCCCTAGGAATTCCAAATGAAGTGTTGTAAAGAGAAAAAAAATGGTTATTCAGTGCATAGCCAACTTTAAATTTTTGAAGGCAAGAATATGTCTCGTTGCCTAAAATTACTTTGAAAACAAAACCAGCTCCCAGCAGGAAAGAGATGGACTATTTTGGCTTCCTTACCAAAGTATTACTGTGTCTGCTTTGCAACTCACCATGAGATCTCTTGGCCAGGTCATTGAATAGTACCTGTATTCTCTACTTTCAAAGATACAGCAGTAAAACCACATCTCCTTTATCATGTATTCTGGTTTACAAGGGGATTGGATCTGCCAATTACCCCCTTTATATTGCCCACAATTTTATCATTACTGATTAGGTGCAGACACATGGCTGTTTATCTTCACATCAATTCTGTTTTCACTCCTTGGCATATAGCAAATTCATATGATGCTGATCTGGCAATAAAGGCAACAAACTGGACACTGCAGCTGGCAAAGTCCACAAAGCTGGCGTGGAGAGATGCCAAGAAGAGAATATTTTACTGCTTAACATCAACGTCTTCATTTCAGAGCTCCTGAAAAGATAATGTTTGGAGTATTTTCTTTTATCTTGTTAGATTTAGGAACTTGATTTGTCCGTTTTGTTCACATCATCAGAACACTACTGGCAGCAATGGGTAAAGAATCATTAACATCACTTTTGGCAGGGAAGTGGTATGGAAACACAAGAAGCAGGGCTTGCCCTGCATTTGTTGATTTGCGAAAATCTCAAATGCTATATGAAGTTACTATGCTTGAGTTTAAAATGGCCACTTTTATAGCTGTCCCAGTACATGATCCTTTCATTCTTCAGCCTTTTGTTGCTTTTGCCTAGTTGGGATTTGTGCTGATGGTTTCCTTGGGCATTGCTAATTGCAGACTCCACATTTGCCTCTTTTGGTTTGCTCCTGCCCGTGACTCTGGCTGGCAGGGGCTAAACAGGGATGGAGCCACTCTGCTGGGTGTGCTCAGTGGACAACTTTCCAAGCTTGTAAGCACCTGCCTGGCAGCTGCTGCTACTCCAAGTAACAGATACAGGATCACAACAAGTTCTGTGGTGAGAAAATAGACTGCATATGCTGGTGGAAGGGAAGGCAGTAGGAGGAGAGATAGCCAAAGAACACATTTTCTATTAAATTATAGTTTTAATTATTAATATAGCTTTGTTTGACATAATAAAAAATCAGAAATCTTTTTAAAAAAATGCCTGAAGATGAAGCTCATTGCTGTTGACCTCATGTCATGAAACTATCAATCAACTAGAAAAAGACATTCACCCATCATAGAAAAAGAAGATTGAAATAATATCTGGATGTTTTAAAATAAATCATCGTAAATTTGGGTGCTCTTGTAACTTGGAGATGGATTGGAGAGAAGCAGTAGGTTGTTGGTAATATTGTAATTTTTCTGTAATTCAAGAAGAAATACCACTCAGCTTTAAATAAGACACAACCGTGCTAACAAAGGACCTATGTAAACATCCTTGGAGAAAGCTCTTCCTGTACTTCCCACTTACAGCAGGTGGAGAGGGGTGAAAACAGGTCATCCAATCTGGAAGTTATTTGTTTTGTTTTAAAACCTAATACATTCTGACCTGATGCACTGAAAGGACCTTAAAGCTGAGTTGATATATGGAATGTTTTAATGTGAATAGTCTAGACATAAAATAAAACTGGATTATAGTAAAAATATATACTCAACCAGCTGTGTATTTATGAAATGGTGAAGTACAAAGACCTGTGACAGACATAGTTTAGCAGCACTGGATTCACACTTAATCTGCTTTTCACATATGTTTAAAAAAATCTTCAATTATCTGCAAAAATCTGCTTTCATAAACTCCATAATTTATCAGGGATTAAAAGAGCAATGTTTTGACAACATAGCTGCTTTAAGTGCAACTCATTTTTTGTACATCATTAATCCAGATTGAATAGCTCCCAAGTTTTCTGACCCTGGTAAATGTATCCTTGCCGTTTACATTTGTGCAAATGATACTTTACTATTCATGTTGAATTTTAGGGCTGTCTTACGTCAAGTAAGTATGTTTTGGAAACTGCTTCTTTCTGTGTTTTGTGAGAGTCAATGTTTCATTGCTTTTCAGAACAACTACATTTGAGTGCAAATCAATCAGTGTGATGCAATAGATTTCTGAAATCAAAAAGAAACCTCCTGCGAAATGAAGTGGCTGCTTTTCCTAGAATTACAGGTCTCTAGGAGACAGAGGGGTGATATGACATTATTTACTCAATCAACTTACTAAATAAAAGATGGGGGAAAAATTCCTTCTAGATAATTGTTGTTTTCTTTGAACTTGAAACTAACATGCAGAAAGTGGTTTTTCCGACTTCAAGCTTTTGCCAGCTACCATTTTCAAAAATTCTTTAGCAAAGAGCTTTTCAGCAGGAAGATGAACAAGATTAACTCTTGAAGAATTGCATATGATTTCAGCATTTTAAATTTTAAAGTTTTGGTTTAAGAGTCCAGACAAGCTTGTCAAAGTTAAGTTTTCAATAATCATAGAATATTATTTAGTACCTTGAATTGACGTAAAGAAACTGAAGAATTAAAACTAAGTAGTTATATTTGCCCATACAACTCACTCCTAGTTTATATTTATGTGGTGTTTATTCCCTTTTATTTAGTCTATCAGGAACTAAGTGCTGTTCTATCACATGAGGTGTAAGTGTAAAATACGTTAAGAAAATTGTGTCAATTAATCCTCAGTCTCAGCTGGCAGATGGTTTCTGCACTGCTTCATCTTTCAACAATTTTACTGTGAATCCAAATAGATAATGTAGTTTGAGACAACAATTTTGTTGGATACTAGGAAGATAGAGTTATTTCTATTATACTTGAAAGTGTTGTAGTTTCCAATGAAAAATTGAGATCTAAGCAATATTCCATATAACTTCTGGTTACCAAACCCCCTGAAATCTGCTGTTCTCCAAATTGGCAATATCATCCACAAAGGTTGATGCAGCAGGGATCCAATTTTATAGTATCTATTTTCCCTGGGTATTCATTTAGTTGCCCTGTTCTTTCCTAATGTTTCCTACAGAGCTCTCTGTGGTTTTCAATATCCTGCTGGTACTATTTCTTCATATATGGCACACAAAATTTTAGATACTAAACCGTTTCCAAAAGATCAAATCATCTTGTCTAACATATCATACCTGCTATTGCTTTTAGTATGAGTGGTATGTCTGTGTTTTGTGATTTTAGAAACATTTATAAGTATGCTTTTTGGCTCTGGGCATACCAAAGACTATATTCAGAGAGCAACACAAAGGCTAGATGGAAGAAAACAAAGAGTGCTGTGCTATAGGTTGTCATCTTTACAGTTTCTTGTGTGATATGGAGAAATGAAAATATATTCCCACTTATTATGAGTTGTAATGCACTACAAGCAAGGGTTAAGGCTCTCCTTTCTTCCTGTGACAGAAATCAATCCCTGCCTGAAACATGCTGCATAGGATCCCCTCTGCTGATGGACAGCCAGGCAATTCCCCCATCACAAACGTGTTGAACTAACCCGAGGCAGGAGCAGGGCTGTCTGGAGGATGGTGCTCTGTCTGTCACCAGCTGCCACAGAAGAGGCAGCTGCAGAGAGAGTGGAACCAAAGAACTGTAGAATGGTTTAGGCTGGAAAAGATCCCCTGGGATCATTTACTCCAACCCTTGACTAGCGACCACCTTATCAACCCCCTCCACTTTCTTGTACACCTCCACGGATGGTGACTCCACCACCTCTCTGGGTAGGCTGTTCCGATGCTTAACAACCCTTTTGGTGAGAAAATTCTTTCTGATGTCCAACCTGAACCAGCCCTGGGACAGTTTGGGGCTATTTCCTCTTGTCCTGTCACTTGTTACCATGAGAAAAGAGGTTGATCCTCACATCATTCCAACCTCCTCCCAGGCAGTTGCAGAGAGCAAGGTGTCCCCTGAGCTTCCTGTTCTCCAGGCTGAACCCCCCCAGCTCCCTCAGCTTCTTCTCATCAGACTTGTGCTCCAGACCTTTCCCCAGCCCTGCTGCTCTTCTCTGGACACCATTCCAGGATGTCAATGTCATCCTTGAAGTGAGGGGCTTGGAACTGGACACAGAATTCCAGGTGTGGCCTCACCAGTTCCCAGCACAGGAGAGGTCACTGCCCTGCTCCTGCTGCCCCACTGCTGCTGACACAGGCCAGGTGTCCTTGGCCTTCTTGGCCACCTGGGCACAGCTGGCTCACGTTCAGCTGCTGTCACCAGCACCCCCAGGTCCTTTTCCTTCAGGCAGCTTTCCAGACACTGCCCCAGCCTGGTGCACTGCAGGGTTGTTGTGCCCCAGGGACAAGACCCAGCACCTGTCCTTACATAACCTCACACAGTAATGTTCAGCCCATCAACCCATCATGTCCAGGTCCCTCTGCAGAGCCTTCCTGCCCCACAGCAGATCAACACTTCCACCAGACTTGGTGTCATCAAGTGACTGAGGGGCACTCAATCCCCACATTCACATCATAGATAATGATATCGAGAAGATTCAGTTGCCTGCACATCTGAATTTTTTGTGTCTCTCCCATCTCAGCTGCATCAATTTTAGTTTTACGTTTTAGAGAAATTTCTAGATTAAACATTAAAGACACTGATACTCCACCTTAGCAGACTTGCAACATGGAAGGCAAAGTATTAAATTCTATAAATACATGCCATGTTCTCAAAAATCCTACTGTTTCAGTGATACATTTATTTAGAACATTTTATGTTGTGGTTGAAAAGAAAGATGGAAGGGAAGCTAAGAAGTAAAGAGAAGGAAAAAATAGTAAGACAAAAGCAGCTTGATAGTTACAATGATGCAATTAAAAAAAAATTGTCTTCCATGGTGTACAATCTTTAAGCTATTGTTCATTAGCATAGATTCACTGGGAAGTTGCAGCATCATGAAAGTGACTACACAACAATGTTCTTGGAAAAAATGCTGTATAATCTTGTGGAAGAAAGAAGACGCTGAAAGGTTTAAACTGTGTATTTATAGTAAGCAGAAACTCAAGAATTATCAATAATCACCCATTCTTTCCAGTGATGTGGTACTGATGGGAGTCAGTGACATGACAGACTAAGGTGTCAGACCTGGTATACATCACTGTGAGATAAATGGAAATTTCTGCTGAGGGCAGGCTATCTGACCTTTGCTCTAACCATATCAATCCATATTTAAATATGAAGTATTAAGTTCAATTTGTTTGGCAAAGGAGGCTGTGACTCACAGAAAAAAAAGAATGCAAATGGAAAGATCTGTGCCTTAAGACATGCCTATGAGAAAACAGGCTGGACAGTGACATTCACAAAAGATATTTGGCAGTGTGGGCGTTCCTGTCATCTAATATTAAGCCCTGAATGGCAGGTCCTTCTGGTTCAGTGAAAGCAGGGCTGCTCCTGCAAAGCCCTTCTCTAAGGTGTCTCCCAGGTGGCAGACAAAAGGACAAGTCCTGGCAAACCTGAAGGCACTGGAACAGCAACTAGGACTGTCTCTTGCAATGCACCCTTCTCAGTCCCTGTGGAGCTGTGCAGAGATCTTTAGAGAGCTCCTTTCACTGTTTCAGGTGAAGTTGCTGGGCTTTCAGCATCTGCTACAGTCTGCACTGCAGGCACACATGGTTTGTTTACCCTTAAGTACAAACCTGTGATGTAAACCAAGACTTGTCTGTTACTGACTGAGATCATTAACCATTTTACATTAAAAAATGAAGATCCATCAGGAGAATGATGATGGAAATAGTCACTTTATCAGAAGTGTAAGGCCACTCTGACAGGGAAACAGTATCAGCAGTGAAGGAGAAATTCAGTGTATCCTTAGTAAAAAGGCAAAGATTCTGTTAGTTTTTTTTCTTTTGACACTCTTTTGTGTGATTGCAGCCAGTAAGGTCACTGAATTCTCACATCTCTTCTTAAAACATTCAAAATGTGTGTTGAAGAAGGTTTCTATTATCTGTATTATCTGTACTCTGCTGAGTCTGCTTGATGTTATCTACTTGCCCTTTTCTGTGAGCTGTTTGGGGTAGAGAGTCCTTTTTCCTCTGTGTTTATACAGAGAATAGGACAATAAAATTTATCATTCACTGTCAGGATCCCTATCTACTCCAGCAAAATAGCCTATATAATTCTTCATATTTTTTATTGTTTATATTATTTTGCTGTATAAATCCTGAACCTCAGGTACAGGATGGTATAGATCTCATTTATTTAGCTCTACTGTATGAAAAAACAGAAGAAAAAATTTTAAAAAACCAATGCTGCAGAGAAATTATTGCAACTGGTGAATCTGTACTTGGGATATGTGAAAGTGAGAATTACAATCTCTGCTCCATCACTTCCTCAGGTCCACATGACCTGGAGACCAAACATAACTGTGCCTCTCTATCCATGTGGGGCAAAACTGAGCTCGTTGTATCCTTCTAGTACTGATACTTGAATATCTATATACTTAAAACCAGTTAAAATTTTTTAATCCCTTGAAGTTTCTTGTAGTTTCTTAGGACAACCAAATACATGTTCATGCCCTGGAGAATGGAGAGAATTTACTGGTAGGAGTTTTCTGAAAAATCCAGCTGTTGCAGAGAACTGTAAAATAATGACAATATCCATGTCCCTGCTTTACCTAGAGATTCCCATTCACTTTGGTAAAGGAGGTAATTTAGCCACAAACACTGCAGTTGGAAAAGAGCAACAATTTTTGAGTCTTCTCTCACACATGTTGTACACATACTGTAAAAATCAGACCTCGTGGGTCCCAACAGTGGGACTGTTTTCACAAATTAGGAAAGATGGATTTGTCCAATTTTTTTTTTCTTAGTGAGGAAACTAATGAATTAAGAGCTGCAGGAGTTCATGGTGCCTGAAACTATGGGTTTTTAAAGGCTGGAAAGGTATGAATAGTTATTGTTGCTTAGATAAACCTGTTGTTTCATAGGTAGATGCACAGGAATTTTGCTCTGCTATGCATCAGCTTGAATTTGATCTCTATTGATGTTTCAGTGAGACATCTTGCTGGACTCATTCCTTTTCCATCAGTTTTTCTTCCCAAAAATTCTCTCAAGAGTGCTTTAAAATTTAGACATTAATGTTCCTCAGAAAAAATAAGAGAGATGCCACACCTCCTCTAATGTAATAGGGCCAGGTATATCTTTAAGAAGGGAAAAATCTTATTATTTCTGCTACTCATAGCAGTGAATATATAATTAAAACTGCACAAAATTACCTTTGTAATGTTCCCAGCTGTATTTTATTAGTTGGCCCTTAAGGATTTGATGAACAAAGCATTTTAATTCATTCCCTAGCTCTTAGAATGGGCTCACAGCTATTAAATATATTTTGGCTCAGTCCTCTGCTTTTTGTGTGAAATCCCTTGTCTGAAACGAAAACCAGGAGCAGTACCTCCTCCTGGCTCCCTTGTACTACATTATCATTGTGGTGGTGATGATGATTTCCTCAGGTTTCACTGAGTGTGATGCAAATGAGGCTATGCCCAAGATCACTCTGTCCTAATGTCTTAATCCATACGTTTTATGCAGCCCCAAGAGTGAATGTCATGTCTCTTGAGAAAGAAGGGCAGTCTCTGCATGATTAAGCAATAGATGGATGTCCAGAGCCTGCTGGAAGACCAGACTGTGACTCTCAGCTGCACAGCAAAACTGATGCACTGAGATTGTGCATGCATCCTTGCTCACATAGTATGTAACAAACCAGCATAAACTGGGTTTTTTTTTTTTTTTTGCTATGTCACAAATTTGAAATCTGGGGATTAATCTCACTGCAAACAAATATGGGAACTGCAAAAGTCTTGAAGTTTGCTAAACTTCCCTTATAAAGGGAATTTCTCAATACAGTATTTTTACTTGAAACTATTGTTCCATATTAATATTTTGTATTATCTCTTAACCACAACCTTTGCTTTTCATTATTGTAGTGAGACCATCTGTGCTCTGAGGAATAGTTATGTCATGCTTACTTTGAATCTGCATAATCCTTATATATGGATCAGAAGAAGCCTCAACACCTTGTAATATTTAGCTGACAAATCAGTGACAGCAGAACTTTTTTGGTCTTGCTCACTTCAGTGCTTGGGGGTGGGGAACCATTTAGCTATCTTTTTTGATCATTGGATATCTGAAACCTCTCTTACCATTTATTTGCAAATGCCTGGCACCCTATCAACAGGCATGTAATGTTTTATTTTACTTCTTGAGATCAAAATAGAAATAAACTGTATGGTAACCAGATTCTTCAAGTCCCTTCTATTCTTGTAGTAACAGCAATCTTATTTTGGTTGCTTACATGCTGAATATTGGAAAAGGTGGAGAAATATACTATTGTTTTCTTTATGTGTTTTAACAGCTTAGAAATTTTATTTTAGCATTACTGGCTTGCAAAGGAATTTATATCAAGCCCATTAAAACATTTATGGCAACTTTACTTCCAGCTTTTTATTTTTCTTTTTCTTTTTTTTTTTTTTTTTCTCACAAGAGATTTAATTGTACTAAATGGCAGACTACTGCTCATTAAGTTGCAGGTTGACCCTGTGAGTTTTGGAAGTTCTAACATTTGATTTGGTTAACATAAACTCAAGCTGTATGAATCACAGAGCTGCATAATTTATATTGGCTTTTTTTGTTTCTAAAAGTATGTGGGAAGTGTTGCATTTTGTGTGTTTTTCAGTTATTAACCTTGTCTAAAGCCATTCAGTTCTCTTCTGTGCCTGAGCTCAAGGAGCCATGTCTATCCTTGGAATATATTTTATATGTAGATGCATGTTTCTGTACTCACCCATATGTCCTAAAATACATACAAGATAGGGATTTCTTGGACTAAAATGAGACATTAAAAATCCTCCCTCAGAGATTCAGCATGTACCATACATTTCGTGTGATACTGGGCTACTGAATTTACTTTAGAGGCTCTTTGTAGTTCTTCCTTGGAAATTTAGAAAACAATCTGCCTTCTGCCAGCTGCATTCCTTTCCTAGTAGTAGATTTCAGAAGCTTGTGAATGCACTGGGAAAACACAGTGGTAATGCAAGAATGTAGGGGACTTGTGGATACCAATTAAATCACCATATAATCCAATGTAAATTTTGGTTCATGAAATAGAAAAAATGAAAACCAGTTATCAAGAGTTTACTTATTATAATGTAGACATTCAGACTCATTCATGATTCTGTGAAGAGAAAGGCCATTCAGTGCTTCATAACAATTTTACATTGTTTCTTTGATTTTCATAGTTTTTTTTTGCTGAAGTTTTATGAATGTCAGAAATCTGAGGAAAAGTTAACCTGTTCTTTGCTTTGATGTCCTGTTACTTGATACTGTTCAGTTGTTTGATGAACATACATTTGCATGGATTTGAAAGTGTCACTGTGTGTATTGTTGCCATTTCAGAAGTGGTGACCTAAATCTCACATTTTAGGTTTCCCTCTCCTTTCACTCTATGAGTTATTTGCTCATGCAATTAAGTAAGGAAATGAGTAAAATTCTTTCAGCTTAGGTATGCCCTATGACTGATACAAGGCTATATTATGTCTGTATGCACTGTCAGACACCCTGAAAATTTTCTGCATATTGTATGTGTGATCTTCTCTTGAAAACATGATTAGCAAATGGACAAAAATGAGTGACAGTTTCATGATGTGTTAGAACCAGCTTTTCCACTTTGATTTCAATAAATTTGTAGATCAGCATACATGACTGGTAGGATTGTGACACTGGCGTTAACTCAGACAATATGAAATACAATTTATTTGACTTCTTAGCATAGTGTAATCCGTGTGGTTTCAGAACAAAAATCTATATTTGTATTGATATGACTTCATAGCTTTATTATATCGATATTGATGCAACACTACAACAGTGGTCTGTAGCATTTTCTAACTACTGACATGCAGCCTGATTAGATTTGTGGATTGTCTGAAGCTTGGTAGATACAAATCAGGACTATATCGGAAAGGCAATTATATATTTGTCTGAACTAATGTGTGAAAGCAAATAAATACATTCTATGCTTCTTATCAGCTGTCAAAGTAAATATCAGAACAAAAGAATTGTGGTTTACCAAGTTGTTATACACTTGCATCTTCCATGTAGCTATGTAAAGGAAAAATCTCATATTTTGCCCCTCCTAATGAATATTAAGTTTGATTAAATCTGCTAGCAAGACATGATAAAATATCCTTAAAATGGCATGCAACTTTTTTCTGGACTGATACAGAAAGGACTAGTACTTCTATATGTCTAATATTCATTGACTTTGGTGGGGATCTGTTAGAAAACTTTGGAGTATAATGGCTTTTTAAAGCTTTGCCTTTATCAGACAAGAAAGTGAATGTAAGTGACCATGAAAACTCAACTTTAACATGAATTAAACCAGAGGAAAGATAAAGAAACATTTTTGCAGTTGACAGCACGTACATTTAGTTTCTACTGCTCTGTACATTACTCTGAATAATATAGGGAAAAAGGCGAGACAAAAATTGAAAGAAGGCATAAAGTGCAGAAGAAGAGGAAAGTTGTAAAAAAGACTGCACTCTACATAATAAATATTTAAACCTCCATTTTTCTTTCCCAAGAATTAAAGTGAAGGGCCTGCCTACATCTTTCTTTTTCTTATGTATCTTAGGTACAGCAATGCAGTGAGAGGTGTTCTGTGCTTACACTAGCCAGAGAATCCTCAGGCTTGTTCAGCAACTGTACACATCTATAATTTAGGATGAGGACTGGCTTGGCCTCTGTGATTTCATAAGGAAGAATAAAAAGTTGTGTGAAACCACAAAACCACCTGTTGTATCTGAAGTGCTGTTGCAGTATGGCCCCAGCTGGGTTGCTGAGGTGGAGGGAAACATTTCCTTTGTTTTCTTCTATTCCGCAGGGTCCTGTTTCACATCCTTCCTTTGTTGCTGTGCCCTCCCCCTACACGTCGGTAAAAGCTGTGTCCCATTACATCCCTTTGTCAAAAAAAAGGCAGCCAAAGATCAGCAGTGAGGGAAGGGGAAATATGAGGCTTTCTCTGAATCTTTGCACCATTTCCTCTGCCTGACTGACATGCTGCTTCCTATATGTAGCCTTTGACCTACAGACTTGAAAGAGTTTTCTATCTCTTGAAATACATGAAAGAATTCCACAAGGGCTTTGTTTTGTTTTGTTTTTCGTCCATGTTGATGGCTATTTTGATAGACTCTTCTCTGTGAACTTTGTTGGGCAAATTTCATTTTCTAACAGGTTGTCACATATGTTTTATGTCAACATCCAACAAAGTGGTTCTTCATAAAACAGCACAAATGAATGCATATGCTTGGTGTTCCTTCTGTATGAGTCATCCATAAAAGCCTAGGCAATAATTATAATAGCAATGGATGGATAGTGGAAGACATAAAATGTGAAGAACAAGTATAGGATGAAGGCAGTTTGCTGAACTAACTGCCAGGCAAACTGAAATAAAAAGAACACTGCCCATCTAACTGGGAAATGAAACAAGAAACAAGATTCTCTTTCAAAGGCCTATGGTGGTAGCACATTTACTGTTAATTAAATATTTCAGCCTCAATGCCAAAGGATCTGCTTTCATGGGACTGGAACAGACATGTGTCATTATTTCTGCCTGTTAAGAAGATGGCTTTGTTAAGTCTAAAATCCCACAATTCACAAAGGGAACTTATGGTGTCTAGAAAACATAAGACAAGTGAACCAGATCTTCATTTCCAAATTGATTAATATGTCTTAATTATTAGGTCTAATGTATGGTGTTTGATGAGATCATAACTCCCTGCATGTTTAAATCATGTGTGGACTTGATGGGATTTACAAGCTTTGTCAGTCTGATGAACAACATAGCACTATAGTTAATGTGGGGCAAGACTGAAGTGATTCTAAGTCTTGATTTGATTTAGAATTCACATCTTGAAACTCATTTAGGGTGAGATTTGACTGGGAGGTTGTCACACAGATGGGCAAATATTTATGTATGATTACATTGATTGACAAAGCCTCTTTCATTTGCTGATTACCCCTAGGCAGCTTATATATGCAGATTATATTTTGTTGGAAGGGATACCCAAAAATCACCTGGTCCAACCTATTGCTCAGGTCAGGGCTGAGTCAAATTTGATCTCTCCTAGGACTAAAATTTCACAGCTTCTTTCAGCCTTTTCTTCAATGTTTGATCAGCCTCACTGTTAATGCTGTTAATTGGCCTTACTTCTAATATCTAATCAGAATTTAATTTTTTGCAGCTGTGACTGTGCTTCCCATTCTTTCAATGTGCCTCTCCAAGAGGTGCCTCACTCTTTTCCTCTCTGTATCCTCCCACTGGGTAGTTCCAGGTGCCCTTTAGACTTCTCCTCACCAAGCTGAAAACCCCACTTCTTTCAGCTCTTCTTCCTACAGCAGGAAGTCCTGCTCCTTAAACAGCTTCATAGCATTTGCTTGCTCCAGTAAGTCAACAAAATTCTCAGGCTGGAGAGTGCAGAACTGTGCAGAGCACTCCAGGTATGGCTTCCTCCATGGCAAATAGAGGGACAAGCTGGTTATGACCCACACTGCTATTGTCCACAGAATAATTTGCACAACAAATGTGTCATATACGTGCCCTTTGTGTCACAAAGGAGCTAAAGCAAAAAATGCAGATTGATGTTTGCATAAAATCTCCTACTGTGTAGTGGACAAAGTGGCTGAAGTGGCTCCTACTTTGGCCATCACTCTTTAGGCACAAGGGGTGGAGTCAAAGTACATCCATTAAAAGTATTTTGTCATCCACACTCTTTATACCAGAAGGACTGCTGCCATGGTGTATTCTGCACTGTCTTTCTGGCTAGGTAATCAAACTTCCTACCTTTGTCACAGCAGAAAAAATGATATTTCTCTTCTCAAAGCCTTTTTGTAATCCCTACTGGCCAATGTACAATTCAGTGTTTTGCATAGAATGTGGCTGCTCACACTGGGGAAAATGAAAGGAGAGAGGAATAAAATGCTTAATGTTTTAGTGGCTGAAGAAGGCAGCTCAATCTCATCAGGGCTTTTGCTTCAGTACATCTGCAGCCCACATTCCTCTCCTGAAGAGTGAAAAAAGCCCAAAAAGCCCAACTCTATCAAGAACTAGTTCCAAGTAGGGCATTCCATGGCTGTTTTTGCAAAGAGATTCAGATTATCTCAGGAAGTTTCCAATCTACTTACAGATTTTTGATTTGTCTTTTAATTTCTTTTCTTTCCTTTCTTTAGCTTACTACTTTAAATGGTTTTCACCATACTGACTGCAAGCTTTTTGCAAATTCCTTCACACTTTGTACTAAACCTGATGTTGTCCTGTTTCAGTCCAACCCTGCTTTATGCACATTGGACAAAAAATATCTGTTCATTAAAATCTTGCTTACAAATCACAAAATCTTGAGATATTTTGTTTGAAAAGATACACGCATCTTTACACCAGAAAAATATAAGAAAAAAAATTCCTCACCTAATTTGAAATGAATTAGAGTTGGCAGGCTTCTATGTATTGTGGTAACTTACGGTACTCAGTGCTAAAATGTAGCGCCTTGAAACTTATAATAAATTAAAACTGTAGCAGAGGCTGAAAGCGTCAAAGTAGAGCAAAAAAAATATATTGCCAGCTCTTAAATTATGTATTGTAAAAAGAATTTCATTCTTCAGCAAGTTTTCAGTAAAAATAGACAAACCTAATATTTTAGGACGTTGTGCCAAAGACTGTGTGAGAAAGCCTCCAAGTGTCTTGCTTTAAGCTGTGAATTATTGTTGCTTGATTTTGAGGAGTGAGAAATGAATTTCTTGGGACCTCAGGATGTGGAAGCTGTGCACTGCTCTTATTTTGAATGACAGTATGGCCAAACTCTTCAGCCAGAAACATGTTTGTGTAATTTTTATTTTTTCAGTTGTCTTTTATGTATGATATAAAGTTGCTATTAATTTAAAAACTGTCACTCACAGAATGTGGGAAAGGAAGGCCAACTGAGACAAGCACTCAGCAACAGCTGAAATTGGTATCCTGAGACAGGTGATAATTTGGTACAGCTAATTATCATTTTTCCCATATGAAACAATGTCAGAAACATAATAAATTGTTTTTGCTTTGATAAGGCACATTTTAAAACCTGCAGTCAATGTTGACTTTGTCATATAACCCTGTTACTTGTTTAAAAGAGAGAAAAGAACCAAACAAAAAAATGCCAAAGACAGTGACTCTGAGCATTTCCTCAGTAATGATTCATTCTTGACCCAGCCCTGACCTTGTCACTAATATTTAGAAGTAGTGTCTTGTATTAATGGTAAATATCTGAGTTTGCTAATCTGTCCGAATTCGAACAGCTTGTTCTTATTTGGAGGGAAGAGGACGTATATTCACTTTATTTGACAGCTCTTCCATGTATGTTGGGTCTAATGGTGTCTGATTTTATATGGGTTTGCATTTAATCTGCTTCTGTGTGTTGCTGCTGATCACCCCCCTCCTGTATAACCTCAGGATATCTAGTGTCATGTAAATATGTTTTCTGGACAGCCAGGCTCCAGGGTGAGAGAATGGCTCAGTCCTTGCCACATTGTTACTGTGAATGCAGGACCATCATTATCTTCCAACTTTTTACTGACTGGATGGGTTTGGATGAGTTTGCACTCTAAAGTTAGTGGGTGGCAGACAGAGAGGATCATGCTTACAAAAGCCTAAGGAAATAGTGCTGAAAAAGTAGTAGCTTTACGACTGAGTATTACAAATTTCACTTCTTTGT
Source organism: Promerops cafer (assembly GCA_013398275.1). Classification (NCBI taxonomy): domain Eukaryota; kingdom Metazoa; phylum Chordata; class Aves; order Passeriformes; family Nectariniidae; genus Promerops; species Promerops cafer. The sequence continues at coordinate 116,287 of VZSE01004202.1, read as the reverse complement.
CTCTTTCTTCTCTAGTACGTACAGAACCCTTAGAAACCTGCTCCAAACATCCTGGATCATCTGTTCGACTCTTCTGACTAAAATGTTGTGGTGGTTTCACAAACTGGGCAGAAACACTGATTAAGTGCAGTGGTTTTTGTTCACCAATCTGAGTTTTCTGTCCAAAGCACCAATTAATGTAGTGGGTCTAGCACTGGCCAAATGCCAATGCACCCACTAGAATTATTTACTCATTTTCTGCTGTGAGATAAGGATTAGGAGGAGAGCAAAGCAGGCTCAAACTTTAAAGGGTATAAAGAAAACTTTATTAATAGAACTAAACATAAATAATAACAAACAGGAATAAACCTTCAGAACACTTGTCCTCCCCCCAACTCCTTTTTCTTTTCCCATTGACAACCTAAAGAGACAAAATTTGTTATTTTCAGTCAGTTTACCACTTCTAAAATAGTCTTTCTTCAGTTCAGTTAGGGAGAGGAGTCTCTCCTGCCATGCCATGGAGATTTCTTCACAAGGAACAGTTCACTCATGGTTTTAATTGCCATGAAGAGCAGCCACCTGGAAATCTGCAATCATGAAATCCCTCCCACGTTTGGTAGTTTTCCCCATGACTACCACCATGGGTCATTTCAGCTTATTTGGGTGCAGTTTTAAGGATGACCTGTTCTAGTATAGAAACAAAAGTTCCTTTCTTTTATCTCTGGGAACAGAGGTTTTCTTCTTCTATCCCTGGGGCAAATTTCTCATCTCTCTCTGTTCAAGCTTCTCCTTGGATCACAGCTACTTCAACATCTGCTTATTTCACCACTGGTGCTTCTGCTCACGGCTGTAGTTAGAATGCTACATCCCCCCCAGTACAAATGTACACACCATTTGGCTAGAGATATTCACCTGTGTAAAATTTGGATGTTATTTTTGTTTTTATAGGATCAAGCCTCAAAACTTCATATAATTAATGCAATCTTTAAGTTCACTGAATTTGTTCTGCTTTCTGAAAATCATGCTATTAATTCCATAAAAACTGTAGACCAATTGACTTGCTTTTCTCCACTTTGATATCTGCCTGCTTGGCTATAAATCAGTGTGGATGAATGATCAGTTTAGACTTCTGTGTCTTTGAGTTGTGCTATTTCAGGGCTTTATATTACTTGCAAGCAGTATAACTTTATAATAATTATTCACATCATTCTAAAACAGTTTTGTGTTTCTGGCTTAACATCCCTAAGTGTCTGGGGTTGTACTATGAGTAGTGTGCTCACCTGTGTACAAAAACTAATTTAATCCATTCTTGTAACAATTATGGTAAACTTTATATGATCCTTTTACTCTACTGTTGTTTCTGAATTTGTGTTTGGTAACATTTCAAAAATTAAAGATGTTATGAAGAGAGTCTCTTACAAGTGTTGCACAGTAAGGTAATGCAAGCATTACATCAAAACCATTATTTTCTTCTCTAAAGTAATCTTCTTATCACACATCCTTTGACACCTTTATGCTTGACATCGCATAGCTGCAAATTTTCTATAGTTTGTAGGATAGTGTCAATTTCTGTATCTTTTTCCCCTCTTGACATTTACTAATTTGTGATTTTATGCTGTCTTGGAAACTGACCTATTTTTATACATAGCTTTTTTGATACTCAAGAAGTCACACACATGATTTAGCTATCTCACAGGCTTAATACTGAATTCATTATTTTCATTTTGTGTTACAAAATGCCTCTTTCCTTATTCATTTTTTGTCTCCTAGGACTAAAAACAAGTATGCTTTAGGTGGTAGATGCGGAGACTAGAAAGTCCTTATGACACTGGTGACATAGTACATTTTTACAAGAATAAGGTGGGACCCTGGAGCCTGGTATTTTTAACCTAGTTTCTAAAGCCTTTCAAGTCTCTTGCTTCTTTCAGAATTATCAATGTTTTCATGAGATAGCTATCATAGCTATAACCTTATATAGCTAAAAAGATCTTTGCCTTACCCTGTGCTATTTTTTGAGGCATATCTCCTAGTCACAAATGTACCAGCTTTTCTGCCTTTTCAGCAACCTTACAGACAACATAAGCTATGGAAAGGTTAGATGTTATGGTATTTGCTGTGTAACTGCAAAAAAAAAAAAAAAAAAATTTAAAAATTTGAGTCTTCCAAGTGCAAAAGGAAAGTAGAAATCCAATCTCTCTGGGGAATGTTAAAGAACGGCCAACAAATAATTCAGTGATGCTCATTTACTATTTTGACATTTGAAAACTTTATCCTAGCTTTTCTCTTATGCCTCCATTTTGAGGATGATAGTGATCATTCCCATGCAAGTTGAATAACCAGGTTAGTTTTCTATTTTTATGTGGATTCAGCTGCCAGTAGCTAACAATAATTATGTTGCTAGTCAACACATAATTTTAAAAGTAAATAACCTGAATAAGAACTGAAGGAATTAAATTTTCCTGATGATTCTATTGCTTCTTCCACACTGTTCAACTTTTAAAAAGTTAATTGATGCCTTGTATCTCTTACATATCTAAAGTACACTTCACCTACAAGTCTGAGCTCTTCCTTTTCAGATACAAACAGATTTTCTGCCTGGCAGGCATCTAAACTGAGTTTTAGGTTTCCAAAATTCTCTCAAGTCCTTTTCTGTCTCAAAGTGAAAGCACCCTCCTTTAATGTATCACATAAAAATCCAGAACAGTAGTGTGTGCGAGACTTATAATTTATAAATCTGATCCTATTTTTAGTTTAAAAAAAGAGTGACAGCAGAAAGATATTGTGCAATTGTGGAGGATCTGTGAGGTGGGTTGAGGAATGGAAAGCTGAGGTTTTGCTTTGTGTGAAGTGTGCCTGTTGAGTTTTGCTTGGTGACTGGTGGCAATGGCAATGCAGCTGTGAATTTCCACTCGTCCTTCTGTCATGTGCCCCCTTTCTGTGTATGTGCACAGACAGCCACACACCAAACCATCACTCCTTTTGCAGTCCCATTTCAACAATTTCCTTGTTTTCTAGTTCCATCTTTTCTTGGAGAGGAAGTGTGAGAACCCTGCTACCTACAAATTCTTCACAAACAGAATGGCCAGATTTCATTTGGTATTTTCTCATCCTGTCCTGGAATCAGAGTCCTGTAAGAAGTGAATATTTCTTGCAGTTCATCTTCCCTCATTCTCCTTTCTGCTAGTGACAAATTTCCTTTATGCTTCCTTTCTGTCATCAGGACAAATTTCAGGCTTTTTGGGATCTTGTTTTGCCTTGTTACTATGAGTTCATACAGGTGGCTCCCACAAAATGTCACACAAAACATGTCTTATGCTGCAGGTATGTGTACTGTGGTGTCTTCATATCAGGTCCAAGTATGAAAACTATGTGTTGCTAACTTGTTTCTTTTAAAAACACAGACCATCACGTCTTTTTGAATAGAATTATTAAGGAAATGCAACATGGAAAAATGACAAAGAACTGCTTTGTCTGGATTTCTTTTTCATAATTACGCAGGTAAAAATCTTGCTTATGCAAATTCACTAGTTTGTGTCAAGTTGCAGGGCTGAATCTTGGCGAATCAACCTTTTGTATTTAAGACCACTTTTTTGTTTAAGTGCATTGCATTTTGATTTCCCTTTTTAAAGCATCACTGTCAATAGTATCATTTTAAATACTCTCTCTTTTTCTAGTTTGGCATACTTTAATGGCTATGCTGCAGAACTTTTTTACTTTAATAGTTTTTACTGATTTCATGCTGTGGTTATAGAGTGAACATTAGAAATTATCTGCAGAGAGAATTAGAGGGTGTAAGTGTGATTGTCTGAGTCATGTAAATGCCAAAAGCTTTTTGTGACATTTTTCAGACTTTAAAAATGGAAATATGTTATTTGCACATTGGCTCCTGATGGAATATGACACACTGCAGGCACGCAGTGAGTTTAAGTTCGGGCTTTAGGCCATTAGGGGCTCTGTATACATATATGCCTCTGAAAATAAATGAAACAAACTGCTTTCTGCACAGACATCCCTTGTTGATGAGCCAAAGAAACTCCATCAGGTCAATGAAAGCAAATAGGATTTATGGACTTGCTGGAGCCTGTTATCCAGACTCAAATGTTATGGAAGGTTTTTCTGACTTGATGTAACTTTTGTCTTTTCTCCCAAATGAGTTTCAATATCCTTGTATTTGCCTATGAAATATTAATATTGTCCAGTACAATCTGGGTTTAAAAGCTGAAATTTGAGCTGAATTGCATTTCAAGTTTGTAAAAAAAGGAGCATCATCCTTTTAAATCTATGATCTTTAAGCATATCCCATCCTCCACCATGAATATTTTCCCTTAAACTAGTCCCAAAGGATTCATTCTATTTTATATTTTATTCATTTTTATTTTATTATATCAGGCTGGAGAGCAAGCATGTAAGAGATTTTCCCAGCTCTCTACTTTTCTACCTCATCCAAGCCATTCTCAAAATCCAAGTGGGAACCATAGAGGATGACACTTGAACAAGAGCCCGTGCCTGGCAGTTCACAGACAGAAGAACCCTGGTGGCACTCAGTAAAACAGTTAAACATCAGACTTACCCCACTGAACTTTTACACCAACTATATCCTTACAGGACCCCACTTTGCTTGCCTCTGGACATACTGCTTATGGGGTTGGATTATAACTTTTTGGCCATTTGCCTTTACAACTTGTATTTTTCAGAACTGTGATGTGATAAAGGCATAAGGGGTAAGTGATGCATTTGTAGTTCTTTGGCCATATAAATTTTCTGATATCTGGAAAGGAAGGGCACTTCCTGCTCAAATGCACCACCTGAGTTGATGGGTGTGTGTGGTCAAAGAGTTATATATTGCATGATGAGCCCAGTCCACCTCAGCAGCTAATGTTAAATATTAAATGTTCTCAACACACCACAGGATTAGGATGTGAAAATGACTGTTAACTAGCAAACACCGCTATGATTTGGAAACAAACATTCTTTGAGGTTTCCATGCGTATTAATAAATTTTTTTTTTTTGTCTGGTTTTTTTTTTTTTTCTTTTTTAATGTGGTAAAAAAGAGCTAGACTGCTGTAATCCATCAATAAGTAGTATTTCATTTCTAGCTGGTGTGATGGATGGATTTGTCTGGATGTCAGATGCCCACAAAGCCACTTTATGGCTCCCACTCTTCAGGTGAGGAGGGGAGAGAAACTGTCATGGGAAGCTCATCTGTTGTGATAAGGGCAAGGAGACTCACCCATTAGTGCCAAAACAGACTCAACTCAGAAATAAATTTATTAATAATCACATCAAAGTAGAAAAATAAGAAATAAAGTCAAACTTTAAAACACCTTTGCCCAACCCCTCACTTCTTCCCAGGCTCAGCTTCACTCCTGATTCCTTTCCCTCCCCTTTGGCAGTGGCCCAGGCAGATGGGGAATGGGGGCTGTGGTATCACAAGTGCATCACAAGTTGTGCCTGTCACTCCTTCCTCCTCACACTTCTCCCCTGCTCTCCAGTGGGAGACAGTTCTCCAGAGACAAACTCCTCCAGAGTGAGTCCTTCCCTTGGGCTACAGTTCTTTAAAAACTGCCTCAGTTTGTGTCCCTCTCCACTGTGTGCAATCCTTCGGGAGCCAGCTGCTCCAGTGTGGATCCCCCGTGGGGTCACAAGTCCTGCAAGAAAACCTTTTCTCCACAAGCCTACAGGCCCCTGCCAGGAGCCTGGTCCAGCATGGGCTGCAGAGCATGAGAATATTTTGTATTCTTGCCAGGTGATCTGTGGTCATTGCTTTGTCGGGTCTCAATATCATTTTAGCTCCTCACTTGGATTCCATTATTGTGTCTCACTGTAATTCTGATTATTGCTCATCCCAGTAACTGGTAGTTTTCTATGATTAACTAATCATCTGTTGGCCTTGTGGGAGCCTCAGAGCTTCCAGGCCTTTTCAGTGAGGTTGAATTAGATTACCTGCCCTTATTAAAACTTAGATTTAACCCAAGTAGGAAGGGAAAATTGTCCTCCTAGTGCTAATATACATAAAAATATATCACTAGACATGTTTAAGTTGCCTGAGTTGCATGGCAAACTGCCCCAGTCTGACTTGGTACAAATAAAGAATGTTCATGTTACGAATGAACTGAGCACCATGGGAAGAATTTCTGTTTCACACTTTCTTTAATAAAATTGAGACAATAATTTTTGAAAGTTGAATGTGAATAGCAGTGTGACTGTTTTGAGCATGTTAGGCTGACTGCAGGTAATTATTTGTTTAATAAAAAATGGTGTATAGGGTCTGATCCAAATCCCAGTGAAATCAATTGAAAGATATCTAACTCTGGTGTGTAGAAGACCCAGCTAGAGATATTAAAATCAGCATTTTCCAGCAACATGCCTAAGATCCTGTGCAGTAATAACACGGGATGCCACAAGACTAAAATTTTAGACTCCTTAATGGAATCCTGATTTAAAATTGTAATCTGCTCTGAAATTGTCATCTGTGCCACACTATGTAATTACAAGAATGCATTTTATAACTTTGGATCACTTTGTATTGTAGAACAACTATGTATATTAAAGAAAATATAAGTGCAAAATATGTCTTTTTAATTACATTATTTTCAAGGACTAACTGTATGGTCAAGGAACAGCAGAAATCTGTATGAAATGGTATAAAAGAACACAGATAAGTGTGGGACATAAATTCACCTAGCATTTGTTGTAAGGATGCTTGGCTTGATTTTCTCTGAATGGAGCAAATTTTATGGACAATAGGAGGTTTTGTGCTCTGTTCTTTGCTTTTCTGTGCTTCCTCTCAATTTTGTAGCCTGCATCTTAGTCCTTTCTCAGCTGTTCTGTGGCCATCTCAAAGCAGAAAGCATGCAGGAAAGTGTTCTTGCAGGTCATTTGCATCTGTGTGGGGAATAGGAGAATGCAATATTAAAGCCATGGATATCAAAGCTATGAATGAATTTTAGTAAAGCTATCAGATTACAGCAGTCATGGTCCTCATGTTTTTTACCTAGCAGTGTCAATCAAAGAGTGAAGTGAAGGGTCTAAGTGCTTGTAATGGACAGAGAGTGAAGTCTACTCAGGTGATGTGGCAGAAGTGAAGTAATTCCTTCCTCTAGGTCTCAGTAAATTCTGATTTCACTCTGATACACTGCTCTTCAGAGAAGTAACAGCCTGCAATTCTCATTAAAATATGCAAAAGCTTATTATTATGCCTGATCACCGCATTTGTGTTTCCTTGTAATGCTGGCATCATTATAGCTGTAAAGTGTGTCAATTTACTTACAATGAAGATCTACAGCTCAGGCACACAACCGAGTTGTAGAGGATTAATACGTTTCTGTGCATCAGCAGTGCCATGGTAACTGCTATTAACTGCCTGTGCAGATGTTTGAGCTCACTCCAGTTGCAAGGCAATGTGATTTATCTGCAGCTCTGGAAGAACTTTCCACTAAGCTGCACTACTTTTTTTTTTTTTTTTTTTTCCTGATTGCTCAGAGTCTGTGAAGCATTGTGGGGCTAAAGGAGCTCTGGATAAAGATGTGAGGGTACAGCTGGGTACCAGTGGATGTGAGGAGAAGGGCAGTAGAAAAACCAGGAAGAGAGAGTTGCCCATGGTGAGAATGAAGCTTGCAGAGCCATCCTCAGCTGGGTGGTCCCACTGACACAGGGAGTGAGCAGCCCTCACCCTGAATGATGGGGATATCCTGTATCCCTGCTCTGCAGCCTCCTGAATGGGGCCACTGAGTACAAAACACCCGAGTCAATTTTGTTGTTGAAGTTGGTCGAATACTTGGCAAATGAAGATGTTATAGCCATGCCAAAACAATTACACTCCTACACCCATGTCTTACTTGGTAAAGCCACGCTGAGAAGAGTTAATAGTAGGAGCTCAAGGGATAGATTTGTTGACTTGAAGCGTTAAAATGTCCGAATCAGTACTTTACTTGTAAGACTATCTGAAAAATTATTTTACTGCTGTTAAAATAATAAAGATTTTTTGGGAATGTTTTATTTGGCCACTGGCTTCTGGGTTTGGATGCACCCCAATAACATTTTCCAGGCAATTTGTGCTACAATGTCTTAAAAATAGAAGTTGATATTATCCGTCATATGTCTTCAGGAGTTGGGTTTTTTCCCTTGCCTTGCCTTGCCCTGCCTTGCCTTGCCTTCCTTTCCCTTCCCTTCCCAGAACTTCCCCTCCCCATAAACCCCACCAGTGTTTCATTCCAGCAGAAAAAGGTCAAGTGTCTCAATCTTTAAGTACATGCTAGAGGATGGAAAACTTGATTATAGCACTTTTCCAATGTATTAGAAAAGATCCAGATTAATATCACCTGGAAATGTGGAACCATCTTTAATAATGAAATAGAATATGAAAATTTTTGTTAAGTTCATTGTTATATGAAATGTTAATATTATTATTGTTTTTCTGAGATGAGCTTTCCTGCCATTTGAAATCGTTGCCATGGTCTTTCTATTTTAGAAATCTTGAATCTAATCTACACATTTGGTAATCTGTCATTTCTTATGGTTAAATCAGCCACTTAATTGGAGTGACATTTTACATTCTAAAGCATCCTCTCTGAGTTATTTCTACGTCTTATTGATTCTTTCTGCTTAATGGCAACAAGAAACAGCTCCTTAGCTACCCACAAAGCTGAAAGTCTCATCAAAGCTCTCATCCCTGCTAAATGCTCTTCTCTAGATTCAAGAAACACGACGCTCTCCTGCTTTTATCCACCCTGAATGCTTACAAAACGACCATTTCTGTGTCATAACTTCAGTCTGTCATTTTGACCATAGCACTCTCTGTATATGCACACTTTCTTGAATACCATCTGGCTCCTTGTTATCTGCTCTACTCAACCCAAGCTGTCTGCTTTAACATTCAAAGGCTTCCCTGACCTAGCCTTACTACACATCAGTTCCTTGTCAAAATATTGACTCTAAATTCCAGCCTGGCTGGGATGCCAGCTTTCATTTTCTACATCTACTTGTCCCAGTATCCCTCATGATTAGAAAAAGCTGCCTGTAAGCATTCAATTTGCCTTCATCTCCTCTTTTAATGCTTTTCTTTAAAACAAACTGTTCAATGACTTGCTTCTTGCCAGTAAAAATTGGCTGGAGCACAGAAAGCACATTTTTTTCAGGCTGAATATAATTTCAGTGTTTCTTTGCACACCCTCACCTACATTTAATGAATTATATATTGTTCCATTCTCTCTGGTTCTGTGGTCTTAAGGCCTTTTATTTTGGGAGGAGTGAGGAGATAGACGATATTTCTAAATATATAATGTGCTTCAGCCTGAAAAACTTTGAAATAAATATACTTGCAGAGCAACATAATATGTCATTCCTGTGAGCTTTAATTATTCCTTGTGCAGTACTCACAGTATCTGGTAACAGAGGGAGCAAAGCATTAGAGGAAACCTTTTTGTTCTCTGCTGTACTTTGAGCAGTACTGAGCATCTGCTTTGTTGGACCAGCCCCGAAATCCCACTGCTTTGGACTTGTGCCTCTCCAAGCATTCCTGGTAAGAGCTGACCCTCTAAAACAGATGTTCTGTGACAGGGCTGTGCTCCAGGGCAGGGGCTGGGGCAGGGGCAGGGCCAGGGATGGGCTCCAGCTCAGTCCAAGGCTCTGTGGAAGGTGACACCAGAGCTGTTCAGCCCTCGAGGCTCCTGCTGTGAGACCATCTCGCTAAATCAAAGGGTCAATGTCATCAATTTTAATTCAATCCTTGTTTCCTTTAAACGGCCATGTAAAGAAGCACAGATTCTGGTTATCAAACCAGCACCTTCTCACTGTGAATTGGATGTAAATCCATTCATTTTTGCTGTGAAAGTTTATCTAAATGCCAACAGCCAAAGAGTGCTACAGGTTAGTAAACAACTCCCATAGTCCTGCTCTGAGTTTCTTCGCTGCTCTTTCTGATAGTAACACCAATAAAACAAATTATTTGTACATCCATTGATTATTCCAACAAGCATTCATTTTTTTTTGCAGGAGTTGAACAAAACAAACAAGCTACTGTCTGGATTGACAAAATGGATGAATAATTTTTTGACCACTGGTTATAGATATAGCTGTGTAACTTAATGAGAAAGCTTTCACATTTCTGGGGCAAACCTGACGACCTCCTTTGAAGTGATCTGTCCTCCCCTCAGCCAAAATAGGATCATTTCTGGAGGTGGGGTGCAAGGCTTGAAAGAGCAATGAGCTAATCTGGCATGTATTTCATACCCTTTAGGCAACATTCATTGTTTCCTATCTAATATATAACTGAAGTCAGTTCTAGGAAGTGATGGGTGGGATAAAGTCAGGCTTAAAATAAGTCAAAAAGACATGCAATAAAATTAGAACAATTTTAAAAAAAAAATCCAAATTAAAGCATAATAAATAATGTGCTTAGACATGTATAATATGCATTGAACTCAGTTACTGAGTAGCTTGTCATCAAAATATAGGTTTACCTGAGGTGTGGCATTGCCTGTTGGAGAAATAAGGAACAAATCAATACATGAAATTTTAGTTCTGTCCTCAGTGAAACTTTTCAATATTTGATTCAAATTTTTAGTTCCTTTCATTACAACTGAGAAAGAAGATTATTTTTTAATGTCTGAAAGCTAAAAATAGTTTCAGATTTAAAAGAACCTGACTTTGTCAGTGAAGTACATAGCTGAGATTTGGAATTACCCATTCAGAGTAGGGGTCTAGCCATACTTCTTGTTCACATAAGCATCATGGGGGTTAAAAAAAGGTTCCAGACAACCAAAGGTATGGCTCCATGAAATTTCCACCTCAAAACCACTCATAGTGGGCAAAAAACACATCACAGTTTGATGAAACAGGGCAGGTAGCTCATGAGTGTCATTTTAACCAAGATATGTTTTTCTGACAGTTTTCCTTGTGTCACTGACAAGCCTTCTAGAGCTTTTACAGATTAAGAATTTTTAACGATTTCAATTTAATCCTCCAGCTAATAAGACTGGCATGAGGAAATATTTGAAATCTTTGGATAATTCAGCAATGTTTACAGCAGATGGCTTCCTCTTTGATGATCTGACATATTATTAGTAGGTTAGTATTGAGTTCTGACAAAATTTCAGTAAAGACATTTTGGTTCTAAATCTAAATTAAAATCCTTCAATAGCAAATCTGATCTGATCTTCTTGGATCAATTGCTTCAAATTGGATTACTGTACTGAGCAAGTGATTGTAATGCAGCGTATGAGAATTGATTTGCTCTACGAGAGTTTATCTCACTTTAATTGGATAAAGAGAAATTTGTTACCACTTCAGAGTTTTACAGATTTTGATATATAATGGTTTTTGATCTATAGTGATGTTCTATGCAAAACTGCATCTGGTGGTTTACTGAAATGAATTACTATTGCCTACCTACTGCATTATGACACATGGCACATAGATTCTGATTCTATGAGGCTCAAAAAAAATTATGTCATAAAAAATCATATTTATGCTTAATGTATGCGTGGGCTAGATACAAATTATTGCTACACACCTTCTGTGTGCATAATTTTCAGAACTCCAAAGATCAAATTAATGAAATATATCACAGGAATGTTCAACTTCATTCATGGAATAGTTTGTTTAGAATAAACATTCTACATAATTTTCTGCGATTTTCTTTTTTTCAGGATGCATTTTAAAGAAAATAAGAAAATTCAAGAGACACCCAAAAGGTTAGATTTATGAATGAAACTCTTTCTTCCCCCACAAAAGCCAAGTGAGCAACTTGAAGATGCTTCTAGGCAGCTGTATCTTCCTAACTTCTGTTTATGTGACAGATTGCAGAATCTGCTTTTGGCAACATTTCCTGCTTCAAATTTTCACAGAGTGAAATGCTCTTGAAAAGCTTTTGACTGTTTTCTTCACCTCTTTTTAATCCTCAAAGGACTGGTACTTCATGGGTATCCTAATTTTTTTTGTGTGTTTCTGTTACCTCTCACTTTGCTACTTTTTATATTTTTAATTTTTCTTCAGAGCCACTTCTTGCTTACAGATCCCCTCAACAGCTAATATAGCTGAGAGAAATTCTTTAGGGAGAGAAGTTCTTCAGATTTCTGTAAAAAATCTCTCAACTAGATTCTATTTGTTAGCACAGGGAATTAATACAGAAAGAAAAGAAAAGAAAAGAAAAGAAAAGAAAAGAAAAGAAAAGAAAAGAAAAGAAAAGAAAAGAAAAGAAAAGAAAAGAAAAGAAAAGAAAAGAAAAGAAAAGAAAAGAAAAGAAAAGAAAAGAAAAGAAAAGAAAAGAAAAGAAAAGAAAAGAAAAGAAAAGAAAAGAAAAGAAAAGAAAAGAAAAGAAAAGAAAAGAAAAGAAAAGAAAAGAAAAGAAAAGAAAAGAAAAGAAAAGAAAAGAAAAGAAAAGAAAAGAAAAGAAAAGAAAAGAAAAGAAAAGAAAAGAAAAGAAAAGAAAAGAAAAGAAAAGAAAAGAAAAGAAAAGAAAAGAAAAGAAAAGAAAAGAAAAGAAAAGAAAAGAAAAGAAAAGAAAAGAAAAGAAAAGAAAAGAAAAGAAAAGAAAAGAAAAGAAAAGAAAAGAAAAGAAAAGAAAAGAAAAGAAAAGAAAAGAAAAGAAAAGAAAAGAAAAGAAAAGAAAAGAAAAGAAAAGAAAAGAAAAGAAAAGAAAAGAAAAGAAAAGAAAAGAAAAGAAAAGAAAAGAAAAGAAAAGAAAAGAAAAGAAAAGAAAAGAAAAGAAAAGAAAAGAAAAGAAAAGAAAAGAAAAGAAAAGAAAAGAAAAGAAAAGAAAAGAAAAGAAAAGAAAAGAAAAGAAAAGAAAAGAAAAGAAAAGAAAAGAAAAGAAAAGAAAAGAAAAGAAAAGAAAAGAAAAGAGAAAAGAAAAGAGAAAAGAGAAAAAAAAGCATTCTAATACTGACTCTTCATATGAAGGTCCTCTGGGAAAAGAGCACCTGAAATATACCATCTTTTTAGTTTAGGCTGAAAATAGACCAAGGTTATCCTGGCTTTTGCAGCTGTAAACCAATTCAGTGGATCCAATCTTTGTTTTCTCTAACCCAGCTTTTTTTTTTTTTTTTTTTTTTTTTTTCCTTGGTTGTTTGAATTTGCAGTTTATATGACTATGGGATATTTTCTAGCTGAATATTCTTTATGTTACTGTTAGGAGTTTGCAAAACAGACAATATTCACACTTTTTCCTCTGGATCTGAGAAGCATGAAACACTTGAATGTGTTTTAAGTGCATAGGAATTTGTTTAACAGAACGTTTTAAGTTAGATTCCAGTACAGTAAACACAAGTTTTGAAGACCCAAAGGCTTCAAAAATGTCCCTTTAAGAGGTAGGAAGACTATTTCTAAGATTGCAGCTTGCAGCAAGGTCATGCTTGAGTATATCATACTCATCTGAAATCTTACTTTCCTGCAGCAGAACTGCTACATTTTCTTTAAAAATAACTCCCTGACGTTAATTACTGTCATTCTCTTATTTTTGAGGAATGTCCTGTAGTCTTGACCATATAAGCAAAATATGAAATGAAATTTCATGAAAACTCATTGTGCAATAGGTCTAAATGTCCATCTCCAAACCATTGTCCAGCTCCTCACCTGTGAAGATGCTTTAGTTCTAACTGTTGTTGGTTTTGCTGGTAATCTTTGCTGCAATTTCATTAGTTTCCTGAAAGATAAGAGCTGTGGGACTTCTGATTTACATAAAGTTGAAAACTGTTTACACACACCTCTTGCCAACTGATTAATGTAATACCTTCTGGCATTAAGAATCATGCTTCGATTTGAACATATGGTTGCTTTTGATATAATATGTTTTTAGAAGCAAAATTTTAAAGTAAAATCTAATCCAAAACTTGAAGAGAGAACAATTTCTTAAAAAAATAATTTTCATAGAAGTTTTTTTTTTTTTCACGTGTCCAAAGAATTGGTTAAGCTGCAGATGCTAAGGAAGTAAGAAATTTTGTTAGATAAATTATTAATAGGTAAATGCTCATCTGCTTGAGAAGCATGACACTCAGCAGACCACCACAGGACCATGATATTAATTTTAATGAAAGATTTCTGAAATACAAACAGTAATGTGTTTCAAGAAAAAAAGGGCTGGTTTATTAAAGATTGTGCAAGATCTTCTTTGTTGTGCTTTACACTTGTAAAGTCTAGGTGTGATGCTGATACCATACACATTCAGGTATTAGAAGGGAAGGAATAAACACAAAGCATATATAGAAAAGTGTTCAAATAGCCCCATAAGAACTTATAAAGGTTTGGCATAGATTGATCTGTTCATACGTTAAAAATTACAGTTTACCAGAATGTTGCTTTCTTAAAGGTATAGAAACCCCATATTTATTGTAAAACAGCTGAATACAGTTTGGCTTCTCATCGAGGACTTAGTCAAGTGATGAGGCCTGTGCTTCTCATTATACTTTTTGTACACCAGCAGGAAAACATGTACTTTCAGTCTAGATTGCTTTTATTTTAAATGAAAAATAAAATTAAGTAAATGGAGAGCAATGTAAAGATGGAAAATTCCCACAAAAATAAAATGCCCATTGTTAATCTCAAATGTTCTCCACCTTGTAGTCTTTTGCTGCTGTTATATTTCACTTCTTTAAAGATTTAACTGGCAGAGAAGAAGACAAGAAGAACTGCAGTCCTTTCCCCTCTCACACAAACTTTGCATTTTTCAGTTTGTGGTGGTGATGAGCTAATACCATATATTAGTCATTGATCATGCTGGGCAATAATACAGACTTTAACTGGCTTTTTGAGGTTTTCATGTTATGTGTTTTCAGGTTTGGGAACATTTCCAGAGCATCACCCAGGTCTGGGTGCTACTGAGAACAAAATCATAAACAATCAATGGCAGTCAGGTCTGCCAACATAAGAGTTGCTGGAGGCGTTCCTGGTTTCCAGGTAGTGATAAATAGCAGTTTCTATAGGATTTTGTGAGACCTGCTGATGTAAGAGGTGACATTATGAGAAAATTACAGGCTGCAAAAAATGCGTTCTCATTTCTTGACTTCTATTTCTACACTTCTTATGAAAAGTTTAGCTGTTGTTATCATTTGAAAATATTATTTTTAATTTTTTTACATTTGTCTTTTGTTAAGACATCATCTTCAAGGTAAATATCAGCTGTTTTGGAAGGAGAAATTATACATGAATAGTAAAATTTTTACCGCTTACAGACAGATATATATTTTTTTTTTCAGTAGCTACCATTTTTGTGTTTCCTGTTGTCAGATAGGAAAGAATGTTGAGATTTTCCTACAGACACATTCTGAGTTATGAAACACTTTTACCACCTGTTTTAATATTACAGCCTCTAGCTATTTCATGTTGTATTCTCCTAATAGTTTCCCACAGAGTAATTGAAGTATTTCTCTTTCTGGATTCTTCTCCTGTTGTCAGACTTACAGGCAAAATTATTTGGTACTCCTGCTCTGTCTGTATACCCTTGGGATAATTGTAATCAGCAAATACAGTCTTCTGATAGTACAAGTCTATTTGCATCCCCCATTTCCTTCTTTTTAGGTGTTGTTTGTCTGATCTTAATCACATTCCGTTCACAAATGTGGTCAGCAAATGCCTGCTGTCACATTCATGTTCTTTGCTGTTTGGTGCCATGGGGGAGTCTCACGTCTGCAAATTCAGGCAGGCTCCTGAACAAAACAGGCATTACAGAAACATCCAACAACAGCAGCAGTTGTTGTTCAAAACCATTCGAATGCAGCCGTGCCACCTCCTCAGCTGCAATCTTGCAGTCCTTCCACTTCTCAGCTGCCATGCCAGTTGCTATGCAATTGTCTCCAAAATGAAATAATTGTACATATTTAATCCTGTCTCTCGGAAACCTGGCTTTCCTGGCCTGAAAGAAAGGATGTTGGAAGCTCCAGGTTGCCTCCTGCCCCCCTGAAAGGCTGCTGTCAGTCCCACCTGCACTGCCTGGGTAGGGAGGGGGATGCCAGGCAGGGGACAGGGGCACACACGGGACATGCCTGGCTGCTGCCAGCACCACTGCTCTGCATCTGCCAGACAAATCGAGCCCCTGGTGCAAATCCAGGCATGTGGGGCCATGTCTGCCCCTCTCTGTACCTCCTGGGGGAAAAGCAAATGGGTTAAAATGTGACAAAACTGACTACCATTAATACGCACTACTACTCTTAGTGCTTAAAGAGGACCAAGAGAATATATATATATATATATATATATTATGTCTTTTTAAATTACAATAAACATATTGAGAGGTGTTTGGGATAATTAATTTGACATTTTTGTTAAAGGTCTCCTCGAATAAAGGAAAAGGGTAATTTTCTTCCTGTAACGCTGTACTTCTGCTCTTATTTGAAGTAAATCATCAGTGTGGGGAAAGTCAAAGAAAGATATCTTTAAGTTTCTTTCATGCTATACTATTTATAGGCAGTTAGGAGACTACACTTACATTTATGCTCTAAGAGCCAAGCTGGAACTGAGGAATAGAGTGAATAAGTCAGTTTTATTTGTTGTTCTCTCCAGACATATCTACAAACGTTTGCAGTGTTGGGAAAGTGGGCTGAAAGTAACTTCCAGTCCTCAGACCTGTGCCATATCTGAATCTACCATCTTGCATGTAAGATCTCACAAAATTTCTTCTGATTTGCCACATAAATATAGGGAAACCACATTAGAGGTATGTGGCTTCCTTCAATGATTTGCAAATGCAATTACCTTACAGCAATAAATATCTGTCAATAAATGTAGTACACAGGCAGAAAGCAGGATCATTCTGCCTAAATTTTTCTAAATACCTTCTTTAGGCTATGCTTTCTTGACTGTATAAGTTACATAAATAAAATAATAGAAAAATTATCTCTTAATTGATTTTCAAATCTATTATTCTTTGCAGATTTCCTATAATATGCCTATAACAAGAAAGGAAATAATTAAAGTTGGTTGTAGTAGAATTTTTAATATAGAAATACGTTAGTATCTAAAGTTTTTTATTCATGGAATTTAGTGTTTCTTAAATACTTTCCAGTTAAATAATAATATTACCTTCTTTAATTGAAATATCTTTTTTTGCTGCCCAGAAGAATAGTGTTCCTGTTTCATTTATGGAAAATGCCAACTTCTTGTCAATACATGGATAAGAAAGAAGGAAAAATTTTATTCTGTTGTGATTAAAATTACAATTTTTTAAAACTATCTTGAGGAATGACTTTTTTTTTCATTCTCTGTTGTTGTAATATTGAAGATTTATTGGAAGAACTTTCTATACCTTGATTTTTTGCAATTATTATGTACATTAATCTGCTTTATAATCACTTCCTTATACCTGTTTTATGTTTTCAACTTGAGCCTAGCCTGGAAATTGCCATATTGGTGTATTAAATTAAGAATTTCCTTTCACTTGTTTCCTTTCTTGGAATACCATAAATATCCTAGTCCTATTCTATCCATCTTGATCCCCAAGCAATAAAAAACAGCTTAGTTAGACATTCCTAACCTTATCCAAATATTTTCTTAACAGACTCCCCCACTTTATCACTTACTGTTTACAATGAGTGCTATAACTCTTTCCTCACATGATTTAGGCCACATTTTTCAAGCCTGTGAGTCTTACATTAGGCATATTGGTCTATGTGCTCAGAGCAGTTGTTTAAATATTGAGACTCAGCCCAAATGTCTAAACACAGGCAGCTGCATTTTAATGTTAAGTTCAAAAATTACACTGCTGGGGACTTGTCCTTGTAGGTCATTGAGAAGTCAGTAGAAATTAAGTGGGCTGTGCTAGCATTATGCATGCACCATATTTGTCTTAGCAATGGAAGTGGGTTGGAGTTTCAAAATTTCACCTGCAAATTTGTGTTTGTGCAGTTTAATTTGTGTTTAATGAATCTAATAGACTGTATAATGATAGGAAAAAGTCTGCATGTCTGGAAAACAGATTTCGGTCTTCTAATTCATCTTGCAGTGGAGTTTTCAACATTTGAATGATTTATGATTGTCCATAACATGTGCACTGCTTTTGAAATGCAAGCCACCAAGAAAGGAATGGAACAATTAAAGAAACAAAATGTATTCCTTATGAAAACCTTCTCACAATCAGATTCATGCAAGCAACTTTTAAGAGAAATCTTAATTATCATTGTGCCTGTCACCTCTCACTATTTTATTCAGTTTAGAGTTGTCTATTTTTATCCTCAAGAGGGTTAACATCTCCATTTTCTCAATGATAGAAACAACAATATTGGTACATTTTTATGACACTGCAGCCTTTCCATATGTCCTGGGTGTCACTGCCTGTGTTCGTGCACCATCACATAATGAGGCGTGTTTTAGGAGCTTAAATCCCTCTTTCCCCTTCATTATGCATGTGGCATGCAATGCAATTTGCTCCATAACAGATGTCATAGCTAAGTGCCCAGGCTCGTGTCATGATTCATTCATTTGAAGACAATATGTTGCTGCAAAGTAGAGCTTTTCAAAATCTAGGAAAATTTTTGTGTTTGCCTGAGCACTCTAGATTTTTATGCTGTACTGTTCAGAGATGGATAGGCTAAAACATCAGGTATAAATAGATTTGTGCTTGGGCCTAGAACACAGATTGGAAATTTGACATCTGACTATTCATCTATTTCTTTGACTTTTTAACTTCCTCACCTAGAAGGAATTATCCTATTTTGAAGTTGCAGTGCTTTTCTTTTAAATTTTTATCTTGATTCAACTCTTACTTCTACAGACTCCTATAAAAATAAATTATACAGTTCAAAAGTCATGCATGCAGTTATGGAACAACTTTTGGGATCTAAAAAATGAGAGTTTGATGTCTCGACAAATTTGGTGGAATATTATTATACTGCCTTTCTAAAGCTAGCAGAATTCATGTCAGGCAGCATTTTACATAAGATTGTCACAAAACATGGTCTATCTTTATGGGAAAAGGCAGATAGTAATAAGTTAGACATCAATGATGATTTATCTGAATGTGAATTTACAAATGAGGTAGCTCAAATCTTGGAGTTAGAAATATGATAGTCATACAGCAAAATTTTAAAGGCTTTCTCTGGGCAATAATTATACAGAAAGCATCCAGCAGGTCTGTTGGAGGCTCAGAATTTATGCTAATTGGAACTTAAAATGTATGCAACCAAAAAAAAACTAAGTTAATCTCACTTTTTTTTTTTAATATTAGTTAGACCAAAATTATTTCTGTGCAGAGACTTAATAGAAAGATGTGTCTCATATAGGTACCTCCAAACGGGATCATTCACCACACTCCAGTGTCTTCACTGACTGCTTGAACACCACATTGGCTCACTCAAGTGCTTAGCACAGCTTTGGAAAAAGTGAAAATCTAAAACCGTTTTTTCAAATTAATTTTTATTCTGATATTTAAGAAATATCCAGTAACTGAAATGAGGTGAAGTCCATAGTGAATTTGTTCATTTAACATTTCCCTGCTTCTTGCAAGGAGCAATGCAAAACCACTAGAATTTCTCACTGGGCGTTGTTTGGAATACTCTCCTGAAAATGTAGATATTGATTTTCCATCTGCATTTGAGGATGCCTGATGGGAGATATTTTGCTCTTGATTGTGCTGTCAACTGCCTTCTGCACGTGTCTCTAATAACAGGCTGTAGTGCCCACCAATAGAGTTTGAATGAGAAGGGTTCCAAATTCTACACAAAATCTTGTGTATCAGATAGGGTTCCAGTTATGTAGACTTTATTCATATTAATAAAGATTTTCAATAGCCTTCTTCAGAAAACAGCTGGAATGATGCTCAGCATGGAATTTCACACTGTGTATATAGCATTATCTAGAACGACCTTTTATATCAGTATTATTGATCTACTGAACCTCCAAATTCCTTTGTGAAAAACCTGCTATCCTGTTTCAATAGTTTTGATGCGGTGTTCAAGACAGATTAGGAGGATACCTTGAGGGCCTGGTTTTTCCAGCATTTGTATTATAATATTTCCAACTAGATTCCTGACGTGCTCACTCCATGATTTCCTACTTTGCTTTATCTGTACTTAAGGTAAAACATGTCCAGGGAATGTGACAATAATGACAGTCTGCTGATAACACAGGAGGAAAAGAATTATCTCTCCTCACCTTTCCCATTCAAGCTGTAGTGGAGGTTTTAAGCACGGCCAACAAAGAAGGGAATTTCAGCCTTGTGGGAAGCTCTGGGCTGCAGTGCTGCACTCCACTGTGCTCCAGGAGGTGGCAAAGCAAAGATGCAGCATTCCCCAGCAGCACAGGGTGATTTCCTTTGGAAAAGGGGGGAAATGGGTGCATGCAGCAGGCTCAGGGGTGGCAGCAGCCTGGCCAGAGGGGCAGCTGGATGTTGGGCAGTGGCTGTATCCCTGTGCCCAGGGACTGAGCAGCCCTGCACTGCCAGCCAGCTCACCCAAAGGCCATGAAATGACAATGGAAAAATCCATTTTTTTTGTGTTTTTTTTTTTTTTTTTTAACTGGGGAGAACCTAAGCAGAGCTTACTGCTCAAAGCATTATTTCCATACCCACCTTAGAAGTCCATCTGAGGCAATCCTTGAAACAGGTTGATGTCCTTAGATCTAGGGTATTCAAAAAGGGGTTTCTTCTCTGCTAGTTGAATTTTTCTGTTAAAGATTTGGTGTTGTACTGCAAAGATAAAGTATAAACTACAGTTCCCAGTCTTCATTAGTATCTGCAGCCCTGATTTTAACAACCTCTCTTAATGATACACGTAAATCAATCATTTTAAGTGGTGTCTAATACTAATACTGAAAGAATATTTCATCCTTTAGTATTTATAAATAGGTTAAGAAAGGTGGTAGACTTTTATTTTAAATTCTGGGGTTCTTTTTGTTTTGGTTTGTTTGTTTTTTTTGTGATACAGAAATTTATCTTCCTTCAGGCAGTGCTCCAATTTATTCTGTGTGTATCAGGCAAGAAATATTTGTCCAGATGGAGTCATATGCCTGCATATGTCTATTTGTGACATTCTCAAAAGAAGCTAGATGGCCAAAATACATTTAGAATTTAATTTAGTTCAGCAAAAAACATGAACAAAATTTGGAAGTTTTTTGTTACCTTTTTGTGAGCTAACTTTGACTGTAGTTTAAACAGAATAGTTTCAAAAAGCAGTTCCTATGTTGGGGTTAGTTTCTTCATAATGGTGACTCTCACCCCTTTGGTAAAAGAAGGCACACTTCTTTTACTTGAAAAGAAATGTGTAAAAGAAGACAATCTAGTCCAAAGACAAAATCAAAGCTTATCAGATTGATCTAAAGGGATCTATTAATGCCTTATTTTACTCTTAAGATATTTTGTTAATAGAAAACTCCTCTTTTTTTTGGTGTAAAATCTTGGTGGCACATGAAGACCTTTGTCTTTAGTTCCAGGTTTTTGCCAAGGAAGTACCAGAGTTGTGGGTAAGAAAAACACTGGAGAAGAATAGTGTACTGAGATTATGATTTTTTTTTTTTTTTTAAGCTATTCAAAAGCAGCACTGCAAAGCTGTGCCAAACATTGTTGTTACCAGACAATGGAATGTAGGTAGAAAGCAATTTCCCTCTTCAGATACCCCCTACGTGCCTTTTGCAGTACAAATTAAGTATCAGAATCTCAGGACTAGAATATTTTAAAAGTATTTTGTAGGCTTTCACATGTTATTTTTTACTCTCAGCTACCCATCCCTTCAGGCTATCTGTCACACTGTTGGTGTGTCTTCTTTTAAAGCAGGAAAATTGCAAAAGCAGCATCTGAGAGTACGCCCAGCTGTATGATAACATACGGTTGTAATCTTTTGATGGAACTCCATTCAACTGCACACGCAGGGTTGCTGTGTTAAAAGGAGGATGTATAGAGAGATAATTGATTCTTATTTATACATACTGATTCTTGCTGGATTTTATATTTCAGGCGTGTAGACAGTGCCTCTGATTTTGTAGCCTCTGTTGCCTTTTATTTTTTCTGGCAATTACTGCCGTTTCATTAACTGTGGAGCAATTCCTTAATTTGATTCTCTGCACAGGCTCTGCAGCATGGTGACTTGCAAGCTCAGGGGTGAAGAGATGCAGCAGCACTGAGCTGCCTCTGGTGGACAGTTTGACAAGGGGAGAAGGGTCTTTGAAGACCTGATGCCTGTAGTTGTCTGACACCATCCTTGGAGCTGTATTATCCACCTCCAAGAGCCCCACATGCCCATCAAAGGCAGTTTGGGAAGGGAATTGTCACTGTTATCCCAGGAAAACTGTGGAGCCATGGCGTAGCAGGGGTGTGAGTGCATGAGGGTGAGGAGGGTGCAGAAGCATGGGAGGGTGAAGGAATTACAGAGTTATTAATTTTATGGCTACATAATCCTTGCTCTGTGTAGATTTATTAGCCTCACCAGAGAGTACCCACCAATGGACCCTGTTTTTTGTTTCCCCCTCCTGCTTCCACAGGAGCCAGGGATCCACAGGCTGTGCTATGAGCATTTTGTGATCACTGTCTGAGGGCAGGCAGCAGCACACTGCAAATACACCATTGCATGTTTGTGAAATAAAATCTCACAGTTCTTCTGTGTATGATAGATGACTAAGTTATAACCAAAAGAGTGGAACAATTCCTAATCAAGAAATTCTCAGTTTTCCATATCAAATGCATATTAAATTAAATTTCTAATTTATCAATTTATTTTTTTTTTTTTGCAAAAATGGGCATATTTTTAAATTGACTCTAAAAAAAGTTTACTGCATTTTAGCATTTTTAAAATCAGATTACATACTTCAGAAAACCATATTTTCTTTGGAAAATTATTAGGTAATAGAAAAGCCTGCTAAAGGTACTTCTTTTGTAAGTTTACACTAGGACTGAAAGCAATATTAGATGATCATTTAACTTACTGTGTTGGTTAAGTTCTCACTGTTGTTGGATGGACTTCTTTTTGTTAGTCGAGAGTACAAAATCCTGTATGCCAGGGAGCTATCTGTACTACAAGATGAAAATTGAAAAAAAATATATTCATTTACTAATGAAGCTTCTCTTCTAAAAAAAAGAATAAGTCAGTGGATTACCAATAGCATGGAATATATGGCAATTATGACATCTGAATGTGTGGGGGGTTGTTTTGTTTTATTTTTGTTTCAATTTTTTTGGTCTTGTTTTTAATGGACGATCATACTGTTGTTCCTTGTACCAGATATTTTCAGTACAGTGTAAAGATAATTATTCTATACAATCTGCATCAATTAAATACATTCAGGGTGTTTTCTTAATTGAAAAACTACAGAGATGTTCCTCTGTGAAACTCACAAATTTATGTGTGTGAGGGAAGAAAAGAAAAATGTCTCTGCAAGATCCTCCTGGTTCCCTGAAGAGCCAACTTATTCAGAAATACATAAATCAGAGAAACACTGTATACTTACAGGAATAGTATGGTTTTGAAAATAATGAGGCATTGCTACTTCCTTCATTAATAATGACACGTTGATTTTAAACTCATGTTTTTGTGTGTGTATGAGCATTTGTATAAAAATGCAGACACACAGAAAACACCTGTGCGCACTCATATATAGGTGTATTTCAAAATATTTCACTTTTGAGTACAATGAGCAATAAATTACTATGTGGCATGTAATACAAGAATGTGCTGTTCATGAAGTCATAAATCTCTAGCCCATTTTTCCTGCACCATCAAAGAGAATGATGTGACAGTATTGGGCAAAATCTCTGTATTTGCAGTCCATTTGTTCCTCATGAATAAAAAAAAAAAAAAACAACAAAAAAACCAACAACATTCTGCCAAACCCCAAGAAAACCCACATTAAAAAATCTAACAAACAAAAACTCCAGACAACAAGCTAGATTAGAGTGAATTTCTTTTCCTTAAGATTGCAATTTTCTAGCTGATGTAGGTATCATACTTCCCATCCCTATTGGGTAGAGTCCCTTCTCTCTGTATTACAGGTTCCACAAGCTGTAGTTTAGATGTAGACTGAAAATTACATCAGTGAGATTTTCAGTTGTTTAACTCCAGTGTAGTTGGGTATTATCATCATAAGTGTCAGGATGACAGGGTATCTTCATCTACCCATGAGTTTGGCTCTCTCTCTGTTTCTCTCTCATTCAGTATTGGTCCTCTGTGTCTGCATATGTGTGTATGCAGACATATAAATAGTACTCTCCACATATTACATGCTTATGTAAGCACAAGATAATCTCTACAATAGGGAAATTTACATGTTTTGGCAATAAAAGGGATATCCATTTACATTGAAAGGTAAACTGGGAAGGTATTGACATGTATGAGGAAAGGTCTGTGAAACAACAAATGAGAAAACTTCCTTTTGGAAAGTGAGAAGAATATTTAATTCCTTTAAAAAAACTAAAGATGAATATATGTTCTGCTATAGCCCAGTCTGTTTAATCTTTTGTTGAGATGCTCCCAGATGATGAGCTTGATAGAGTGAGTACATCAAACATTCAAAACTTTCTGCTCACTTACTAGTCATACACACTTTGTAGAAGGGCACGGCTTTCCTAGCCTTGTCCTAGCAGAGAAAAGTATCCCATTATTTCTCTCTGTCTCTCATATTTTTTCTCTTTTTTATTTTTTCCGTTCTTTTTTTTTTATGTTTTTTTGTTTGTTTGTTTGTTTGTTTTTTGGGGTTTTTTTGTTTGTTTGGTTGGTTGTTTTTGTTTTTGTTTTTGGGGGGGTTGTTTTTTCTTTTTTTTCTTTTTTTCTTTTCTCTTTTTTTTTCTCATTTCTTTCTTTTTTCTTTCTTCTTTTTTCCTTTTCTTTTTCTTTCTGTCTCCTTCTTTTCCTGTAAATCTGCTCTCCAACACATCTGCTGACAGTATGTAAGGTGCTTTGGGGAGCAACCTGTCATCTGGTGATGATTTTATTCATTAAATGGATAAAGAGAGGAACTTATAGTATAAAAATAATAAATCTCTCTAAATCCTAGACCCTCCATCCCAAATATTTTTCTTGTCTTAACTTCCATTGTGATTTCAGCTAAAAAACCCCACCCAAAACAAAAAAAGAAAATAAACCCTCAACAAATGAAATTACCCCAAACCCTGTCGACCCCCCCCCCAAACCTCAGCATATTTTAACACTGCATATTGAATTCAGAAAATACTGAATTCAGCTCTAATCATTATCTAACCTTTTGTCTACAGTTGTCTGACTGACAATCTGACAGTATCTGCTTGATCTCATACATGTTTAGTAGTAGTCACATTCAATTCATTGAGTGGAGAATCATACTGAACAATGATCTGAGAAAACAGGAAATGGCTTGAATGCTGTGTGTTGAAAAAAAAAAGAGGGGAAATACTAATGAACAGCTGAAATAACTACTTTCTCTTCTTCAGGTAGAAAAAAAGAAACATAGCTTGATTATCACTGCCTTTTTTACCTTTTTCTCCACTTCATTCTGGAATTACCTCCACTTACCTAATTTTCTCCTATTAAAAAGCAGACAGGAGAAATGGTGTCTAAAAGCATGAAGGAAAGAGGCAGGAAAAGGACAAGTGATTAAAAACATGGAGAGAAATGAAGGAAGGTTCTGCTATATATTTTCACATATGATGGAAAATCTGCTACTAAAGATTCAGAAAGAGATTTTTTCTGAAAAGAGAGCTCCACTGAAAATCCTGCAGCTACCCATGCATTGTCAGAATGCAACAGACAGGTCTGTGAGGCTGTAATGTGATAAGGCTGACTTAACTGACTGCCATCTGTCTTCTTGTGAACTTTTTTGAACTGCTAATTCATCTGATTGAATATCAGAATGCTCCATGCAGAGCAGGGTTTGTTAATGTGGGTTTCCCTCTGTTGCACAGTTAGGAAGGTATTTATGATTGTTAAGTCTTACATAAACAACTGGCTGCACGTTGTTAACAAAATCTTGTTTGCAAAATGATGGATTGGGAAAATGTGCCTAAAAATTAATGACATGGCAGCATGAAATGCAATACATTCGGGCAACACCGTCCATTAATGTTTTCTGGGCTATGAGCTTTGCTTGATTCAACATGAAAATACTCTGTTGATTTTAACCCGATTGTTGTAGGTAGGCAAGTCTATTTTCAAGTGCATCCAAGTCCTACAAATAGGTGGTAGGTATGGGTCAGCACAGCCTTCAAATGTTATGAGGTCTATTGTAACTGCCTTGCAGCCAAAACTCTTACCTTAGTCTTCCACAGTGAGCTGATACTTGCTCACCTAGGAAAAAACATGAAAGTAATAGTTGCTAGATTGCCTCTCAGCTCATCATGACCTGCAGCTTTACTTGATTTGGGAAATGAAAGGTGGCCATGACCTCACTAAGACAGGAAATCCAGAGAGTGCACAAAATACCTGTGCTGCCAGCAGATCGCTTGGAGGATCTGTGTCTAAACTGCCTTTCTTGATACATTTGCCACAATCAGAGATGGTGCTGCTGGATCTCCACTAGCACAAGAGACAAGGGGTGGTAGGTGGAGCTCCATAAGTGTCCCAGGGCTGCCTAGTGCCCTCCATCCTTGCTCTGAAACAGCCTGGGTTTACTATCCGGTCACAGATGCATGGGTGTCTTCACATAGCTTTGGAAAAGAGGAAAGTAAGATGAAAAACTGACAATTGTGTAATTTTTGCTTTTACAAATGTTTTTTGGAGGAAAAAGAATGAAGTTGATGAAATTTCCATTTCAATTTATAACTCTGCTTAAGTGGCAGATACTGAGATAGTTTTATGTTCTTTTTCTGAACTTGGACAAAATTAACAAAGATATTAAAATGAAACTGAAGATCAGGTTGGGTGCCTAAGATTTTACTCATCTAGTTTTATTGATGTATTAACAGTTGTGAATTGATTTTGGCTGGCTGCCAGATGCCCCCACCCAGCTGTTTTCTTCCTCCCCCTCCTCAGTGGGACAGAGGAGAGACCGTAAGATGGAAAAGTTTGTGTATAAAGACAGGGAGATCATTCACCAGTTACTGTCATTGGCAAACTAGGCTACATTTGGAGAAAATTAATTTAATTTATCACTGATTAAAAGAGATTTAGATGGTAAGAAAACCCCTAGGGGGATAGGGAATGGGATGTGGGGAAATGGGGCTGCAGTCCACCCATAACAGATCATCTCTAGTCCTTCTTTGCCTCACATTGTTTCTCTGCTCCAGAGTGGGTCCTCTCCGTGGACTGCAGGGGAATCCCTGCCTGCAGCACCTCCTCTCCTCCTTTTTTCTCTAACCTTAGTTAGTGTTTGCACTGCTGTTTCTCACACTATTCTTGCTTTGTCACCCCCGTGTGCATTTTTTTCACTGTCCTAAATGCACTTCCCCAGAGACAGCATCACCTGCGAGGCTCAGCCCTGCCCCGTGCTGGGTCAGCTGGAGCTTCTGGAATTAGATGGGTCCAGCTCAGGGCAGCCCCAGCCTTGCTCAAAAAGGTGCCTCTGCAGTCACTGCACCTGCACCCAGCACAGTAATACTCATCAAGTTTGCATTGAAATGTGCTGGCCCTGGAGTGCAGGAATCACTGTTAGACATTTGCCTTGAATTAGCAACAATCAACAACAAAACCCCCCAAAACTGACAAAATACGTCTGCTCATGGGTAAAGAAAATTGCTTTCTCAGGACTGAACAGATGAGATTTTTTCAAATTGTATGTAGGCCTCTCTGAGTAAGTGCAAGTTCTTTCACAGAGTAGAGAGACACATTGTGCTGAGATACTGAAGAGGCATGAAGTAACTCTAAGAAAAACCTCAGCTGCAAAGGATGATGCACTTTTCAGATTTTACAGAGCGAGGACAATGTACTGGAGTTCAGTCTAAATATGGGGAAAGACAATGAATTTTTTGAAAAATACTATTTTCAGTGAAAAGTGATCGAAAGACTGGAATTTCATGCTACTTGGAATGCTGGTGTACCATTAAAGTTAAGGTTAAAAAAAAGTCAATTAGGACTCTGAGCATATACAGCAGTGGATCAGGAAGAAATCAGTTATGTTGCATATTACTGCTTACTAGCAAAACAGAGATTTTCTTTTTAATTAGAAACCTAAGACTAAAATCTATAGTGACAAAAGCAGGAAATTTACAATAAGATCAGCATTTTGCTTTAGATTCTTGGTTTTATCTTGTTCTTCTGCATATGTAAGAAGGGAAGTAGTTGCACTCTTTTCAGTGACATACATAAATGAGTATTGTTTGCAAACTGAGTTGATGGTCATATGTTCTTTGTATCCCTTCCATCCATAGTTTTATCCCTTTTGGATACTGCATGTTTTTTGTAAAATAGAGTAGACTGCATGCCAGATTAGCATTTTACAATCTGTGACTCGTACATACCCTGCTTCAGCTGCGGCCATTGGCAAAATGTTTGTTGAATGAAATGAGACTAGTATCTGATTTTTTTTTGATTGATCTGTGAACATTACGCCCTTAACAGATTGCTTTTCTTTAAAGTCTCTGCTAGAATGAGTTAAGGGGAGGAAATTACAGAAAGAATGATATTGTTTCCCGCTCTTAGAAAGATCAGTAGACCAGCTTCCAGCTCCACAGAGTACACAGGTAAACGAAACCATTCATATATTGTGGTTCCTGTTTTCATCAGCTCACAGTTCCTTGAGAGTTCATGCATTTTGATGGCAGAGTTTACATCAAAAGCATTCCAGTGCAGTTGAGTTTTTGGACTATTTCCCTGCTGCTGTGCACATATTTAAAATGGAGCCATAGAAAATAAAAGTGTAGGAGTGTTTGGCTTTTATAAAGATCTCTAAGAAAGAGATAGGCACATCATTTCAGTAATCCTTTATGTGGAGTGTCAAATGCCTCATTCTCTGTCACATACATCACCTATCATCATTAAATAAAAAACAAAAAAACCAAACCACTGCACTGAAGTGATAAGATATTTCTAAAATAAAGAATCATGCATGAATAGAAATGTATGGTTTGTATAATTTAAAGTTCATTTTTACATATTCCCCTTCATGGATGATTTGTAGAAGCTGTCACACATCAGGTATTGGTCAAATGATATGCAAATATCAAAGTATTAAAACAGACCTTGGCTTGGTTTGTAGTTTACGCCAGGATTTTTCCTTTTTTTCCTTGGGAAAAAAATTACCCTCCTGCTCCTTCTGGGATTTATAATGCACGGATGCAGCAGAACTGGCAGAATTACTACTGTAATTTCTACTGGAATTACTACTGTAATCTCTATTACTTTGTATTTACTGGAAGTGCTCGTGATGTATCAGGTACTGTGCAACATAAAGGTACTTTTTCCACCCAGCCCAAAATATGAACACTGGGGAAACATATAATTAAAAGGAAAATCTCGCTGTAATGACACAATAATTTTATGTCTTGTCAATTTAGGTATATGTTTTCATGAAGCTTTAACTTTATATTTATATAGAAGGATAGGATAGGTGTGCAGATCAATGCACACAACAAAAATATATTCTTACCTATTCCTGTAGGTAGCTCTTCAGAGCTTTGAGAGACGAATGTCTTACAGAAGTCAGTCCACAAATGTTCAAAACAAAGGTTGTTCATTTATTGAACCAGAAATATAGTATACCAGCCCTTAAAGATGGAAAACAAAAGAGCAGTGGATTTTCAGACTCTAAATTTTCAGCAGAGCTACTTTTCCATAAACTTGCAGATGGTGCAAAAAACAATTGGCCATTGCTACTGATAGGCATTAATTGCTGGGAAATATGTATTTAAATAGCTCATATTTTAGAACAATTGAGAGATCAGAGGACTTTAAACAGCTTCCACTTCAGATTAAGATGTCAGCAGTAGCAAAGCTAGCAACGTGTGATGTGAAATATTCCATATGCTACACTGAAATAATCACAATTGAAAGCCATTACATAATCAGAGCTTTGGCTGAGGTTGACTGACAGTGCTTACTATTCAATTAAGAAGCATGTTATTGGGCTCAGATGGTGATGCAAATCTAAAAGAAAGCTTAATTTGTTTGACCTTTGTAACCCAACAGCTTTGATTTTATTTGAAACTGTGCCTAATGCATTTTATGTATCCAAGGAACACATTATTTCATCATAAGAAGGAGATTTCCAGTTGCTGCTCTAAAACCCTACTTAAGTTTTGTCAGCATCATGATTTATTAACAATAATAATTAAAAAAAGGAAACAGGCTTAGAGAACCTTTAACCTTCATTTAATCTTTTTTTCATTTGCTAACCCAAACAGGAACTAATCATTGGTGCAAAGGATTAACAGACACAGGAGACCAGATTATACATTTTTAAGTTCTGCTTTTGAGTCTTGAGGGAATCCTATAGTGTGGAATTGGATTAACCTTTCTGACACTTTTTATAATAACCCAAAAGCTAGAGTATAAGGCTTATTCCCCTGACAATAAGCACGGTTGCTTTGCTTACTGTGTAGAGTTTATATTCGCCTGTGTCAGGATGTATGTTACCAAACAAAAAGTGAACAATAAGGAATAGTCAGAGTTTGCAGTGAACATTCATCCTGTCTCTATAAATTAGTCACAGTATTTGTAAGTAATGTCCAGGTACTGAAAGATGGTAGTAGCAATATTGATAGGATTTGAGTGATCTCTCATGCTTTGACAATGAACTTTGCTTAATCAGCTTTGTGACTGACCTATCTGAGTGGATATGGCTGCTTATAAATTTCATTCTTACTCTTGTGGGTCCAGATTCCCTCACTTTTCCTCAAAGCAAATGGCACTAACTTATCTGGAACTCACTTTTCAAATATACTCCCGTTCCATTTTAAAAGGTCAGGATACTTCAGAGCAGTTACACTTGTGATGCATCTGAGGTCTGGGACATGAATTTACACAGGCTGTGTGGAAAGTTACACCCTTGTTATGATACCTTCACCATTAACTCAGTAGAACAAAGAGGGACAGAAGTAAGATTGAAAATTGCATTCCCCAGTGCAACCACATTTTGCTAGTGTAATTAAAACTGCTGTATATCAAACTTACCCTAGGCATACCACTTCCTTTTCCTTCTGGAAATCTTACTTGGGTAAAAAAACAGCAAAAAGGGAATTACAGTGTTTGTGAAACCTGGACAAATTTGGCATAGCTTTCATGCCTGTCACCATCAAGCTTTGAGCGTAATCTATCTGGTCCTGAGTGGGAGATATCAAAAAGGCTTGCAAGTAAGCTGCTTATGCTCAGATAGGCTGAGACTATAATTTTCCATCCCTCTCTGCTATAGAGGGGTGCAAAGAGTTTAGAACATAACCCTATTCTCATTGAGTATTCACCTCCAGTTTAAATCAATATGAATAGCTCACATTTTTAAGCTCCTTTTTAAAACAAAAACAATCCTGAAGGGAGAGAAAAAAAAAGGTTTGTATCAGTGCATAATTGTAGTATACTCATATATTTGCCCAGTTGAAAAAAATTTGATGGGAATCCTGCACAGAGCAGTAACATAAATTTCCAAGTTGATTTTTCATATTTAGGGTGTAATTTTGGTTATACATGACCAGTATAGAAAAGTAAAGCTCAGCTCACCCATTAGATCATCCAAGGCATTAATGCAGTAGAAAGAAGAAATAGAAATATTTGCCTTAGGGATGGAAAGAAGTCCACATGCTGTTTCTCACTGTTTTCCTCCATCATTCATTTGCGATTTGTTTTTCATATTTTCTTAGTCCTTTGCTCTTCTCTCTGTCTGAGATGCAGTTAAGTTTTGTGGTGTGTTTTGTCAAAAAATACTGCTTATAAATGCCCCTTGCATGATCACTAATCTGATTTTTGGGGATAGTCAATGGCTTTGAAATAGTTATAGCATCAAACGCTAAAGATTTTCCCCCTTCCACTTCATCTTGGCCACAACAAGTTTTCAGTGCTAGGACTTGGCCTAGGAGGTAGAAAAAGACCTACTTAAAGTCTGGATATTATGCATTTATTTTTCCTTGTCACTGCGCAGCTTTGTATTGCATTTATTTATTGCTCAATTAACATACGTTCTATCTTTTTCACACAATTCCTAAACTTTTTCAATTTTTTGGTGTGTGGTATTATTTCAATTTTTTGTGTGGTATTATTTCTCGTGTTTGTTAAAGACTGTATTTCTCAGAAGCGGATGGAAAAATGATACAAAAAGAGCTGTGGACTTTCATAACAGTGAAACTAATATTACAAACTGTTTTCAGAAAGCTCTAATGGTGTAGATAAAGGAAATGGTTACATGGGAATCACTGACAACTAACTAGGTAATGCCTAAAATAATTTTTTGCTAAGTTTCTCAATATAAGCATAAACATTCCCACATGTATGTTCTAATAAATGCATCTGAAGGAGCTTTATGTTTCCTGGTGACATTTTATAAATCCACAACTAATAAAGAAATTTAAAGTATTTCTTTACCCAAAACATTTGGCTCTCTGTGACATGAAAAAATGCATTCAGATGACAGAAGCCTGTTTATCAGTTTACTTCTGTGTGCCATTAATTGCACAGTGTCTGGTGGAAGGCTGCAATATTAGCCCTGGAAAACTATTCTCATTCTGAGGCAGACATTTCAAATGACATTTAACAGAATCTCCCAGTACACTTACTAAACTTGGCTAAAAAGCATGCTTAGTGTTTCTTTGTGCATGGAAACAAGAAAAAGCGTTTCATTTTAGTGAACTCTGAAAGAAATGCTACCTTCTTCTGTCAGAAGGGGCGTAAAAATGTACCTAGATTGACATATTAATGGATAAATTAACTTAAATTAACAGCTCTTTCTAGTCCACCTTACCTTCTGTATAGTGACAGTGTCAAGATAAACCACAGCATTTACCTCCAAAAGGAGATTCTATCTTCAGATTGCTCTTGAAGTGACACAGAAATATATAAAAGACCAGCAAGATCCTAACAAAAGGGTTGCATAATGTTATATGTAGAAGTTCTAAGTTCAGTGAGTTTTATTTATAAAATATTTATGAAGAAATGAAAGAAGAAAAAGCACTAGCAGCTTCCAAGGGGAGTTTATGCAGGCAGAACTCCCACTGTTTTCAGTGGGGATTTTCCCTGCTTGTGGCCTTATCTAATAGCCATTGATATTAATGGGAGTCATTCCTTTGATTTTAACTGGCCTTGGATCATGGATTTTGGTTCTAATAGGGCCTGGGCTGTATTTAGAAACAGTCATACATGTTTTATATAGGAATAAATATTCAGCCAAATTTGTTTACTGACTTATTTTCAAATATCAGTCTTCCTAATAGATGCCTATGCTTAAGCACACTGCTCAGGTAAGCGAAAGGACTTTGAAACAAAACACATTATCATTTTCTAGGTCTCTCTTTCTGGAAACCTTTTCTGCTAAATTTCTGTAATTCACCAGAGTTTACATAGAGCTAACTGTAGCAGAGTTTGATGGGATTTACTGTAGCTTTAATGAATTAGAGATGGATTAAAAAGCTCCTCTGATCTGTTAGATAGTCTACTGACTACTGATTTATAAAGGTTTTCATTACCTTCTCAACTAATCCACTAAGTTGACTATCCATTTCAAGCAGAATCCAGGTGGATTTCAGTCCATAACAAAGCTATTCCGAGCACACCAAAGCATTCAAATACTGTATTAGCTTTTGCCTGATGAGAAATTAAATCTAAAGTGAGTCCTCCCAGCCCAATGCCAACAACAGATTGAATTAGTGAAAATCCCACACCTATACTTTGTAGAAATGAAAGATTTTAGGGGTTTTGTTTCGGTTGGGGAGTTTAGAAAAATTTTAAACTTTTCATACTAATTTGAAATATTTGACTGCATCACCAGCTCTCCTGAGTTAGTCATGAGTAGTGTTTCATGAATATATGAATATCTGATACATTGAAGATTCCTTAAAAATAAAGTAACTTTGACATGTGCAAAGCCCTTCTCCAAGAGTCCACGTGACTAGTCTGCATATGCTGCCAGGTGATAATCAGAGTGCAATTTTCATGAAAACCAGCAACTCTCTTCTCTGTGAGGTTCATGGAAAACTGTTAACTGTCGATTAGCATTAACATGAAATGCCAAAGGCTCCCGTTGTGTTGTGTCATGTTAGGAAGCACTTTGTGCAGAAATAAAAATGTGAGCCAGATCCTTGGTCCATTCTGTTTCAGAATTGAGAGCAGTTGAATTCCCTGGCATATAAGCCAGGGATATTTTAACAGCACGTGTCCATAAAATTGCTCAGCATTTGGTCTCAGGTGTCTCTAAGGCAATTTCATTTGCCTTGCAGCATTTAGCCATGCATTCAAAAAAAAAGCTAATACTACTATATTATTATGATTTGGTGGCTAAGTCAGGTTTCTAGTTGCTTGAAAATTATCTTATGGGAAATTGGAATAGTTGAGAATAGATATATTTTAAGCAGGTATCTTCTGTCATTACTTCTGAATTTCATTATATGTGATATTTGCTAGTGCTGGACCATGTGCTTAGAAACATATAAGAGCTCCTTTCATATATTTTTGTAGTTTTATCAAGACAGTAAATTATTTGCCTTACAATATAACAGGCATAATAACACCAGAGAAAATTTGTTCTTCTGAGAAGGAGTGGGTAGGGATTAGTATGCAGTAATAACACCTTTTGGAATACATTTTTTAATGGCTTGTTCAAGGCTTTGCTTTCATTATGTAATCAAGCCTGTGAGCTTGATTAGTGCTATTAACAGTTCTTGGCTACTCTTCCACCTGTCATAAGGCACAGAAGAATCCTAAAATGGACTGCCTCTTTTCCTGTTAAAAGGGGTGCATTGCAAAGTTTCTTTTCTCAGATGCTTGCAGGATGTGCTGGTAGTTCTGGAAAAATGTATTTTAAAGTCTTAATAATTAAGTAAAATACTGATGACAGGGTTTATCTCTCTCAATATGTCCACCAAAAACGAAGGGGCTCTTATGACTCTCTAGCACATTGAAAACTGTGCTAAAATGCTATATAGTGTGGGACTAGGCAAAGTGACAATGTCAACTACTACCCAGCAAAGATCTGCCAAGATACAGAACAGCAGTGGAAAAGCAGGCCAGCTGGGACCATAAGGCAATACTGCTAGTGTGTTCAAGACTTCTCAGTTTGACTAGTAAAATGGACACATCAAAAGAATACAAATGCTGAGATTTTCTCCTTAGTTCTCAGTAGAAATCCCCATTACAGATGAAAACTCAGCTTATTTTGAGCAAGGCTGGGACTTTGTTTGTATTGGCAGAAGGAGAAATGATTATGTAGGTATGATTCAAATGAGAGTTGACTACTGTGTCAGCAGTTCTCAATGTCAAAAGAGGACAGTGTCATGCAGGCTCATTTTGATCAAAAAAAGAAACTGTAAAATTGGTGGATTTTCCTATTCCCCTAGCTTCATTTGTTCACAAGGAAAGCAGCATGGGTGATCTGAGAATAATCTTGGTTCAACCAAAATTTTTGCTTCTCTGGGATGATTTAGGCTTGCACACGACACAGAAACTGGTCTTTAGCCTTCATGTATTTTAATTTCATCATGTATAAAATGCAAAAAATAACGGTTTAAAATGTTCTGAGATGAAAGAGGCTGTATAAAGTAAAATACAGGGAAGATATTATACTCATGTTGTTAATGGAAAAGAAAAGAAGTGGAGAACTTTATTTTCCTTGTAAAAATAATGAATTGAGTATGTATTAGTAGAAATCAAAAGAATCTGGGAGTTTTCTTTCATCATTCAGACCTTGCTGGTTACCCATCTCCCATTCACAGCCACACTAAAAGCCTATATAGTGATGGAGCAAATTCACTTTGACAGCTGAAAACCTCTATTGAATTTGTGAGTCTGACTTTCTTCTCTCCACCAAAAACTGTTGAAGTGAAGGAAAGAAATTGATGCTCATTGTGAATTTTGTCCAGTACCTTCTCAGTCTCCTTGATGAATCCCATTATCTGGAAAGCGACCTTTACAGTTCGTATCTCTTTTGCACCTAATGCAGTTATTCTCCATTCCATTTTAGTGAAAGTATTACATGGATAACTATGGAACATTATCTTCCAGAAGAGAATTAATTTGGGAAAGAAATTAAGTACTTCAACATGAAACCCGATTACTTTTCTTTTTTAACCTTGTAGGTGCAAGAGAGTTAGTGCTTAGTAAGTTCACAGACACAGTAAATACACTGAACTTACTTACCATAACAGGTATTTTCCATTTCATAATTTATGGGCAGCTGAATCAATTCCTCTCTCAATTACAGTACTTGGATGAATAGTTTGTGCTGCTGTCTGAAAATAGACCTATTTGACTTTTCGAGGTATATGACAGGAGGTTGTATCTATATACACATTTTCCTCAGCTCTGTGCCCCTTGACAAGACATTCTGTGAACATCATCAAAGAAAATAGGTGCTGTTGTAATTAATTAACTCTATATCCATTTTGTTTTCAGATTGCTTTGAAGTAGCTATGCAGTATGGTGCTATTTGATCCATAAAGAGCTGTGAGTCAGGTAAAACTTGTGCAGGTTTGTGCTATTAGAGCTGCTAAGATTAATTTGGCTTCAGCTGGTTGGCTTAGGACAGATGAGTCTATATCTTTCTTCCCTTATGATTTACTCCTATGTGATGATAATTAATAATGTCCAGTAATTTCTAGGGAGGGATGAGCCATTTCCAACTGACATAAATATACATGATAGTGTGAGTCCTACATAGAATGTGCAATTATGTCGGATCAGATTACATGAGATCCTCTCATGAAGTGAATGATATAGAAAATAATTTGCTGAATAATAATTTTGCCATTCTTTTTCTTCTGGAATAGAGCTTGGAAAAAGGCAAAATAAAACTGTGTCAGATTTCAGAATTTAAGAAGAAACTCTTACAATTTTTTGCCCCTCCCCCCCCTTGGATTGTCCCATCTTAAGCACTTTAAATTGCTAAAATGATACCATTACCCACCCAGAAGTTTGGGTTTCTCAAAAAGCAATGAAAAAAGGTCAAGAAATAAATTTCAATAGGCAATAAGGCAATCTATGCTCTGCTCTTTTTTTAGCATAGTACAATAGGTAAGGAAACAAAATAACAATGGTTCAGATCTAATAGAAATTAACTGGATAGTGTAGATAGCCACTCAATAGCAGACAAGGTGGTGCAAGATACTACATGTTTGAACATTTTTATTTCACTATGGTTTGTAAAAGGCAGCAGCATAATCAAATTGGGTGTATTGACATGTCTGCATGGAGAAAATATGCTGAATTTTGCCAGGTTTCTGCTTATAATCTTCTTTAGAGAATCACTTTCTTTGCTGATGAAGCATGTTGAATCTTCCAATATGCTGCCATGGCTAATTTGAAAGGCTGGAAAAAAGATTCACCAATCCTTCTGTGAGACTGTCAAACTTTTGCTTCCAGTAAAAAAATGATACAAGAAAAGAAGCAACATATCTAGTTGATGTAAGTGAAGTACATATAAATGGTATTTTCTGAATTGTAAGGCTGTGTAAGTAATTAAAGTTTTTGGCATTTTGGCAACCAAAACAAGAATTAAACCAAAATTACTTGGGTTTGTCTTGTCAGAATGGTATATTCAATATGAAAGCAAACACTTCATTTGTAGACATTTGGAAAGAAAAGAAGTGAAAGAGCAGTTTTAAAATGTTAGAAAATTCAGGATCATTTCTTCAGGAAGCCCTGTATTTAAGGCTCTTAGCCAGGTTGTTGGAGAGTCAAGTTCCTTCTGTCTGAGCAGATTTTAACTCCCCAAAGAATGCCCTAGCAGTCAGGCCATTGCACAGTCTGCACCAAGGGTGCTATCCATCTCTTGTTGATTTTCTCTTTGGCATAAACAACAAACCTGTGAGATACCACCAATCCTCTCTGAAGTGATATTTTTCCCCCCTGAAAAAGCAGGAGAAGAGGAGTGACTGAAAGAGATGTTTTCCCAGTGGTAAATCATGTCCTGAGAAGGACAGTCACTTCAGGAAGTGGAGAGAAGAGCTGAGCATTACTCCAGAAGCTCAGGCGCTCTTCAGCGCAGTCGGAAGCTTGGATCATGTCAGTGAAAGGAATGAATTTTGATAGTGCCTCAGCAGCAAAGATCTAAACCACTGAACTCCTCTCTCAATGAGAGAGTACTGCTTTTTCTTCAGGGTGCTTGTTTCCCTCGTCACTTTTTTTTTTTTTTTTTTTTTTTTCTTCTCAGAACAGTTTGATGAATTTATAAAGACAATGTCTCCAAAATAGTTTTTTAGTGCATAACTGACTCAGCAGAAGAATAAAACTTATCTTGTTCTACCACACCAACTTATTAGGGGTCAGAGGACATCACAGGGTGTTCTGCAGTGCTTGTGTCTTCTGCTTCCAGACATGAATTTTGGAGATTCTCCATATTATTTCCTTGACTCTGTAACAAGGAAAGTGGGACAAAGCAGAGCTGGGAACTCTAAGTGTTGTCATCTCTGCAGCCTTTTGCTACATCCTACTG
This sequence comes from Promerops cafer, assembly GCA_013398275.1. NCBI lineage: Eukaryota > Metazoa > Chordata > Aves > Passeriformes > Nectariniidae > Promerops > Promerops cafer. The sequence goes on along the minus strand of VZSE01004202.1, from coordinate 77,928 downwards.
CCTGTCACAGGATGTGACTTTTCCCCTCCCAGAATTAGGTCTACAATGGGAAGAGAATGACAGGAGCTACCTTCCTTCCATTCCCACCAGACTTGCATCTGCCCTCTGGTGTGCTGTTACAGTCCCAGACTTTTAAAGTACCAGACTGCAGGAACTGTGCCAGCACCCTGGGCAGCATACGAAGAAATAGGAAAGATGCTGTATTTTCCTGCTGGGGCAGCAATTGTCAGACACTTCAGGATGCGTGTTCTCATTGGAGGTAAACTGACTGCTAAGTGTGACTCAGTTACATAATAAAGGATTAAGATTATCTTTACACTCCTCCTAAGTCTAGTTAAGATTTGGTTAGTTCTGGCACATACTTTGCCTTTTGTTCTACTTCATACATAAAATGAGGAAAATGATAGGCAGACAAATATCGGGGTGATTGGAAGAAGACCCTGAAAAGTTCTTTTGCAACTTGTTCTTCCTTCCCAAGCAAAGAATGAAAATTTTGTTTGATGGATATTTTTAATGAAGCAGGGATTTTTTTGTTTTCTGTGGTGAGTTGACTTCCACATCTTCAAGAACTCTGAATAATTTAATGATCCTAAGAATATTTAAAAAATCATCTGTCGCCTCTGTACGATAACCTTTTGTTTCTTTCCATTTTCATTCATATTCTCATTCTTCTTTTCTTGCCCCTATATCCTTCAGAGAGAAAACTATTTTTCCAATTTTCAGGAAGAAATTCTCTTCCAATCAACAAAGTGTGCATTTAGAATCTCCAGCATTTATTTAGAAGACAGCTTTTAAGTTCACCTAAATGCCTACAAGAAGACTTGGTAGAATTGTTATTTCCTCTGCACTGACCCCTGCCTTGTTTTCTGCAAAGCAACTCAATCCACTAAGAATAAAGAGTTTGAAAAATATAAGAAATAGAGGTTGTCCTGTTGCACCAGCTAATTTTCTCCTATTTCTATATAGTATTCTGTGACTCTATAATTTCTCATATTCTTTTGATTCTGTGCATTGCCTTCTCTTCAAAGTTTATCTTGACTTTCCACCAAAATGTTTACTTGTACATCTCTTTTGTCTTTCTGCTCTTAGGATTCTTTATGCTTAGGGAAAGAAAACAGCTTGTTTTGCTGTCTATTTCTAATTTGATCCAAATATGAGCTATGAGAGGTGTTCCAGATTAAGTGTGATTTTAATCTATTTTTTCCATCCAAAAAGCGAGAGTTCTAAGTACAGTAGTAGCTGAGAAAAAGTTGAGGTGTTAATGTTATTTTCATAAGGTCCAAAAGAGATTGCACAAGCTTGATAAAAATAGAAAAATGTCTTTGTAATAGAAATTAGCCCTGCTACCATGCACAAAAGGGTGTCTGGAGTTATGGCAGTGGCAATCTTTTTCTTTGGTTTTTTGTTGTTGTTGTTGCTGTTCTTTTTTGGATTGTTTTGGTTTTGGTTTTGGTTTTGGTTTTGGTGTTGGTTTTGGTTTTGGTGTTGGTTTTGGTTTTGGTTTTGGTTTTGTCCCCTGGGCACAGCAATTTGTAAAATTATTTTTAAAAGCAAGTAGCAAATTTTCTCACAAATATCTGCATTAAGCTACTGCAGATATTGACCTAGTGAATGATAGACTGTGATATGAAATTGAAACCTGGTTGAAGTGGTGTTTAATGCAATCTGATACTTTGAACAGAAAATGATCTGATACTGTCCTTTTTGTTGCGGACGTAGTTTAATACTTACTAGAAAAGGTTTTTGTATTTTTATTGTGGTGAACCTGATGATGAATTTTCCCATTTACAAGAACATAGGGAAGTTTCTTAGATGGAGAGAAGTGTTTTAACTCTGTTGTACTCAGTACAAGTGACAACTTGTAGAAACTGAGAAACTGGAGTAGTAAATTATTCACATTTTCAGAAGAAATAAATACTTAACCCAGAGCTTGGTCAAAAACCTGCTTTTTAGAGGATCTTTACAGTAATAAAGTTTTCTTAATATGGACAAAATGTCCCAAAAGAGTTATGAAGCCATCAATTTCACCTGAAATAGACCCTTGAAAAGCAAATGCTTGGAATGAAATTACCTGATATTGAATTATCTAAATGACCTCTAAATGATTCTTAAATGAGGCCTAGGGCTTCTACCTTGGAATTAGAGTGAAGGATCTGACCTGTTGGGTCATTGGGTTACATGAAACAAATTAGAAAGTGCTTGTGCTGGGGAATAATGGTTATTTCTGGCCATGAGATTGTGTAGATAGTTTAGAATCAAAATGGTTTCAACTCAAGGTACCAACCTTGTCACAAACCACTGACCACCAAAAATACTGTACTATGGCATTTCAAGTGTAGTGTATTTAAGGAAAGTTGATGTTGCCCAAGTACATAGTAGCATATGCCAAGGGGAAAAAAGAATGTTTGATTTTTGTGTGGAGGAACCTAAGAGGTAAACTAGACAAGATGCAAATGGTAGTATCATACAGAGGTGAAATTTGCATTACCCACTGCAAGGTCTGAAATGTAACACAAGAAAGCTTTTTCTTGTGGCTTTTTTCAAAGTCTAGATCAAATAGATACTTTCGTTGCCCGAATTTCTGCTGAGATTCTAGTAGGGATCAGCTTTAAAATGAAATTAAATCTGTTTAGGAAGGGAATTCCTTGAATGTATTTAAATTTCTTGAATTGGAAGAAGGTACAAAGACTCTACATCTTCTTTTGCAACAGGGAGAAAAAGGCTAGAAGCTTGGAAGCCACTAAAGTATGAATATAATAAGACACAAAGTAAATATAGAAAAGTGGGAAGGTATATTGAAACTTACTAGACAAATCCTTCCTCTCCAGCTACCTGTGAAATTACATTTTCTGAGGTTTGAAGATCTGTGATGACATAGTGTAGTCACAGAATTTCACATCTGAATTGTCTTGGGGTTAGCTTGCTAAGATTAGATTGGAGCATTGTGTTTAAAAAAAAAAAAAATTCAAAAACGTGATTCTTAGAGAGAATGAAGTTTGAGACTAAGTAAAACCTGTTGCAGAATTAGTCCACCTCCCCAGCAGAATCTATCTGAAAGCGAGTACACCAGCTAGGAAAGGAAATACTGAGAAAAGGAAATATTGAGTGACAGAGAGATAAGCCTCAGGACTGATGCCTAATATTTTCTGCTATTTGATGTCTGTTGCAAGAAAGTGAGTAGTACAGAGTAGGTTTAGTAAGGAGAAGCAAGATAGTCTGTGGCAAGAGATAGTGACACACCTGACCAATTTTTATATATTTTCTCACTTCCAGCATGTTCTTGCTTTTATTGAAGCGAAATAGTCAGTTTAGGCACTGAAAGAAGCAAATGGAGACTGGAAAGGGGGCAGGAGCACGGTACAAAGATGTGTCAATGCTTACAATGAAGAAGACTGCTTTTTGAGTGAAACTTTATTGGAGAACAGAACTGTTTGAAGTCTGCCCTTCTGTTTCTTGGGTCTACCTTATTCTCACTTTGAAGACCTAGTTCTTAGCTCAGAAATTTGTCATGTTCTTAGTCTTTGGGTTGTGGGTGGTTTTTTTCTTTTTGTGGGTTTTTGTTTGTTTGTGGTTTTTTGTTTTGTTTTGTGTTATTTTTTTCTTTTCTTTTTTCCTTCACAAATAACTGTAGGTTACTTTAGGAACAGTCAAAACATCAAAACGGTGTGGTTTTACTTTTTTTACTAGTGTAACTTGAATTCAATGTGTTTATAAAGTGTTTCATGCTGTGTAAACTGTTTTTAAGGAAAAGGATATAGGAAATCATTGATTCCACTCTCGAAGGCAAATTATTATTATTTTTTTAATGCCCTTGCCATCCAAAAGGTTTGGATTCCTCTTGGCTGGAGGATCAAAGTAATTGCAGCATGATGGGTAAGGTAAAGGTTAGAGGAACATACGTGAGTGACCAGCACTCTGGAAGTGCTAGTGGGATTTATTCTTGCTAACAATGACTAAGACACTTGCACATTTGCAGCTGAACCATGTGTTTTTTGTGAAAATTATTTAATTATTTGAGCATTAATATTCTTAAACGTTTTCTTATTCTATTTCATGAATTTTGGGTGCAGTATTTCTTAGCTATAAGCAAGAAGCAATGTTAGTTGTAGCCTTATATAACAAGGGACATGGCTTAAACTCATGACTCCTGAATCCCTCTGCCCTGTAGGTTTATTAAAGCTCTGCACAGAACTTTGCATCTTTTTGACTCCCCTGGGCTAACAGTTTAAACCATGAACTCTTATTAGGGGAGATGCAGTCAGAACTACCTGTAATATCCAGCAAAAAATAATATATATATTTTTTTTTGTTAGAAATAGTTGTCTAAATAGCCAGATGATAAATATTTTAGAAAAGTGCAAGCACCAGGACTGCTGTCCTTTTCTGAGCTCTCTTCTGCTTGACAGTTACATAGAGAAATGGGTAATGAAAATGTGACAATCTACCTAGCCTAATAGAATTTGGGTGGAACTTTTGCTCTACTGGCATTTCTAGCTGTATGATGAAAGAAAAAGATCCACTGAAACTTTGCAAAACCAGTGAGTTAAAATCTATTATAACTGGAAAGAACAAAGCTGGGGGGGGTAACACAAATCTTTTAAAATTTATTGTATCTTTCTGCCTGAGAACTTGCATTTGTCACTGCATAATTCTTTTCTAAACATGGGAGAAGTGGTAGTGAGCTAATATTTCCTGCACTTTGTAGTGCAAAACTATTAAAAAAAAAATTAAGACTATTAGCATATTGTCTGTAGTACAATGAAACAACCCTCTTTCTCACTTTTCATTAAAAAATTCAGTTCCTTTGTGCCATATTACTATAATGGAGACATCCAAGATCCAACTGTAGAGAGAGAAATTACTATAAAATGCATGGCAAATAACTGGGTCACTAAATTATTATTACTCACTAAAATCTATGGAGAAATATGAGATGCTAACTTGAAAACACTGTAAATGTCTCAGCACTAGAGAATCCTTATCCTGAGTCTTCTTCCTGTTTGGAAAATTTACAAAGCTTATTCCTTATGTCAGGAAGGGTTTTCAATACCCTTTCAAGTGTACTCCTCACAACAACATCCTCGAAATGTTTCCTGGATATGAAACTCTTAATGCCAGGTCTGAAGCACAAAAGTGATCTGGCCTAGAGAAAAATGTCATTGATTTGTTTAGAACCACTGAAAATCCTTGTTACAAATAGTGGCTTGCTGTCAATAGTTGGAGTTGTACTTGCATGAACATTTCCAGCTTTGTATATCTATCAATTTGCGTGGCTGGTGATTGGAAGGGAAAGATTCCTTTGTCTGTGTAGAGCTGGTTTCTGTCCTTCGAGAGATATTTTGGGTATTTGTGTGTGTGTGTGTCTAACACATAGGATGAATTAAATATTTGGAAAACCCTAAACCAGCTCTCACTCTCAGTCACCTGCTTTGGCAGCTGGACATAAAATGCTATTNTTTTTTTTTTTTTTTTTTGAGTTCGGCCAGGCGTGACTTCCTCTTTGAAGGGGAGGTTAATGCTGGAGGAAGAGTCCAAAAAGTCAGCATGAAATTAGGTGTTAGCAGGCAAGGTCTAAGACAACAAAGGAATGAGTGAGGAAGGACCTAATGAGAGCAACTTTTACTTCCCAGGTCTGAATTTTCAGCAAACTACAGGAGACCTTAAGGAGCTAGGGATACAGGCTGAGAAACTCCAAAGACAAAGCTGAGAGAAATCTCTATATAGTGCCAAGAATCCTTCAGACTTTTGAATCTTTGGCCCAGATCTCCATCTGGTGTTAATTCTACTGAAATCAAAGGAATTATGCAAGGATCTGGGACTGCATGTGAGACAGATTTATAATTGTAGTTTTGAAAATGAGCATGAGTTCACAGAAACAGAGCATGTCTAGACAAATAGATAACTGTAAGAAGCTAGTTATTGTATTGTACTGTAATGTTTACTGTTGCTTGATGTTGTCAGGGTAACTGCTTTAATTAAATACCTCTGAATTCCCTCTAATCTTTACCTTATTCTCATCTAGGTGAAGATAAACCTTTTATTGTTGCTTACGCATCAATCCTTGGAGGCATACAAGAGAAGAAACTAAAGCATTTGTGAATGTATCAGAAGTTTCAGTGCTTGTTAGAGCTATGCTAGGTCTTTGCAAATGGCTGCTAATTTATCCAAAGAAATGTGAAAAATACATTACAGCATTAAACTGATGACTGAACAAAAACACGCAACCGAGCTTTCCTGAATTTGTGTTATTTGCTGCATATTTTAAAGGTCTTGTTGTACCCTTTCTCTCCTGCTGGGTTTTTCTTACCACACATAGCAAACAGAACAAGGCTGGTTACCTTGATAACAAAAATCTGCCTCAGTATTTTTTGTACTCTACAAACAACTTTGGTGGTGGGTTATTTTTGTTGTGGCCTCATCACCCCCTGCCTCTGTTAAGATTAATCTAATTAAATAATTCAATAAATTTTGTTTTCCACTCCAGCGACATTACATTTTGACTAATCAATGCTGTGGGTGCCTTCTGGGATTTGCTTTGGATCTTGACTTCACCTTGTCTTTTACCCTTTTTTTTTTAATATGCTCTTTCCCTTTTCCTACTTGCTGCATAACACATTCAAATGTATTCTTGATTAATATTAGACGAGTCAAAATGTTTATATGTATGACAACTTCATCTTCTGGTGTAGATTAAATTTGTTTACTAAAAATGTAATAGTTAAATTTTTCCAATGTGTTCTACTAAATTACTTTGATTTTTGATTGAAAGAACTTTGCAAATAGAAGTTATTTACTTTTATTAAATTTTTGCAAAAGCATGTTTTTCTAGGATAGAATGCTATCAGCAAGGGAATTACACTATCCTTCAAGGGTGATTCTCAAACTTAGTATTTTCATTAACCTATTGTTAATAGATCACTAATGTCTCCATTCTTCTCATCTTGCATCACACAGAAAAAATGAGATGAGACCTGTGCTATGGTGGGAAAATGGGGAATCTTGACTTATTGAAAATTGGCTTCACTGCTAGACTCATTGATAAAGCTGTGAAATAAAAAATGGGAATTTAATTCCCAGGCCTCATGCAGTACTGAGATATTTTTCTGCTTTGGGCATACCTAGTGTTTGTGATGAAATTATGTGTTATTAGTGATAAGCAAACAAGCATTTGTATTTATTTTATCTAGGCTTTTAAACTTCTTCAGAGTGATTGATTCAAGTGTCAGTCAGAGATGTTTAGGTGCTGCTTGTGACAGCTGAGAATAGCAGAAACTCCTATGATATTCATTTATGTATGTGAAAATCAGAAGTTACGTGGTGCTTCAAGGGAGCAGAGGCTGTGACGGGTACATGGATTCCCTAGGGGCTGCCAGCTAAACAGACTAAAAACTTTACTGAAAACCTGGAAATTCTGAAGAAACATGCCTGGCTGTGATCCTGTGATTACGCCGGGGCTGCGTGGTGGATGTGGCAGAGACAGGATCTGTGTGAGCAGCAGAGCAGGTTATCCACCCCGAAGGATCTGTGCTGCCGCTTGCTGCAGAACTTTTGAGCAGCTCTCCAAACAGCAGACAACATCACTGCACTTTTTACACTTTGCAGCAATGGTATTTTTGTTGCACCTCAGAATGCCAGTTCGTGAGGGCCAAAAGGCAGATAATCAGTCTGGGCTGTCAGTCTTTGAACAGAAAATAGTCAGGTTTCGATTTTTAGGACACAACACTGGAAAATGTCACCTTGGGCACTATGGACACAAAGGACAGAGCCCCTAGCTCTTTCACTTGCTGATATGTCTCCATTCTTACCACTGCAGGTTGATAAAAAATTAACAGCAAAAGGAATTGAAGAAAAGTGCAATGAACTTTTTCTATAGTTTAAAAGAAGAAAAACAGAGCATATTTGTAATATTAATCACTGAAATAAAATCTTAATCCATATTTCTGTGTTTTTTTCTTTTTTTGAGTGTGTTAATTAAGAACTATAAAAATAGAAATGTGATCTTAAATGGGAAAGTAATGGAGCTCTTTAAGATTAGAAAAATTCCTCTTCTCTATATAATCATGCATATTTATTTGGTAACCTTCAGTAAGAACTGGGTTTTTTAGACCTTTAGAACTAGTGTCATTATTCTTTCACTGGGGAGGGTATAAGATACCATGTTTATCCATTTTATGTATACCATAAGATACCATTTTATTATTGTAAATAATAAAAAATTTGCATGGGAATTAATGTCTGACTACATAACTACATAATGTCTGACAACATAACTACATAATGTCTTTTCTCATGCTAAAAACATATAATCCTGCCACCAAAATTGAAATTGACTATATCAGAAGATAATTTCTGTAAGGGGAGTATCATTATATAAACATTCAGGTGCACATAAATACATGCTCTGCCTGGATGTTTCAGAACCTCCAGGTTCTGAAATTCAGCTGACAATTACACTTGGAGGTCTAGAACAACAGTCAGAGATAAATAGTGAAAGCTTTTTATTGTTTCAGGTTGAGACTATGCAAGGTAGTCTTGTTGTGACAGACCAAGTCACTATGTGTCTATCTGAGGCATTCTATTATTACAAGTGAAAAAAACCCTAAATAAATGTATAAGCCATTATCTAGCTAGAAGGACCAGCTTTTTTCTAAATCTTTTGTCATCAACAGCAATATACAAATTCTAGAGACAAGACTCACAGTACAGCCTATGCACTGTCTTCTCAAAGTACTCTGGAATTTATAATTTTGAAAGTTTATTATTATAATCTGAAAGATTTACATTACAAAAATGTGGAAGACATCTTAAAACTCAGTTAAGTGGTACTGAAATTTTTCTTTAAAATAAGAAATTACAATGGCATATGCAAATATTTTAAGGAGCTGGGCATGCTTAAAAACAGCCCTTTTAGTGCTGTGTTGTATATTTTAAGTGTGAAAAATTGACATGTTCATACCAAGGTTTCGGTTTGTTTTGATGTTTTATGCCAGCCTTCTAAAGTTTCAGAGCATGCTGAAAGCACAGTTTTCTCAGGCAGTGCAGAGCAAAGAAATAAACTGTTGACTTTTCTCCTTACGTCGACAATATTTGACAATATTTTTTAATGTAAGTTACTTTATAAAGTAAGAAACCCCATGAGTATTATAACTCACAGCAGACTTAGAAATCTGAAACAATAAGAGTAGACACTTTCTTACACTACAGTTTTCTGAGACTTTACTAAAATGGCAAATGTTACATAGCTTTCTCCAAATGAAGGTCATCCTAAATGAGGCATCATCACTGGGTAAATCCAGGGGGGCCACACAGAACTGTATACTACCAAATGCCTAGAGGAGATCTTTATAATAATATAGAATTTCAATAAAAGACTTCAAATCTCAGCAAAAGTGTTGCAAAACTCCTAACAGTTTGGTTTTCCCCGACCCCTTTCCATTCCATCAGCTAATATTTGCAAAGAATATACTCTGGAATTATTCTTGCTGTTCAATTTTGCACCCTCTGTGGAATTAGCAATGCTGTTAAAAACAAAGGTAAAGGGTTGCTTAGCCATTTGGGTAGAACTTAGCTAGATTTTGTCAGATCAAATGCAGTAATTCTGGTGATGGCAGTACCACTAAAAATATATAAGGGCAAGTGTTTGTGAGTGTGATCTTCCAGAAGTATTCCCCTTCATACACTGCTGCTTCAGGCTGGAATTGTTCTCTGCTGTATTCATAAATAATGCCATGGAAATAATGCAATCAATGCAGACATGGCTAGAGGTGTGGGGAAAGGCTGGTGCTGAGCACAGTGACATTGCTCTGGTTTTCTTTGCTTACTTTTTGCAGCCTCTGGATATTTCCAACACCCATTCTCTCATTTAGGCCACTGCAACAAACTTGTGGCTCCTTCTTCCAGAATAGCAGAAAGGAATGTTTGCAGCTGCTATGTCTTGCTTTCCATTACTTACAATGCCATCTGAAAAGTCTACCTCACAAGAACAAATCAGGTGAATTACTATTTTCAGGTGGAGTGGTAGTGTGTAGACCAGTGGAAGGAAAATTGGAAAAGGCAGATGAAAGAGAAAGGGTAGGGAGTGAAAGATGGGACAGCAACTGCAATGGAAGCTACACTGGCTGTGCTGGTAAGTGGCATTGACATAGGAAGGGGAACACTGGCCCTATGTAAGTTTAGGCTGGAAATATATAGAAAGGATCCATAATGTAAAGGATTAATCTCCTCGAATGGCCTTCTGATAAAAATAGCTGGGGCAATGGGTAAGTTCTAAGGTGAGGTTCAGTAAGCCTATGAAATTAGGTGATGATGGGGGAGTGCAGCTGATGACCCAAGAGATTAACTCGTTCCCATAGCCCCTCACACTTTTTTCAAGGGATAGTTTAACTGAAGATTTAGGGCATCCCTGAGTCTCATTTTACTTTGAAGAGTAAATGTCATGTTCAGCCACTAGCACAGTAGATTTTCTTAAAAGTACTCTTGGAAGAAGTGGTTTAGATGCTTTAAAGTGTTCTTACTATAGTGCAGATTAATCTGATATTGATTAATCTCACATCTTTTGCACTTGCTAGAAAGTTATCACAGGGAACGCAAGCATGGATAAATTGAAAGAGCTACTTTCACCAATGATGTCCCACACATATGGAGAAATTAGCTGTATGCACAGGCCTCAGGAGGTCAGAGTAAAGTAATCCTATCAGTTATAAAACAATAGAGTATATTTTTCTCCCTTGTTGTGGCATCATTTTGAACAATATTAGACTGTTTCATGCCAGCAATGGGAGACCAGCAGTCCTCTGATGTAATATTAATTCATCTTTCATGTGGGACATCCCACTCATGGTAAATTTTAGGAGTCTGCAAAGCTCCATGTGTCTCATGTTGTTTTGTCTACTTAGGAGATACAAAAATGTGTATTTAAATAGCTTGCAATTATATTGATACTTGCAATTGCCAGGAATAATTGGAAAATTAGATGGCTTGTCACCCAATTTTTTATTCCTTGCATTTTGAAAGATTGTATCAGCCCATTATTCCACCTCATTCCTTATGACTCTTCATATAATATCTGAGGGGTCTTGATCAAATGCAGTTCTTAATTTAGTGAGACAAGAATGTAACCCTTTCATGCCACTGGACTCCACAGAGGAGAGACAAAGAGTAAGGAGATTTCTAGAGCAATATTTGTAGTAACAAAATCTCATATTAGTCAGGCACCTCAGTCTCTGTGGCTGGAGAAATGACACAATTGTGCTTGATTGGAAGCTGAAGATCTGTATCGTAGTCTGCGTTACAAGAGCAAATAATATTCCTGGTTCTGTGGGGTACTTAGTCTCATAAGAGCAAACATAAGTAGCATAAAACCACTGATTATATTAAAGCATTCTTATCTTGTGCCTCACCTTTTTACTCTGTGGTTATACCCATTTCCTGCGCAGACTGAATTAAGGAAGGAATCTCGTGTTGCTCTTTTATATTTCCATTGTATGGTAATTTACTCCTCAGTTATTTGCAGTTAACTGAAACCTATTGGGAGTTGGGCACACATACCCAACATTTGGAGTGAAATATGGATTTTTCTCCTAGTCCGTATAATTTTACCGTGACTGTTAGACAGTGAAGACAATGAGCAGGGTTGGAGGAGAGGACTATTTTTAAAATTGATTACAACCCAGAGGATGAATACATCATAACAAAGTTGGTGAATATCTAACTAACTCAAATAGCATGGTTTTGCCAGCAAATTTCTTTCCAAACTGATCTATTCACATATACACACACAAAGAGGAATGGGATGGGAATTGATGGAGTTTTAACTGCCTTCAATTTGTTAGAAATTACTAACTTGATTTACATTAATGGAGAAAAAAATCCAGAAGTGTCTGCCTGACTGGGGCTTTGCATAATTTAGGTTTTCTTGTTAATTGTTTCTGCCAACTGTTTATGGGGTAACATTTTTGTCATTTTGAACAACTGACTTTGTACAGGCTGTCTTTTTGAGAACTTGAAGGTCATTTAATCTTTGCCACAGCTCAGTTTATACCATAAAGATAATTTATTTTGTTTTTCATTTTAAAACAAACACACAGACACAGACACACACACACACTCACACACACACAGACACACTGCCTTACACACTACTAAGTAGAAAAATAGTTGGATAATTCAGATGCTGATAATTTCACAAGAAGATCTTCAGAATTTATAGTCTTCCTTGACATTCTGCTCATTTTTTTCCTAGGTTTTTTTTATCCCTTGTTTCTGAAACTTGATTTACTACCATCTTGTTTGTATCACTACATGTTTCTCTTTCTGTTTAAAGATGCTGACCCAGCTGAGTTGTCTATGAATGAGCTACTTGTGGCTATTGCTTAACCAGAGCAATAAAGAGCTTGGTTCAAGCTGGTGAACCTTAATTTCTTTGGTTACACACCATACATCATCTTTGCGTGCTTCAGTGAACAGACTTATCACAGTGTTTTATTACTGTAACATAAAGTAATGGTTAGAAGTTACAGAGGGATTTTGAACACTTTTGACTAGTTCACCCCTTCTCCTCACCTGTTGGTTGTGAGTGACAAGTCCAGAAACCTTGTGGGAAGCACAGTATTTCTCTGTACTGTTTTGGCACTGCAACCCTTCCCCTTGTATGACATGCATCAAGGAAGGTGCTGAGGAAGAGGAATCCACCCGCATGGTCTCTCTGCACCTAGAGACAGCCCAAATAGGACTGGCCATCTGGATATAGAAACCAGTGTGGTGGTGTTAGTGCAGTTGTCCACAAGACAGGCCAACACAGCCTGCTTGCGGTACCTATGAAATTATATTGTTGCCATTGTCTGTTATCTCTAACTCTGCTTTAACAGAGATGGGTTTGTTTTCTTACTCTGGGTTTGCCTGGGGATGCACTGGTATGTCCTATTTAGCCCTCTGAGGTACAAGAAGCATTCCACTTTTTCTGTAAGAGGTGCAATTATGGAGCCTGATGCAACAGCCCAAAGAAGGTGAGGCTGCCTCAGCTCTGTGTCCCCTGGCTCAGCCAGCAGTGAGGCTGAAAATGTCCTCCCACCAGGTGCATCCACACAGAACAATTGTGCACACCACGTGTATACAGATATACATGCCTGGCCACACACGTCATAGGCGTACACACTTAGCACTCACGTGAACTCAAACAGCACCAGGGCCTTCATCCGGCTCTCCTCTCTGGCTGAAGAGGATGGTGAGAGTATACATAGACACAATGTGTATCCCTCCACTACCTGACATCTGATCCCAGGCTTCCCAGCCGCTGGCACCTGGGTGTGGAAGACACTGAGGCCACAGGTCTTCTCCTGCTGCTGGTTGTTATGGTTTGACACTGGGCCAACACCAGGCACCCATGAAAGTCGTGTGCCCACCCTCCCCTGCCACAGCTGGGCAGAGGAGAAAAAAAAAATAAAAAATACTGCAGGGTTCCTGAGTTAAGGCCCAGGAGAAAACACTCCAGGGGCTAAAGAGGCTCAATTTAAAGCTGCAAAGTGAATTTATTATTAACAGAGTCCAAGGAGGATAATGAAAGGTAAAATAAGTCCTTAAAAATATCTTCCCCCTCCCCCCCCAGCCCCTCCCTCCTTCCCACCGACAGCACAGGGAGAGAGGCCATGGGGGCTTTGGTCAGTTCATCACCGAGATTTTCTTCCGCTGCTCCAGCAGAGGAGTCCTTCCCCGGTGAGGCCGTGGGGTCCCTCCCACGGGAGACAGCTCTCCGTGAGCTTCTCCGGCGTGGCTGCGCTCCCACGAGCAGCAGCCAGAGCGCACCTGCTGCAGCGGGACTGCCCCACGGGCAGAGCCCTCCCGAGCTGCTGCGGCCGCTGTGGGTCACTCTTCCAGGGCTGCAGTCCTGCCAGGACAGGCTGCTCCAGCCTGGAGGCAGGGCCTTCTCTGCCCCGGCCCTGCCGCCGATCACAGCCTCCTCCAGGCACCCCCGCCCCGGCACGGGCACCTCCCCCAGGGCTGCGGGTGGATCTCTGCATTCCCCGTGGGTCCCCAGGGCTGCGGGTGGATCTCTGCATTCCCCGTGGGTCCCCAGGGGCTGCAGGGGCACGGGGCCTTCACCATGGTCTCACCACGGCCTGCAGAGGGATCTCGGCTCAGCTGCCTGCAGCACTTCCTGCCCCTCCTTCTCCACCGCCCTTGGTGTCTCCGTGTTGTTTCCCTCACATGTTCTCACCTCCTGCTCTTCCCTGGCTAGAGGAAAAACTGTGTCTTCTTTGTTTTGATTTTCTTCTCAAATATGCCATCACAGAGGTGTTACCAACCTCTCTAACTGTTACCAACCTCTCTAACAGCATGTCCATCCTCAGAGCCATCAGGGATTGCCTCTGCCGGACATGGTGGAAGCTTCTGGGAGCTTCTCACAGAAGCCACCTCTGTGGAGACCCCTTGCTACCAAAAACCAGGCTGTGCAAAACCAATACACAGATTACCTTCCTGACTGCCTTGCCCCAAGGTGCTCAGGACTCTCGTTGTCCATACATGAGTGGGTTTCTCTCCTGGAACAATCATGTGAGGAATATGGCCGGTGTGTCCATACTTCCTTCTGGAGACTTTGGGTTGCCACTGGTCTTTGTATCTCTGCACTCCTCTGGACAGTGAAGGGACTGATGACTTCCATGCAGATATGCCTGGGATTAACCTGGCAGGACATTGCTGGAGATCCCCCTCCTGCCGTTGTGTCTGTGCTACTTGAAGTATGTAGACCCAACTTTTGTCACATAACTGCACAGTCTGTCCTGTTATTTTCCCCACAGTTTTCCCCCGCTAAGCAATTTCTGAGTGCTACACTTTACTAACCACTGTATTCTCAGTCAGAAACTGAGCCCAAATTAGTTAAGCATAACAAATAGTGAGAGTAACAGCTTAAGATATGGACCATGTGCATCTTAGCTCCTCCTGCTTTGGAAACAGGAAGCTCTTTGGTGGAAAGTGACAGGCACTGTGGCTGAATGTGACCACTGAAGTTACATGTGTGCATGATTGAATCAACTACTGGAATGTTGGTAAGGAACCAGGAAAAAAAGCCAAGGTAGGTTCATTCTTACACAGACATAAGGCCACTTCAGCCTCCATCCAGCTGGGGACCTCTATCACCACTGCACAGTTTTGAAAACACCCAGTGAGCACTGGAAGCATTTGTTCGAGTTTGAGCATCAGTGGGGAAGACTAACTGGTGAGAAAAATTGCCCCACAACAATGTAAGGTTGCAAGGCATACCAAGCCTTTCTGATGGGACCTCTGGATGCTAACCAAAGTGGGCTCATAAATGTGTGGAGCTGACAGTAGATTATGTGCTGTCAGTGCAATTACTGGCTGTGATCACTTGGTCTACCATATCCTCTCTTCTTGTCCACTTCTGTGCTTTCTATTTAAGTCCTCCCCTTCAGGGTATGGCATTCACTGTGTTTACGAATGTCTAGACAGATTAAAAAATTAATGCCAACTAAACTGTTTGATTGTGGCCACATATTTTTTCTTTTCTCTCTCTCGCTCTTTTTGTTTTTGTTTGTTTGTTTTGGGTTTTTTTGTTGTTGTTATTTTTGTTGTTATTTTTATTTTTGTTTAGTTAAAACAGTGTCCTTTGGCCAAAAAATAAAAATATCCCAACAGCTACTGTCACTGTCAAAGCTACCCTTCTCCAACATCTGTGGCTCTTAGCTTATGTAATCCTGCATTTGCACTGCCTCTCCTGCTTCATCCTTTTACTTTTTGCCAAAAGCTTGCCACTTCTTTTCTCCAAAGGCAGAATGGTGTCTATAACTGTGTCAAGCTCCCCTCTGGGTGGCTGAAGCAGGAAAAACTCTGGGCAGATTTCACAAGAAATGGATGTTGCAGTACCTGGTCCTGGATGCAACATTTCACATTACATACGTGCACTTAAGAAACACTTATTCAGTTCCTGCAGGACATTTGTGTGTAATTTGTTGACTTCTTTCTCTTTACTGTTACTTGTCATATATGTAGTGTAATATGAAACATAACTGTGTCTGATTCATGTATGCTTTTCAGAGGAAAACATCTACATTGCTTTTTAAATTGGAATTCTTTTGCCATGTCCTTATATTGAATAATGACCTCAAACCTGTCAGCTCCATTAGAGGTATACAATTTATGTCTTCTCCATAATAGCAATCAGCAAATATTAGACGAATATATCAAAATCAAATAAATTTACCTCTAACACTTTTCTGTAATCCTGGGAAAGACTGTCTTTTATTCTTGGTTGATCATGTTTTGGAGACCTGTTTTATTTTCCATATTGTGCCAGCAAAAAAGTAATATAATACTACCTCTTTATGGGATTCCAGTGCATAAGTTTCCCTCCCTCAACAGCTTTATAGCTGTACAGAAACACTACATTTCACAGTGATGGAGCTACCCCCAAATTCATAAAAGTCAAAAGAAACTCACAGCTAAAGCCATCATTCCATGAGAGATTTGAGCAAGAAGGCGTTCATGTGTGGTCAAAGAGGAGTCACAGTGAAAAGTGAGATCAAATCATTACAGCCTTTCAAATAATAAGACAAAAATGTTTGGACTTCATGATAATTCTGAATTCCATGGACAATTTTTAGAGCTTAACCTGGTTTCCTTAGTCATGAATAAAACCACAGAAGATGAGGAATTCTTGCAAGAGAAAGAGTTCAACTTGCTGTCTTGCTCTGTCATTTTTACTTGAAAAATAAAGAACATGATTAACTTCATGACAAAAAAACCCAAAATCAAAACAAACCAAAAAACCTTTTTTCCCTTTTGAAGGCAGCAAGAATGATTTTTTAATTTTTATTTTTCAGTTTTCCCCATGAAAGGAGTGCTTATGACTAGGTATAAAAGAAATCAGCAAATGCACTTTTGAAAATGTACTAATAAAGGTGTTCTTCCTGCAGTAAAATTGCTTTTGCTCTGAAGAGTGGCATATAATAAGGAAAATATTTTTGCGTATTTCCAGGGAGACACGTATGACTAAAGTTGATTATGAAAATAAAATTACAAATTTTTTGATCAGAAACTCTTATTCAAATTTTCATACAGACTTTTTAATTTCTTCCTTTGTAGTTGATGATTTTCTCATCATCCTGACATGACACAGATCAACAGGGGATTCAGCCCTATTAAAGGAGATCTTTAGAATGAAATCAGCTGTGGAATGTTTTACAAATGTGGAGTAAACTTCATATAATTTCAAAAAGAAAATGGCGCATAGAGGAGTATCTGGGAATTACCATAAATACTGTGTTTCACTTGGATTCATACAAGAAGCACCTCTGGGAGAGTAAGACATTTTTCAAATAACCTATGAAAAAACTTATCTTTTTCTGGAGTCCTAAAGCACAAAATTTGCATATTAATAGAAGATTAAAATGCCCATTAAGTATTCTTTAGTTGTTGCTTTTTCTTTTGAATTCTGCTCTTCACATAAACATTCATTCATAATAAAAAGAAACTCCTTCAACTCTGCTTATTACATTGAATGAGTAAAGTTTCATATTACAATAGCACACAGTATTTTTGTGTTTTAATCCTTTTGAGAATTCACTCCCTAGCTTTTTCCTTTATTTGAACTTCAAGATGTCTTTTTAAGTAGGGTCTAAACATTTTATAAAGGCTAATTTCTAAGAGGGTTTTGTGTTCCATCAAAATCATGCTTTAGACATGGATGTCACAAGTCTATTTGATTTTAAATTCTAGAATCTACAATTAAAAACACCTGAAGTGATAGTCTATTGTTTGGCTATGTCCAAAAGGTGTCTTACTACCTGGAGTGTCCAACCAGCAATATAAAACAGTGTTTAAGCAAGCTAAGGTAAAGAAATATGGAGTAGATATGTAGAACTTGAAACTTGGTCCTGAAAAGGTACAACAGGTAATATTTCTAAAGTATACTGAATTTCAGAGAACCGCTAATATTATTGTGCACTTCCCTGTAAACATTACAATTATATATAAATGCACTTTAAAAATTATTTACAATAATCACTAAGGGTTTAGGTGCTGCTGCAACTGAAACTTTGTCCTAAAGAAATATGTCAATGAGAAAGAGGCCATGGTAGTGTTGTTCATGGATCTCTGTACAGGATGAGACAGCTGTTCAGACAGGCCTATCTTTTCTCAGTGCAGATGTTGACTAAAAAGCCAGTAAATTTATCAGTAAACATGCTGAAAAAAACCCAGAAATGACCAAAACATTGAATTCTAAGTGACATGGTTGATAATTCCTTAAATCTGCCTACTTATATCTCATAATCTGTTTAGTGTGTATTTCTTGTTAGCAAGTCAGAATAAATCGGAGTATCTTTAAGCAAGAATATCTATGGAAGTGCTTAAAGTTCTTTGTTGTCCCAAGTGACACATTGTTCTGTTTCATGGGTATCTCTCTCTCACTGCACCCTGTTAAAATGATCTCCAGGGTGTCAGGAGAGCCTTCATTTTATGTAAGCACAAAATACAGTGCAGCTCCCAAAGTTTGAGCCTCATTACAGGATCAAAATCTCTCCCAGTCTTGGCCAGAGCAGTGTCATCACTTACTGATGATGGTTTTGTGCAGTAGCTGCACTTTCATTCCCACAGCCAAGTACATTTTTCCTTAGCCCTTGTAGCTGGCTCAGTCCTGTTTACAGCAGTTCCTAGGGACTCTGAGGCACTTCTTGATCTCCCTCTGCCTTTGCATTGACTCTTCCTTCCTCTAGGTGAGGAGGGCACTCTTTCTGCAGTTTGTATCATTTTCTGAGCACACTTGGTTAACTTTCCCATCAAAGGAGCCACAGTACACATGGTGCAGGGCAGAAATTGTTTCCAGCAACTCTCACAGCCCCATGAGTGTTGTTGCAGGCATGATAGATGAATGGAAGCACAAAGTCAGAGGTTTTACAGCAAGACTAGGATGGTTTGTTCTCGAGGGACTGTGGCTGTGATGAGGGGCATTATGCAACTGTAGCTATGTGGTGAGGTTTTGGATGTCATCATTGCAATTTCTGTCACATTGATGCCTGTTCTGCAAATTAGATAGTAAAGGAACAACACACCAAGCAAAGGCAGCACCAGTTGTTTTCTTGCTAGTCGTACTTCATTGTCTAAATTAAATTGAGGTCAACACCTCAGAGAGAGAATGTGACGAAAATTTCCAATAACAATCTCTTGAATTTAATGACAACAGAGATTCTTGAAATAAATTACAATAAAGCCACATCTGAGCCCTCCACTTTACATCTGTACTTTTAGGGGAAGTTGAGTATCCTTAGAAGTGTTTGGTGGAGTTCGTTTTGCTTTGAAGTAGATGGAAACTTTATGATAGGCTAATGTACACTTAATTGGCATGTGCATGCCAGCAGTATGTGCTAGAGGGCAGACTGTGTGTTCTGCCAAGACAGCTGTTTGTGTTGTAGACTTGGCTCAGTGTGAAAATGTGTGATCAGTCATCAGATCTAAGGGTACAGGATGTATTCACTAATGTTTCTTTTTCCTTTTTCTGAATGGATTTGCAAGCTGGACTTTATCTTCTTAGCTGAAATTGTGGTCTCCCAGGATATGTGTTAGGCTAATGTGGTGATGTTGCTGAAAGAGGTAAGCTGCTATGAACTTCTACAACATGGAAAGGGCCTTTGTTCCTCATTCAAATATTGAAGGTTTATTACTTTAATGAATATTAAATTCTGTTAGTACCAGTTACTGAGAAAGCATCAATCTGATTTTTGGTTAAATACACACATTGGTACCAAATTATACTGAAAACTGTCTATGAGAAACATCAGCTGTAAGAAAAATCCCAAAAGTGCTTTATCAGAAGCGTTGCATGTTATTGCTGTGCTGATATAAGATAAAGAACCAGAGAACTTTCTACCGCTCTTTTGTTTCTCTTTGAAATATGTTTAGACTCCAAAGGGGAGTGCAGAAAGCTTCTGATAGAAAAGTATTTCCAAATTTCAAAATTAAGTCCACTCATTTAAGCCAAGACAGACTGTCTGACACATCAGAAATCCTGTCTCAGTAGGTCTCTCTGCTTTCTGTTTGTGCTGCTTGCAGTCTGCAGGGTATTTAGGTAGACTGAATTCCTACTCCTACCAAAATGCATCCCTTCCATTTGTTGCTGCTGTATTTACATGACAACATTATTTTTACTCAAATCCCATAGGCTTTGTTGGAAAGTGTCTCACTTGCCAGACCAGAAAAGGATCACTGCCCCATGGAGCTGCCAGTCTGACTGCTCTTTTGTGTAAAGATGCTGGCATAAATGTTCTAGAGAAGCCAATACAAATGAAGGTCTATTATTGGGCTTTTAATCAGGAAATTAGTAGATCAGTCAACAAAAGGAAAGAAAGAAGACAGTATGAGATAATGAAAGCTACTTTACTCAGACAACAAAGGAATTTTGTTTCTGTGTGTGTTTGGTCTCCTAAATACACAGCAGTTTTTATACCTAATGAGTAATTTTTACTAGAATGTATTTTATCGTTTCAGCTTTCTCTAAATAGTATGGCTGAGACCAAAAGAGAAAGAGACTACCTGAATTCATAATAGCAGTCATAATAGTAAACTACCTAGTAAACAAGAATTCATAATAGAAAACTACCTTGACAAAAGGCCAGCCTGTATTTTAATGAGATTGTCATACAAAAAAATAAATTCCCTGGAGTTTGTCAAGTGGATGGTTCGGCTAAATTCAAATTTATTTTTCTGTGGTGAAGGTCTCTTTTGTGACCACAATACTTTTATTAGATGATCACAATATGAAAGAGGCTTATCTTGTCTGTTGTCACTTCTGACCTGGACATGATCACACCATGTGCTTCCCCTGAAAATTGCCCTGTCCTGCCCCTGAGAATAGTAACCTCCCAGCTAAGCTGGAGTATTTGGCTGCTGACAAGAAAGCATCCTTAATTTTAATTTATTTATTCCTGTAGTATGGAGGTGCCAATGAGTACGCTAGAAATTAAAACCTATTAAAAAACATAATTTTGGGCAGGGTGACTTTACATTTCCTTTAAGCAGGCTTGCTTATACAGCCTGATTTTAGGCAACAACTTAATCCATTTGTAGGCACTTGCTGTCAGAATCTGTGGTTATGAGATATTCTGAGGTCTCTTTAGCAAAAATGTAGAGGAAGATCTGATGTGAATGAGTGGTCCCTTAGGCAGGAGCACTGCTGTGACCATTTTGCTTGATACACATGCAAGAGTCAGATACACAGGCAGCTGGTTGTAATGGGAGAGAAGGTAACTAGAGGCCACCCACTGGCCTCAGGTAATTCACTTGTGCAATTTTGTGAAGATTGAGGGTTTCAATTTGCACATCTCCACTGAAAAAAATGATATAGAATATACAATAAACCTATATACAGTACAGCCAATGAACTCCCATGTTACCTGCATCCCACGAGGAATTGTTTAGTCAGACCTTGAAAAGTCTGAATTCTAAATTTCTCTTTAAATATTTGTGAATGACAGAAATCATTATATTATAATAATTGTGTTAATTCACAACAATGACCAGAACTCTCCAAATCAAAAATAAACTTAATTTTATGTCAGAACTTATATGACTGCAGATTTTTGAGAAAAAATACTGTGGTATTTTTTGCAAGAGTATTAAACTGGTAGAATTTGCTCTTTGTCTTAAAAACCTGTACAAATAAGGGTCAGACCAGAAGTTAGGCTCCTGTCCACTTTTACCTGTATGTGCTAAATATAACTAGACCTGTTGTCTTTAATGTTAAAATAGCAAGAAATCTTGCCTAAACTCAGCTCATGAGTTCAGCAGCTCAGATGTAAGCCTTATTTAGTTAAGCTTTACAACACCCTTAAGATAAAGGATAAGCTGAATTTTTATCTTCTGTACAACCACCTTAAACTGTGTAGAGTGGCCTTCATTCTTTCTTTTCATATTAAACAGCATCTGACCTTACACAAGTTGCTGAAGGCATGATCCATGTATACAGTCACTTTAGCAGTGGATTCTTCTGGAGTGTCTTGAAACAACTAGAGAACAAACATACAAATATACTGCAAAAGAAGTTTATTGGAGTTAGAATATAAAGATTTTCTTTAAAATCTTTCTCTAGAGCCAACAGTATAACCACGCTCTTGACTGCCAGGAACAAATTTAGCAGCTACTCTCCTTAACTGAAGTGCAGCATATATTGGGTAAAGATAGGCCACTTGTAAGTCTTTAATTAAAGTAACTCAACTACTTAAGTAGTTACTTACTTAAATTAAATAGAAAACAGTAAAGGTTCATCATGGTATGTTAAGATGCACCATTCATCTAACACTGCTGAAATCTTCACCTATCAACAGGATGCAGACAGAGCAAAAAGGGGGAAAAACACCAACTGGTCTAATGAATTAAAAGAAAAGGATAGAGTTTATTGGTTAGAAAATTTTTCCAGAAAGTATTCCAGGTGAGATTTTTATATTTATATCAGTATATGCTGCATCAAAGATCTACCAGAAAATATCTAAATCTAATCACCTTAGAGAACAAAGACATTCTCTTTAGAGGTTGGTCCTATCAAAGCTGTTATTTTTGATTTATACAGCCTCTGATGGTAGCTGTTAGAGGTTCTGAGTGAGCTAGTTAAGGTTATGTATACACTGCACTTTACATTTCCTTCTGAAGTTGTATAAGGAGGTCCTTATTTATAACTCAGGAAATGGACTAAAAGGTTCTTTGATTCACCTGTGTTCACAGAATTTGTTTTGTGATATTAATAGCCTGTTGCATTTTAATAATGTGAGCAGTAAATCTAGAGCCATACTGTAATGATTTCTGTGGGTCCAGGACAGCTTTCTCCCCAGAACTCTCTTTGAAGCCATCTTCAATCCTAGATTCTTCTTTAGATAACAAGCTGTTTGTGATTTGTTCTGACTAAGCTGCCACAGTAATGAATATTCGTGTTTGAGATAGCTCCAGTGTTCTGTAGCTTATTTAAAATAAACTATTAAAAGTTCAACAGTACAAAACACATAGAAAGCCTTCACTTTTGATGAGTATTTGCTGAAATACACATTATGCTACTAATTAGTTTCACACATCCATGTGGATTTATTTGGATTTATTTCTTTGTACAATAATTTAACTTACTAATTCTGCCTTAACAAGTTTTCACCACAAAGATTTTAAGATTTTAATATTTGGAAAATGCTCCACCGCACCCTTAGTAGGCCATAAAGACTCTGTGTGTATAATATGCACATTTCACATTGCAAACTCAGAAATAAGAAAAGTAAAATCTCATGCCATACAAAACAGCAAAACCAGAAAACCTTGTACAAATTGTACTTTTCTCAATTTTACTTTCCCTCTGCTACTAACAAGCTAATCACTAATATAGCACACAGTGCAGTGACACTACATTGGCAAATACCTCAGAGGGAGGCCATCTATTTTTGCACATATAATATCCATTCGATATTGATGTAACAAGATGTAACAAGAGAGCAAGTCTGAGTCATAAAAGAGACCTTCACCACAGAGATATAAATTTGAATTTGGCAGAAGCATTCACTTGACAGCTCCAGGGATTTTTTTTTTTTTGACCATCATCTTTCTTCCCTGTACGAAAGAAGTTTCTGAGTTTAAAAGTTTCTGATGGCTGCAATGAGCAAAGACTGATTTCAAAATGTAAATGTAGGTTAACTGTTGTCTGATACTTACTCAGCTCTGCTGTGCATGAACCTTCTCATCTGGGATATATGTCTCATTCTCTGTTGCAGCTTAAATACATTCATGCTAAAAGCAAAATTATTCTGCATTTGGAATTAACTCTCTCTCTGAAAAAGATTATTATGGTACAACACCTGCTATTTCTGCAATAATCATGCACTATGAGGAGTGCATCAACCCTGCAGGTGTATCTGATTTAAGAAATACCTGATCCCTCTGTTTTAAGAGGAACTGTGTTTTCCATGGAAATCTTAATTTATTAAGCAGATACAAATTATAACTTCCAGGCCCTTTGAATTGTCATCATTTTGTTAAAATTAGTAACAAACTGACAGTATATGATAGATAGGTAACCACATAGTTACCTATTCATCATATACTGTCAATAACCACAACTCCACATAGTCATGTGTGCTACTTTATCTGCTGTGACCAGCAACTTGATGTCTCAGGAAAAAATATGATTTAGTACATTGGGATTCCTTTAATAACAAAGGGAATAATAGAAATCTGACAGAAAAGCTTGTGAATTATCTTTTGTGACTGCTCTTACTAACTACTACTAGAAAGAGGATACAATAATATGCAAGCTAAAAAGTGAAAGATAGTTATCTGTGAAGAAGTTTCAAGATAAACTGAATAATGACTTTTTCTGTTGGAAGATTTGAGGAGATCTATGAAGTGAGAAAATCTGTGAGATAAACGTATATGTCACCTCGTGGCTCTCTTCAAAGGCCATGGGTAAACTGATACCAGTAAAATATTGCAGCAAATGTAACTTTTCTATTTCTTAAAAAGCTAGGTAGACTGGCAAAGGATTTGAGGGAAAGTAACTTTTATGAAAGCTTTGTAATGAAGTGTAGGATTTACAGACTTAAGATAAACTGCAAGGTTCTTGGTTGGTTTATGTCGAACCATAAAATAAATCAGAAATTATGTGTAACAGAAAAAGAATCTATTTGCTTGCTTCTTGTATATACTTAAAGGAACCTTATCTTGTCTAACACTTTATAGGTTTCTTTTTCAAATGAACACTTAAAAAATGTGCTATTATGCCTTAAGCAGTAGGTCATAGGAGATCAATCCACTTTTGGCCTGCTAATCCAAGGTAGTTAATAGATTCTAAAGGATGAAAAAGAAAAAAAAAAGAGAGACTTGTATATCTTTTTATTCTTCTCAGTGCTACTGAGAGGTGTTTTAGGCACTGGAGAATCTAGACATTTTGTTTTCCCTAGTTTGATTTGTTCACAGACCTATTTAATGGCTAATATGGAAATTCTAGGGAATTCTAGGGAATGGATCGAAGATGGTAGAAAGGAACAGAGTGCTGGAATTTTACATGGGAATAGCATACTTAGTGGTGGGAAAATCCTCTGGCCCATCTAATGACACCAAGCTCCACGGAAATTATACACTCCTTCTTTCCTCTCTGCCTCTCTCATCGTGTTACCAGCTTAGGACCAGAACTATATAAAATTGTTTGTCTGGATGTAGAGTCACCTTAAAGTTACTGGTTTGTGTTTGCAGAGTATCATGTTTCTACATAATCTCTCTGTGAAAAGGACTTTTCCCGAATTTAAACATTATAAGGATTTATTGAACACTCTGCAATAGCAAAGCCATGCAATTTGAACAGAAAATTGATAAAAGGTTCAGAGGAGGAACACTAAACATTCAGAGTTGTGGCAGTGGGTTTACAGGGAACACTGAGAAAGTTCTAGCGAAGTGGAGAAAGGTGTTAATATTCCAAAAAGCAAACAAGGATAGAGTTGCATGGCAACACAAGTTTTGTTATACAGAAATCATTGCACAACAGCTATGTGCTTTCAAAGCACATTTTGTGTTTTCAAAGAAAGATCTGGGTTGTGTTGTAAAGTGTGAGACACTAATCTGGACTGCTGTGACCATGAAGGAGAGGTAGAATTAAAGAAAGGTTGAGTTACTAAAGTCCTGATACAAAGTTCAGAGAAGTGAAAATGTAAAAATGGAGTATTTAGTAAGAAAGAGTAGTACATCTGAATATGAAATTCAAAAAAATATGAATAAAACTCCATGTCCATTCCTGATGCCAGATTACAGAAGAAGTGTCAGTCATGAACTATGGAAGATCAATGTATTTGGCTTAATTGAGAAATGAGTATCCTACAGGGAACTAGAGAATACGTATCTGATAATGGAAAACTATTACACCTTGCCAGAAAAAGCAGCAGGGGCATTCAACTGAAAACATGGTGGTCTCCCCCAGTTAATGAAAATATGCTCAAACATAACAAGAAGTTAAGACTTGATGGTAAAAATTACCAGATATGTTTTTGTATCTTTAGTTTGGAAGGACAACAGGTAGATTGATTTTCTTGTAGCTCGAAAAATGTATGGACCTAAACAGGGACAAATAATTTCCACTCATACACCAAACTTTTTAATATAACAACAGGTTCTCTCATTTACTTTTTCAATTAAAGCTTCTGGAAGTCGTAGGAAGCATTAAAAATTCTCCACAGGAAAAGCTCATTTTGCCCTTTTTCCACCAAAAAAAATAAAACACTTTCTGCTCAGAACTAAAAGAAGGATTAAAAAGAAAAATCCCTCTTAACTGGTATAGACACCTTTTCATTCCTGCTGTAAAAATTAATTGCTGAGATACACAACAACTTTAGTGCTACTTTAATTGCTTTAATTATTAACAACCTAGATCTAACATAGTCTTTTTCTAGGTAAAATCTCCTTAAAGGTGTATTAAAAAAATTCCCTCCTGCTCGCCTGGCTTCAGTGCAGTTTAGAAAAACTGGCACACTGCTTTTGTAAAAGGTCTCCAGTGTATTGATAGAGACAGTGCTACAAACAGGGTTTGGGAAAGGGGGAGAAAAGCACACGTGTGATTGCAGTGGTTCTATCTAAAATAGGATGAATGGAACAGAAATGTTGGCTCTAAAGGAGTATTATGGTATATGTGTCTATACAGACACGGATAAGTAGGCTGACATTTTTAACTTCTGAGCAGAAAAACTTAAATGCCAGGTTCTGGCTTGAAATGAATATATGCTGAAAATCTATGCTGCTACTAACTACAGANTGCTGCTACTAACTACAGATTGCCTAGAATCTCATCAGTTTTATTTGGCAGCTGGCAGATGTGAGGCCTTGGGAACTCAGTTTCCAGAACAGAGTGGTCAAAAGTTGCCCTTACACTGTCGGGTGTTTGCCAAGTGTTTATGCTTTGCACAGAGAGGCCAAATGGCCAGCTTGAACCCTGTAACCAACACTTCACATACAGGCTCCTATGGGTGAACAGAGTAGAATGAAAAAGAAGTCGACTTCTGAAAGGTCTAAAAAAATATAATTTTTTAAAATAAAAATATCCTTTTTTTTTTTTCACATAACATTGAGAATGAGAAAACAGACTTTTCTGAATTTGCCTGGCTGAGCTAGAATATGCTTTAGCAGTTCAGTTATTGGAGCCAAAATCAACCAAAAGATCTTTCACCTAAGGGCCCATTTCTATGGCAACTAGAGAGGTACGGTGTGAACAATATTATCAAGCGTCTAAAGAAAAAGATAGCCAACAATCTTGGGCTTCATAACACTAGAGTTAAATACAGTCTTCCAGTTGAATTAGGGGGAATTAGCTCAGGCTTTCCATTTTGTAGTGCATAAATTTTAGGCATAATCTGAAAAAAATATTTTAAATTCATAAGGAAGTTTTAACATTTGAGATATTAAGCAGTTAGCAGCAAATTAGAAGACATTTGTCTAGGTAGGAAAGTCAGTATTTTGCTAGGTTCCTTTTTAAAACTGTTAATGAGCCCCCAAAAAGGAGTGGTGTCTCCAACTGCAAAAATTTAAACTGAAAAACAGAAGCAGAACCATCAGAAAAGAACTTATTCATTATATGAAGAAATATTAAATAAGCAATTCAGTCAGTTAGTTGAATTTATAATGAACAAAGAACAAATTGGTGGAATTAAAAGCTTGGCAGGCAAAGAAAAATTATCCTTTGTTAGTTTTGCTGTGTACAGGATGATAGGTCTGACTTCAAAATGTAGTGCCAAGGGATATTCTGGAAGGCTGAAATAAGATGGGGCAACACATATATCAAGGGAAATTTAGAGGTTAAGGAATTGAAACTGTCAATGGCTAAGAAATATGGTGAATCATTCTTCACTGAGCCAGAGGCTAGAAGACCTAATGAGCTAATAATAGCACACATTTCATACCCCCAGGAAAAGGGAGACATCAGAATGACATAGCAAGATAAAGAGGGTTGGAAGAGCAACATGATTGGGATCATATGTGATTAAAGCATCTTGTTGTTAATTGTGAGAAATGATAGAAAGGTTTTCCATGATGGAAACAATAACAAAATGTGACAGTGTTCCAAAACATTCTATGCCCAGATATGGATCACAAAAAAGATTTAATCACTTTGTTTTGGTGCCCTTTTCATTTTTCTTCTCAGAAAGAGAAAATTGCAGGAAGAAATGCCTCCTGAATACAAATGAATAACTTAGTACCACCCTCCAATATAGAATAGTCCTGTGTGATGCAACTTTAAATTGAAAGGTGAACACAAAAAGTGGTAGCAGTCTATGAGGGAAGAACACTGAAGAAACATTGGGCGTCATGCAAAGACATCTGCTTTTAGATTTAATAAAAAATATTGTTACATACAGTGTTAGTTATATTGAAGTCAGACTCAGCAGATGTAAACTGGCTTTTGACTTTATTGAGGCCTATGCCAAGTAAACATTGCAAACTCTGGTCTGTCTTTCAGTGGAAACTATTTCAAATCCCCTTCTGGGGCATTAATCTTTCCGGAAAACCTTTGCTGAGATGGGAGGAGCAGCACTGGCATTATGAGTTTTCAGCCTTACAGCCCACCCACCAGCTGAAAGGTGTGCTCAGTTCTTGCCTTGTATAAAGTCACTGAGGAGAAGCCATGCCTTCAGATGGGCTGCAGGCAGAGGAGGGTCACACTAACCAAAATTCACCTGCTTCTTGGGGATGGATGAGTAAACAGTATGAAAATGTTGCTTTGGGATTGTTTTTTCATTCAATAAAGTGAGAAAAAGTAGGGCTCTGAAGCCATGTGAAAATTATGTTTCCTATAGAAATACTAAATTCAGGTAGTCATTTTTCTGTCTGTTCTTTCCACTCACACCTCATGCTCTGTAAGCTGTATCAATTCTTGTTAGGCTTCCTAAATAGAAGAGATATGGTATTCTCATCATAATTAGTTTCACTTCAGGATGATAGAACGAGATAGTGCATGTAGGACCTGTAAAGTGCTGTAACAAGTAGTATCACTGGACTCATGAAGGTGTTAAATATCCTAATCATAAGACATTATATGTCATTTAGATGTTGAAAAATATTTACAGCAAAATAATTTAAAACCATTTCACATAAGAAACACCTTTATTATCTATGTCCAATCCCTCTCTTTAAAGCTTACAAAGCACCAGTTTTCACAAACTTGGTTAACAGTTTACTAAAAAATTCAGAATATTCTATCCCCATCCCCCATCATGTGTCTACTTTATAAACTGGCATTGGACAGATTCAATTCAGGAAAACAATCTCATCTATTGCTGATTTGCCTGGTGACATTTAGTTACCAAATCTCTCCGGCTTGTAATGTTGCTCATCTCACAGATGTTTTTACACCAGAGATCTCGGTGGGATTTTTTTTCTTTTTAATTTTCTGGAAACTGATTTTTCTGTCAGTGAAAAATAAGGAGTACAATTGTTTCCTTAGTGGCAATAAAATGCAGGAAGGCTAGGTATTCCCAGCAAGAGCAATTGTGATACTGAAAAGTGTACAGAAACCTTTAGTGACATGCTTGCACATTACTTTCTAAAGAACTGTTCTATCAGGCAACTTTGCAGCAGCATCTTCAGAAAAATACTTATATTGAGGTGATGAAACTGAGACTCCCATGGGCAGTTTAGCCAATTGTCAATTTCCCAATCTAGTTTTTAAGTGCATGTTGTTTTTCTGCTGGTATCCTGTCACTGACGCTATTCCCAGTTTGTATTTTCATATTATATGTCCTTGTTTGTCTGGAAAAAAAAAAGTTTCTATATACAATTCTCACAAGTTCTGTTTGNATACTTCAGTTTTGGGTTTTTTTTTCAGGGAATAAATAAACAGACTAATCTTCTTTCTTTCCTTCCCTTCTCCCTCTTTCTTCTTCCTTCCTTTTCCTCAACTTTTTGTAATTTAAAACCACTTACTTTTCATCCAACACAATAAATTCTATTTAGTCTGATTATTGATTCATAAAGTTTCAGTCAAAGGCAGGAAAAATAAATAAGGGGTGATGTGGTCCTATATTAATTAGTTCAGCACTCAGCCCCAGATATCAGAAATCTGTGCTTGATTGTTTTCCTTGTTTGCTGGAGTGTTGAACTTGTATTCCACCTCAGCAACATTACCTTAACCAACAGACTCCTGGAGGACAGGAAATACCATGCAGACATTGATCTACTTTGTATAAACATGTCAACAGTCTGCAGAGCCACTAACTCTTGAGCACTCCATTTTACAGAACAAACAGTCCTGCACCAGACTACTAATCAATCTTCCCTTACCTTTGCCTTTTATGAACAATAAAACTGCTTTGGCAAAAACACCCCAGCAAATGAAAACCTATCTTGTTTGAGTATTTTCTTTTCCTGTGGTTGAATAATCCCTTAGAGGTGACAACTAAAATGATCATCCATACTCCATGCAAAGAAATATAGAATTCTCTGCTTTTCCTGGATCTAGCTCTGATATATTCATTTTATTGTCAGAATTGTCCCCCTATCAGAATATTTTACTATTTTTTCCCATGAGGTTTCTGTGTGTGCTTGTTTGTGAGGTAGTTTTCATAGTTTGCTGAAAATTTTTTACAAACTCTATCCATGTCTATGTTTACAAGAAAAAGTCATTGGTGTGCTGAGAAAGAGCTTGCAGTTACTTGGTAACTTGTCAGAGAAGGGACACTCCTGAGGCAAAGACTGAAGCAATGTTCCATTGACATACTACAGGTTTTCTGAGATTCATTAATAGCAAGTTGCATTAAAAACAAACTTTTTTACTTGTATTTAACATGCATAAATGGAGAAAGTGAGCTTCTGAATTAAAAATTAGGTCATGAGAGTAGTCTATCAGCACAAAACCCACCAGTGTTTCAAAACAGGCAGAAAGCAAATGGATTGCCTTGAAGTGCTGAATATAGAGAAACAGAGTTTGGTGAGAATCCACTGGCTGGAGTATGGTACCTTCTTATATTACTGTGTAATGAATAATGCATATTCCTCTTTGTTGAAGGAAATATGATGGTATGATAAATGAGAGTCTCTCAGGATCATCTAGGTATTATGTCTGAGAGCAAAGTGGGGGAAAAAGTGACATCTTAAAGTTCTTTCTATGGTATGCTGACCATTTTTAAACATGGTGATTTCATCCCTAAGTACAACTTTTGGTCCTGATTTCCTAGGTGGGATTGTATGCTCACACTCTCCTGACTATGCAGGCAATCCAGCTGGTATTCACTCTCTTTTAAAAATATTTCTACAGATCCTGCATTTGTACCTCTTTAAGCAGTTTCCTTACTGGTATTTTTCTTTGGAGAAATGAAGAAGGTTCAACCCTTTACTTTGAATTTCAACTACTGTATAACTCTACATTTTTATAAGAAGTAATAAACAAACAAAAATGACATTTAGCTTCCTTCTGTCTCTGTAAACCAACCAGCCTCACTTGCTGTGAAGAGTTCCTCTGACTGGACCAAGATGTGAAGCAGAGTCCAATGCCAAAGTTGTGAATTTGTTTCTGGAGGTAGAAAGGACCAAAGTACATATCTGCTGAAGTAATTACTTGAGGACACAAGCACTGCATCATTTCTAAAGAGTTTACAATATAAATTAAAAGGTTATTACTACAATTTCTATTAGTGTTCCAGAGTTCTGGGCATCATTCTGAGGCCAGACTTTGCATGGTGTTGTTTTACTGAAAGTAATGGAATGACGCTGGACCCTTGCTCAAGGAGAACGTGGAGAATTTGACCTATAGTTTTTTCTTTCTAATTCTCTACAGGACTTGATTGAATAAATTAATATAAAAATAATTTGTTTGCAATTTAATT
This sequence comes from Promerops cafer, assembly GCA_013398275.1. Taxonomy (NCBI): domain Eukaryota; kingdom Metazoa; phylum Chordata; class Aves; order Passeriformes; family Nectariniidae; genus Promerops; species Promerops cafer. Next base: position 46,099 of record VZSE01004202.1, on the reverse strand, counting down.
GTGCAGTGTGAGATTGGTCAGGGAATTTAGAGAGCTCACAGGAGAACAACTTATGTTTCCAGTCCTGTTTATAGCCAGCTCATTCTTTGTACAATTACTTTAATTTTTCATGGTAGAAAGGCATTTTTTACAGACCACATATTCATTTTAGTAGGTAAATAATGTATTTCAATTTATAATTTTAGTAAGTTTGAGGCCAGTTTTTGTTATGTAATAATCAGATTTGGGATTTACAGTGGAGGCTGTTTGGCTGCTACCAGCAGTAGAAATTGTGAAGGCCAAGGCCTCTCTTAACAAGGTCAAGTCTTGGTTCTGCACCTGGGTCAGGGCAATCCCTGGTGCCAACCCAGGCTGGGCATGAACAGATGGAGAGCAGCCCTGGCCAGAAGGACTTGGGGGTGCTGTGGGCACCTGAGCCAGCCATGGGCACTGCCAGCCCAGAGAGCACAAGAAAGATGGAAAGAGACCATTTATAGGGACATGCAGAGACAGGACAAGGGGGAAAGGCTTAAAAGTGAGAGTAGGTTCCGATCAGATATTAGGGAGAAGTTCTTTACTGTGAGAGTGGTGAGGCCCTGGCACAGGCTGGCCAGAGAAGCTGTGGGTGCTCCATCCCTGGAAGTGTCCAAGGCAAGGCTGGATGCAGCTCTGAGCAACCTGGTCTGTGAATGGTGTCCCCACCCCCAGCAGGGGGATTGGAACTGGGTGACCTTTAAGGTCCCTTCCAACTCCAGGCCATTCTGTAATTTTATATTTCTATGTTTAGATCCTCTCACAGTCACAAGTAACAGTTTTTAGGTGTAAGCAGATTCAAACTGGAGTCAAAACAGCACTTAGCTGATCTAGCATGATTAATTTTGAGTAACTTTGGAAGGTAAATTACTAGACCTAGGCCAACTCAAACCGTGATAGCACTATAGTGAAAAGATGCAACTATTAAACGTAACCTGCTGCAATAATTTTCCATAAAGAAAGTTGGAAACTTGGGTGAATATATAATAAGAGGGAAGCATATGTAGTAGTGAACTACTGTGAACAGTAGTTTTACATGTACAAATTTGCAAATCAATATGAACATGTGGATATTTATTTTTGGTAAAAAACCCATATGTCTATTTTATATTTACAACTGTCACCATCTTTTTTGCTACATTTCAGTTACTAATGATTTTAATGCAAAATTGAACAATTTAATGGGCTGGAGATGTTTAATGTAATCACTTTAATTGTGACTATCACTATGTCTCCCATAGACATTGAAGTCTCTGTATAAAACCAGTAATATTTCACAGAAAATAATAACACAAATTCTTACATCTAGACACTTTGCAAGACACTTGAAAAATATTTTTCTGCATCTTCTGGAAAAAAGCAGCCAAACAAAGAATTTTGTTGATGGAGGTAAGAAAGGTGAAGTGAAACCTCCAAAAATTGATAGAAGCCTTCCAGTTTATAAGTCAACCTACCTCAGCCTGCTTCAAATCACAGGAAAAAATCCATCCACTTTGATTTTTCTTCCAAAACATTGCTTTTCCACCCTTTATTATTGGGAGAAAAGCATGGAGATACTTTGTTAATTTAACAGTATTAAGATAGTGTTAACAATTTATTGATCCATAAGCTGGTATTATTTATTCAGCAGAGTACAGATTATATTTACTATTCAAATAAGAATGGATTGTATAATAGGCTCTTATGTATGTATTTTATTTTCAGTTTCTTATTTCTTTCTAGCACTGGGCAGTCCAGTTGGATATGTAAGGGCTTGGAGGCAAGCAAACAGAAACAATTAGCATCTGTTCATTACTGGAATGTTGGTGATAGACAATCTTTGATGGTAGGCAATACAGATAATTTGAAAGTGTCGATACAAAAATAAGAAGTTGAAAATCTGGAGGGAAAAAAGGAATAGCTGGAGAAGGAAAATCACATATTTAAGGAAGATGGCTCAGTGTAGTCGTGTTCTTTTAATTTCACTTAAGGGGGATTTTATAGGATAAATTGATATGTGATTATTTGAAGAAATTAGATGTGGTTTAGATGTTCATGATACAGTTACGCTTACAAAATCTTTGGAATATAAGCATTGTTTTATGTGCAACAAAGAGATGAAGGACTGGGATTTTTTTTAAATTCTGGACACATACTGAAGTGCTGGTACTAAACACATATAAAACTCTTTGCATGAAAAAGGCTTTTTAACATCATATTTTCATTGATCTAAATCTTCGTCAAGGAATTAATGTAACTTTGCTGTCTCGAATAGAATCAGGAAGACTTCTCTGCAGCTGAGGTTAAGCAAAGGTTGTGATATTACAAATTAGAACTAAATAGGAGACTGATATTGAGAAACTGGAACCTTGTTAGCTATACTAATAATGAATAAAGTCTCTGAGACAAAGGGTCCCCAAAGGTGAGATAGCTGGAGTTTGAATACAAATGGCTGTATTATTATTATTAACACATCCATTCATGAAAGCAGGTTTGTAATACATATTTGAAACTGAGCTCTCAGGGAGATTAAGCAAAGTCTATGTAGATAAAGTGTATAGGGAGGCTGAGATGTATTTCTTTGGTTATAACTACTTTAATAAAATGACCTAACAGAAATATATTTCTCCATGAAAAAAAAATCATATTAAAAGAAAACTGTTGAAGTTTCAAAATGAAATGCTGAAAAACTAGGAAAAGCATGAAAATAGTATCATGCTAATACATTTACACAATGGAGCAGTTTCTTGTTATGTTAAATACTGCTGTTGGACCCACGACCTTTTCTGTGCAAATTGTGTGTGATGTCACTCAATGCTCAGCTATTCAACCTTTTATCCAAAGTGTGATGTAAGACTACGTGTTCTCCAGAATCTGCTTTGTAGACACAGTTTTTACCTCACTCTTTTCTACTGTGCTAATTATTAAATTAACAGAAGACTTCACAAGTATATTTGTGTACTTTGGCTTATATTTCTTCTGAAAGATTTTTCCATTTAAGAATGAGGAGCAGAGACAGAGACATTAAGAAAAATGTGATCTTCTCATTTTAGAGCATTTGAAAGGAGTGAAAGGGTTTTTGGTTTTGTTGGTTTGTTGGTTGGTTTGTTTGTCCTTCTCTTAGTATTGTCATCTTCAGTACTACCCAGCTCTCCAGTTAACATTTAATATGCATTTCCCAGTGACTTCACTTGCAGTTCTTGCAGCTCTGAGAATTTTTGAAGAATGGCATTGTAATTTGTGTACTTGTTCTGGATTCTAGAGGAACGTGCTCAGGTAATCACAGAAGAAGGTTACACATGTGTTTCCTGGACTACTTTTTTTTCCCCCCCTTTTTGTTTTTTCTACATCTCCGTGTTTATTTTTCAAAGTACTTTCTCCAGTTTTATCCTCTCTCTCTGTTTCCTTCCTGTAATGTTTTCAAAGCTGATTAGTGGATCTAAGTTTGCCCTTCGGGGCATTTTCAGCTCTTTTCTAAATTCTTTTTTCATCATCAGATAAGTGTGGTTTCTAGTGTCCCACTTTTTGTTCACATACCTTGTACGTTCTGTAGCAACTTTTATCTGAATCAATACATAAAGTATCTGTTTTCAAAACAGTGAGAGATGGTTGTCTTGAGTACAAAACTACACCTCAAACATTTGACTTTCAACACTTGACTTTAAGTTAATGTTTGTGACTATTGTTATTGTTGTTGGTAGTACCACTAAGTCCTATTCCACAAAAAATGTTCTTCTGTCCCTGCATTTTTTCAGGCTTTGCCTGTTGGTTTAACTGCATAAAAAGACAATCAGCCCTTGGGCACAGGGAAACATGTGGGTGTAAATCTGGACCCTCCTGAGCAGCATCTTAGCAGGTACTTCATCCCTCCCACAGCTCACAAATAAACATTCCTGTTTATAAAGGGACACTTAAAATCCCTCTCAAGTAGCTTATTTCAGCCATATGAAAATAACTTTCTCTAAAGAAAGAAATACAAATTTCACTGGGTGAGAGAAAGAATAGAACATGAAATTGTAGGATGCCTTTCCCCCAGGTGAGACAGTCCTGTGCTCTTAGAGCCTGCCTGGGGTAGAAATATTATCATCTTTTCTGCCTCCTTTAAAATAATTTGCTGACTCTTTACTCAAATTTGTATAGTTTATAGTTTATAAGACTATAGTTTATTAGACTGTTAAGAACTTCTGTGTGTATATACTGGCCTATGTACTGTCCTGCAAGTATAACAGACTTGATCTTCACTTTTGTCACTGGAAAGCAGATATTTCAGAATAGATTTCCAAGAGGAGTAATGTGACATGATATTGATGCTTTGTGATAGAGACTAGTGCCTGCCTGTGATAGGAGGAGACTGAATTCAGTGACTGCAAATTCTGTGCCAATCTATCCTCTTCTGACCAGAATGCTTTGTAAATATTTTCTAGAGGAAGGACTTCAGAGAAGAGCATCTGACAGCATCTTCTTTTTAGGATCTGAACTGGCAAAACTGACAATAGAACTGGAACTGACTAAATTGATCTGGATATGGTATGTAAAGGTTTCCAATGCTATGCAGTTTTCACCTGTAGAAGATTTTTGTTTCTCATTTTTTTGGCTTTAATATTTGTACAGGGTCTGTCTGGGTTGAAGATGCAAAGTTAGCTTTCTTCATGGTAGACTTGTGCTTTGCATTTGTGGCTGAAGCAGTGTTGACAGTATGCCAGTATTTGCCTACTGCTGGAGAACTTAATGTCAAGGCTTTCTTTCCTCTGCTCAGCTGAAACAGGAACAGGCTGGGTGTGAGAAGTGGCTGAGACAGGGCACAGTCAGGATAGCTGACACAAGCTGACCAAAGGGGCATTGCACACCATTTTGCATTGTGCCCAAACAATAAAGGTGAAGAAAGTGGGCTATTGGTGTTTGTGGTGTTTGTCTTCCTATTTCGTATGCTTTCCTATTTCTGCTCTGCTGGAAGTGGGCAAACATCTGCCTGTCAATAGAAAGTAGTGAATTAATTTCTCTATTTGGCTCTACTTGCATGACTTTTATCCTCCTTATCAAACTGTCATTATTTTGACTGATGGGGTTTTTTAGTTTTCTTTCTATTTTTCCCCTCTAACCCCTGAGGGAAGGGGACATGAGTGAAAGGAAGAATGACTGGCTACCATCTGGACTCAATCCACTACAATATTTAAGACAGAACTCTGGTAAAATTTAGGCATCACAATAATTTTTCATATTGTTATGGAGATTAAATCTTTAATTATAATGTCAGTTTCTCACTTTTTGTCATTTAGGTAGAAAATCTAATCAGTGTAGCTTAGATCTCTGGATTCCATTCAAAAATAGATCTGTAAATTGAAAATTTTATTTTTGAGTTTCACATTGCCTGAAGTGAATCTTGCCATGGCCACAGGTTGAAGACCAACAATTCTCACCACACTTGTGAACTTTTTGTCAGACGAAGACAGTGAAAGTGAGAATGAGATTATATGATGGCATAAATATAAAATCTCAACAAGTGGGAGAGAGAAAGTGTTTCACTGGAGATAAAAATAATTTATGCATGCTTGAAGCAAGAGGTGATACGCGTCTGTGAGCATGTATATTTTAACAAAGGTTCTGTCTTTACAGGCTGTGTAGGCAATCTCTCTTCAAATCCTTGTGGAACTGTTTAATCACAAAACCAACCTTATTACCATATGTTCTCAACTTACTTGACCTAGATATTCTAAATAACTGAACACTTTAATAGATTTTAAATAGTTTCATTTTATATTATTGTTTTCTTAACCAAGAGTTATGTCCCAAGAGGTCAAGCTTTGCTCTGAATGGCAGTGTCAAAATATTTCTCCCAATAATGCATATTATTGAAATATGTCTTTCAGTATACCACATTTGATTTCTTCAATGATTTAATACTGTCAACGCTGTGATTCAAGTAAACTGACTAATCCAAATTGACGATATTCTGCTTTATTTATCACTATTTAAAACATGCATCCAATAACTCTTCCTGCAAACACTCATTTATTTCTTTAGGCATGCTTTATCAAAAGATCTGTGAGACTTGCATGAATTTTAATCTTACTATTTATCAACATTATTTTCATTATTTTTACTCAGAAAATATTCCAAACCCTCACATATGTTGTTTAGTTGGTGTGGGATGCTCAGATTCTATGTGGTACATGCTGTGGTCTTACACCTTGGCTGGCCTTATGCAATCTGGAACAAAAGTTGCATTGTCATTCTGCTCATTAGGACTACCAGAAAAAGTCTTGAATGAAAGTTGTGCAGTGTCTCCTAGGTCTACACAAAACAGATATGTTTTTCATGGGACTGCATAGCTTTGTTCTTGGATATCTTTCTCTAGTTTGGTGTGAGAGTGAGGAGACATGCAGGGGTAATAGATATGCTATGCTGGGCTTTTTATCTTTGTTTGTTTTGTTTTGTTTTTCTTTGCTTCTCCATTTCCCTTATGATTTCCCCAGAGTAGAAGCCAGGAATTAACTTATATTTTCACAGTTTACCAGTGTAGTTTACAGGTGACTAGAGTATGCTAATGAATAGGGATCATTTTACATGTTTCCAACATCTGCTACTGCAGACACTCAAGACACATCAAACTACGAGTTTTAGTCTCTTTGTGTGTGGTAGGAATAAGTATCAGAGCAATTCACCTTGCATTTTATAGATCCTTTTATTAAATACTTTTCTTTGAATGGAAGGAAATACTTGTTTGTCTTCAAGTACTTGATTGCTGCATGCATAATCTTCTGTAGTTTAACTGTTATTCTGATAGCAACATGCATAACTTTGTCAGCAAATTATTACTATAGGTATTACAGTATTCTAGTAGGAAAAGTATTTGCATCTTGCCCTATTTTTAGTGTAAAAACAGTTGAGGAAAAACCTAAAAATAGGTTTCAATATTTATTTCTTTCTCCATAAAAACAATTTCACAAACCTAAAGTGGCTTACTGTAAATATGTTTTCTATATAACTGCACATATATGAAAGAAATGTTAACTCAGACAAAATTTGTATTGTTTTTAATTATGAATCAGATATAAAAAGATAATTTTGGTTTTATATTAAGTTTCTATATGCAGTCTATAACCAAATAAATCTAAAAACACACACAAAAACTTTGACATCCACTGCTACAAGTTTTTTAAGGTGTTCTAGCAATTTATGCTCCAAGTGTAGTTGAAAACAGTCCAGTCATACATTTACATTGGGAAATTACAGTGACATGAAGGTTATAGGTTGATTCAAAATTGCATAGTCTGAAAAAGTTTATTTTTCAAATGAAGTATGACTCAGCTTTCAAGTCCAGTAATTTATTATAAGTTTGTATCTGGCTGAGACCACGGGTCAGATCTAAAATGTGGTAGGCTAAAATGGGCACAGAAAAGCTGGGTCTGCATTTTCACTGGTGCATGGAAAATGTACCCAGGATGAACTCAGCATCAACAATTCTAATTGTTGTCAAACTTATCTCAGTCACTTTGCTGAAACCTCAAAGATGCAGAAAACCTGGCATATTTGTTAAAAAATGAAGGCTGTTTCACTGGGGATAAGCATGAGACTGGATATGTATATAAAGCAGCCATAGCTGAGGAATGCCATTAGAGTGGACCTAGCTCTAAATGGACTATGCAAATTTTTATTATTTTCTATATTTTCTATTATATTTTGTAACATTTTCTATATGCTAGTTATATTAGGTGATTAATATATGGAAAATACACAACAAAATTATTTTTGTATCTGTTCTGTGCAATCTTTTGCCATCTTTCTTTACTGCCTTTGACTTAATCCCAATGCTTCTTGGCAGCAGTGGGCATATTCCAGGATGAAATGCTGGATGATCTATTTGTATTCCCTGTGTTGTGACTGTAGATAAGATTTCATGACAGAATTCAGTTAAAGAGTTTTAGTAGAAGTTCTTCCTTCTGCTTTCTTATACTGGAAAACTTTTTGATCTTGTGTTTTGTCTCTGGAATAATTTTGTTCACATTTTCTTCACTGTTTTGAAGAACTGTGGAACGAGAAGTTCATAGAGTTTTAAGATCACCATTTTGATTGGACAAAGTCATGAGTACCTACATGTTCCTGAATCAAGAAATGTAAGCTGCAGTCTGGTATAAAATTATTTATAAGATGCTTTAAAATCAAAAGCTAAAACACACAAAATGCTTTGCATCTGTTAAGTTGTTTGAGCTATTTCTGTAGCTGGCACCCATTAGAATATAATTTTGTGCCCATTTTTAGTTGTGAGGATGTTAGAATTTAATTGTAGTGGGGAGCATATCATTAGTCTTGAGCATCTGCCAGACATTAAGTTATTTGGTGGCCAACATTCTTACAGAGCTTTGAAACACAGTCTTTGAGTTCACTAATGATTTGATATCATTTGACTGCAGAAGCCTGCAAAGAAAAATATTTGCAAACATTAAAGTTTGTTTTACGTTAACAAAGCATTCTGAGTGAAATATGGACAAATAGGCATCAAGGCAAAGAAGTCTCCCTGTTTGCTTTTTAATTCTTTTTTTCTTTCATGTGTTACAAGCAAATGGATTTCTGTAGGTTATGTGTATATGTATATATCTTGTATATTATTCATGTTAATTCTACTGGGGGAAGACACCATATGTAAAATTAGTCGATGCATTTTTGTCCTTAAATTATACCAACATGATACATTTCCTGGTGTCATAGAAGACATGATATCCCAGATGGAGCTGCACAAAATTTATATTGAAAGCTCAGCTACTGACACTTTTAGAAGAAGAACATGCATCAAATCTCCATTTGATAGAGGGCTTGTTCACTTCAGTGGAGGAACTTCCAAACAGCAAAACTCTGAAACATAGTCTATGTCACAGAGTTCTCACGGACTGATTTTGGACTATAGGCAGAAGCATAGTCTGTACAGTTCTTCTGTAAACAACAGTCAAGAAGAAAGAAAAAATTAAATGTGAAATGACTCATGTAATAGGACAAACCCAAGATACTGCTTCTTGTGTTATATTTCATTTTGAGCTGTGATAGATTACGCAAAAGGTCAGGGAATATATCTAGTGTTTTCAGAAAAATGGAAACTAATCTTTCAAAAAAGTAATTCTAATTCCATATGATGTAATTATTTTGTAGCAACTTAAAGGTACATCTTTGCTTACTTTGAGGGCAAAATATATTTTATCATAAAGTATTCATTATCTGCACAAATTAATGAAATTTCTGTGCTCAGATATTCTGGTGTCGGTTTAAATATTTCTAAATAATTTAAAAACATATTTTTTAAAAAGAAGTGTGAAAATTTCCTCTTTTAGGTTGCCTCTCTCTTACTGTGGTTCATAAAATCACATAACTATTGAAAGGCTTGGGTTGAAATGGACATCAAAGATCATCTAGGTCCAACCCTCCTTCCATGGGGAGGAGACTTCCACTAGACTAGGTTGTGCAATTCCCCATCTGGCCTGGCCTTGAAGACTTGGGGTTGTCACAGGCTCTCTGGGCAATGCCACATGCCTCACCATCATCACAGTAAAGCATTTCACTCTAATATCTAATCTAAATATCTCATCTTCCAGTTTACAACCATTTATCTTTGTCCTATCACTATCTGCCCATTTGAAAAGTTGTTTTCCCTGTCTTTTATAATCCCACATGAAGGCCAGAATGGGATCTCCCCAAAACCTTCTCTTGCCAGGCTGAACAACCCCAACTCTCTCAGCCTCTCATTATATGAGATGTGTTGCATCCCTCTCACCAATTTCATGGCCCTCCACTAAACCTGCTCTAACAGGCCCGTATTTTTCTTTTGTTGGAAAAATCCAGAGCTGAACACAATACTCCAGGACGAGTCTCATGAGGGCTTTGCAGAGGGGCAGAATCCCCTCCCTAAACTGCTGCTCATGGTGCTTTGTGTGCAGCCCAGGACAGCCTTGGTTTTCCAGGCTGGGAGTGCCCATGGCTGGCTCATGTCCAGATCTCACCCACATGAAACTCTAAGTCCTTCTGGGCAGGGCTGTTTTAAATGTCTTCTTCTCCCACTCTGTGCTCATTTCTGGGATTGCCATGACCCAACTGCAGGATCTTGCACTTGGACTCATTGAACTTCATGAGGTTTGCACCCCTCTCTCAAGCCTATCCAGATACTCTCTGGTTGGCATCCTTTCCCTCCTACATCATCTGCTCATAAACCATACATTTTCTGTGGAAGGCAGGAAATTGCCCATGGAAGCACATTATGAATGATAACAAAAATTTCTCAAGGAGTTGACTATCCAGAATTTTCTGCTTCTATGATATAATAACCCAAAGCATTTCAAGCGACAAACTAAGAAATAAACAGAATTTTTATTCAGGTAAAAATTGCTGCCATCTTTCTCTTACTATGCTGTAACTAGCATAAACTCTTCCCATGTTATGCATAATATATAAGACAGGAAATTCTACCTAGCAATAAAATTAGTGACAGGATTTATCCATGGAAAAAGACATAGAACATTCTTACCCCAACTAATGATTTTGGGAGAGATATCATAGAATCCCAGTTTTTCTTTTTGGAAATTGGAAAATCTTTTAACTATTGCAGCAAACTTCTTCAGTCAAATGTTTTCCAGTTATTGCAAAAGTTTCAAGCACTCTTCTTGAGTACTCCTTTATGTGTCTAGAGCTCTAAGAAAAGAGTGCAGAAACCAAAACAAAGCTGACTGGATTGCTGAAACTCATTTCAACATTAACATGGAAAACACAAGTGGGGGCAATGCCAAGTCATCTTTCAGTCTTCACTTTCTCTACTACTTCCTAGGATGTCCTGGCCTTCCTTCTCTCAAATTACTTTATGTAGAATACATAAATTTGAGGTTGTAGTTTTTGGACTCATCTCCTTCTGACTGGTTTTATACCCATCCTGAAATGTAATGCCAAAATCAAGATGCACATACCAAATGAGCCTTCACTACACTCAGTTGCCACAAAACCCAAAAAGTACTTCACACGTTTCATGCATGTTTTTGCAGCTTTCATATGAAAATTTTATATTAAATTAGTTTGGGGTTTTTTATCCATTAAATAATAGCACAGCTGTTGTTCATGTTCAGGCTGTGATGCCCTCTAATTTCCAGGTTAGCTTTTGTAGAACTTGAGTCCAAGTCTTGCTCAATTAATTTCATTAGTCCTCATAAAACTACATAACTGTAGTTATTTCAGACTATTTTTTCAAGATGGTTAAAAAATTAGTTTGTTCTGCAAGTAGGTAAATCCAGCATGGTTTGTCTGCAAATATAATATGGGAATACCATACTTTATTGCCCATTTTGTTATAAAAAAATTAAGATAGGCCTGGATTGAGAACCTATCTCTAGTGAATCCTTACTCTACTTATCCTTGTACTTTAAAAATCCCAAAAAACCTAAACACTAGAGATTTTTTGAATCTAGTTCTTCACTTACCTTACTGTAGTTTATATTTTGTGATCATAGTTACTAATGAAACCTTTGAATAATGCTAGAGGTTGCATTGACTGCTCCAGAAACTTTCTTAGTCCCTCTTTGTTTATATTGAAATTGTAATTTCAGTTACACAGATGACTGTAACCCTAGAGTTTTATACCCTGCTCTAGAATATTCTTTCTCATCTTACAGAAAATCATGTGAGACCATAAAAAATTAAGGTTAGTAATCTATAATTCATAATCCACTTTAGTATTTTTCTTAAGATATGCACTATTAATTTAATCTATATTATAAGGTTTGGGCAGAACTACCTTCCTTGTCTTACCGGTGGAGAGGGATATAATATCAGGCAGAAACCTTGGACCATCTGAGTTAGGTAACTGAACTTAATTTATGAGTGAACATTCATTTCCCCCCTCTTATTTTCCTTCATTTTATTTCACTTCATTGCCTTTACCCAGCTTCCAGGCTCCTAGCTAGCCTCAAAGGTAATCAGAAGTTGCCACAGGCATTATTCCACAGAATTTGGGGAGAATTTCATTAGACACAGGTAGGTGGAGAACGGTGAAAATCTTTCCAGTTCTGTTTTCCTTCTTACTGTCTTCTGTCATTGATAATTAATTGTCTGATTAAAGTTAGCCTTTCCAGTGAAAACTGAAACAAAAGAGGGCATTAAACATGTCAGACTTCTCGACATTGTTTGTCATTAGCCTCCAGTATCTATATGGCATGGACTGATTCTTTGCTTGGGTTTCCTCCTAATCTAATTGTAATATGGTTTGTTCTTGCCCTTTATGTTCCCTGCTAGTTGTATCTCATTTTGAGGCTTGACCTTTCTAATTTTGGGCCTATGTTCTTCTGGGTTTTTTTCTGCCTGTCCTGAAATATTTACCATTTCTGCTACTCTCTTGGTGTTTCCTCTGAAAGCACATCAGTGAAACACCTGAAAATTCCATGCTGTTTGTTTGGGATATATGAAATATGAAGCACAGTAACTGTTACACAATAGATGCATCACTACTCAGTAGTAATAATGGTAGTAGTGACTGGATGAAAGCATTCAGAGATTTAAATAACTGACAAATGAGTCAGCAGTTGTCAGACAGAGACTGTGCAGTGCCACTGAGTCCTGAGTAGCTGATATAATTTTAGGTTTAGAACAGTTATTAGTAGGTGTAGTCTCATAACACCACGGTAAATTTGACTGTAATCTTTCAAACACAGAAAAATGAAGTAGAGCTTGACAGCTGGGAAGTTAACGTCATGCAAAAGCTTTCTTTCCCCTTTCCCTTCCCCTTTATAAGTGGAAAACAAACATTCCTTTGAAAAAAATTTAGAAGACTTCAATATCTGAAATTTTGTCATATGCTCTTTTACATCTTATTACCTTTTATTAGATTCTTTAAACACTGCAATGAGATGCAACAAAATTTTAACAAAGAATCTCAAAAAAAATACAATCTCTTTTTGCAGTACTATAGTCTTGCTAGTTGACACATTTACTTGAACTTGTAATATTTGTTTGAAATTATTTTGGAGAACAGAAAACACAAGGAAGTGTCGCTTGCTTATAAAAATGTGTTATGTTATACACTGAAGCCACTTTAAACACTGCAGGAGGCATTAATGTCTTGAAATCATTACAGTGATGCTGAAAGTGTAAGACGACTATTAGGGAGAGAAACTGCTGGGTCCATAATAAAATGAAATTATGATATTATTACAGTCTGTTGCCAATGAAAGAAAGAAAACAAAAAACAGAAAGAGTCTTTTAGTTCCTGTGTAACTGGAAATGCAAAATAGATTGGTTTGCAATGGCTTTCTATTTTCCCAAATGAATGAACATAGTCCTTCATCCTGGAAAATCAAGTGAGTTTTATATTCTTCATTGATATCTGAATAACAAATGCAGAAAAGCTGCATTTACTTTTGTGATTCTGTTACAAACATCTAGAATAACATTATGAACTTCAGAATTCCTTGTTAGTTTTCATCATAAAACTGTTTAACTTCTATGCAATTAAGAGCACACAGAGGGATAACTGGAAAAATTACTGTATTTTTTTGAATTTCATATCTGTTGCTAAAATATTTCACAGTTAACTACTTTTTAAAATATGGCTAGGTAAATGTCTTTAGTGATTCAAAAGGGAGGAGACTTAGCATGGTAATTATATAACATGCACAAATCTACAAATCAATATGTCAGATTATGTTGCATCAAAACATTTGCATGTGTAGTCAAATATCTTGACTTAAATAAGTACTAGAAGCTTCACAGCAGAAATAAGTTTATTACAGTAGAAAGCCATAGAATGAATTAAACTTTTTCTTTCCAGTGCTCATGATTTACTTAAACCCTGAGGTTTATTAGTCCTCACTCATTTTTATTTAAAGTGTATTTAAAATAAATGTAGATTTTTTTTGTCATTTATAAATCTAGAGGTGTTTAACCTCCTGAATCATACCAAGTTGCTTGCCTAGGTGATATATTTTATTATTATGTGGTACATTTGTGAAACAGTGCATCCTGGACTATTTTAATCATACTGATATAATTTCCCAGGCCTTAAGGTTTTATATATATCACATAAAGTAATATTTTGGATATCTTTAGAAAGAAAGAAGCAAAATGATAAAAGAAACAATTATTCTATGAGGTTTCATTTATAATAATAAAGTGCCTTAGGAACTGTTTCCACATGGAAATATATATAATCATATTAATATAACTGTACTGTGGCAGTTACCTTGAAACAGCTTCTCATGAAGATATCCTTATATTGAAATGAAAGTACCTTTTCCAAGGAAAGATACTTTCCACCTGGACAAACAGTTGTGCATTTATCCTGGCAAAGCTCCTAATTTTTACTTACATCTCAGTAATAAGTGTTATTAGGACAAAATTGATGTTAATGGTAAGATGGTAATTGATTTATATATGTTTCTGTTTTCATAATTCTGAATATTTTGTAGGTCTTTATAGCAGCACTTCCTACTTAATTTTAAAAATCCCAAGTGTGATCTGAAGGATTCAATGTGAAGTGTCTGCAGGTGTGGAAACAAATACCTGATAATATCTGACCTAATCTATCTCTTCTTGTTCAAGGATACAGAAGTCAGTGAAAGACTTAGTTTCTGAGCATATGTAAGTTTCAAAGGATTTTTTTCTGACATGATATATTTAAAAGTGGGTATTTTGCATGGTTAAATAGGTGAGTATGCAAAAATAACGTATTTTGTAACAAATGTTATGGTTCTTGTCAGGAAAATGGGGTACTGTCAGAATTCAAATCCTAAATGACACATGGAACAGAGTTACAAAATTTGATGTGGCAGGAGTTTTAGGTATGCTTCAATATAATGAAAAACACTTATTGGGAAAATGTCATGTACTTACAGCTTGCTCTTCATACTGCATCTAATCTTATTTGTACAAGTATGTGAAAAAATCCACTAACAATACAGATCATCTTCTCTGTTGTTAAGCTGTGGCACTAATCTCTGCAACTCAAGGTTGATATAGAAACGCAGAATGGCTTTAGACACAAGTATACAAAAATAATTGGTGAAATGACCGAGTGAGTATGGAGCTCTTTCTGTTCTTTTAATATTGCAGTGGAAAAACAGTACTAATAAGGGTGAAATATACAATGGGGTCAGTGAATGTTGTTACAAATAAGTCCTGAGTTTGAAGTATTTCAATTTTGTCTTCATTGTTCTTTCCATGTTTTCAAAAACAAAAATATTGTGATTTTCCTTTCTATCTTATGTTTTTATACATAAGAGGATTGTTTACACTGTTGCTCTTCATTACAGTAAAGTAAATTGAGTTCTCATTTCATTTCTTATCACAGGGACTATTTCCCCAAGAAAAGAAGGGGGGAAAAGTTCTACATAAGCTTTTTTGATGGTTGGCTTCTTCAAAAAAATTAGGAAAAATGAAAATGCAGAGTTAAACCACCGATCTTTTGCATAAGGATGAGAATCTTTGTTTAACATAAAAACAGCCGTACTCTGACATAGCTTTTATACTCCTAAATACTTAGGGGTTAAAAAATAACACACTACATCTCTGAGTCAACAGAATATGAAATTTGTCACTCAGCAAACAGTGAAAAAGTTCAGAAGTTATTCTGAGCAAGATGGCCTCGGCTATAATCTGAGGCATGTTAACTGTCAGCAAAAAGTCCTTAATAGCTATAGGACAATGTAACAGTGTAATTCAAAGACATTAACTTACATTTGAATTGGCAAACTTTTAAAATTTTATGCATATTTTTTTCATTCAGTTCTAATTATTTGTCCTCAAGAAAAGGAAATCCCAGAGGAAAAGTGTTATGTTTTCCTTACAAAGAGAAGAAAAAAGAAGCACAAATAGACCTGTGCCTTCTTTCATTCAACTTGTTTTTAATTAAAAAATACATAGGAATCAGGAGAGACAAAGAAAGGCAAGTACAACAAGCAAAAAGAGAACAAAATCAAAGGCAGGACTAGCACTTTGAGTGTACTGCACAGAATAGGATAAGAAATTTATAGATATGCATATGTTGAAGGCAGCAATAAGTTGCCAGAAACAATTTACAGTGTGAGATAAAAAAAGATGGTGAAGCCAAAGCCACAGAAGTAGTAGAATGTCCCAATTATCACAAATGGACGAATTAACAGAGTCTAGTAAAAAAATAGTAAACACAAATGGAAGAAGCTGTTTTTGACTTAGTCCACCAGTTTTGAGCAACCTACATGGCTCACCTCAAAAACTTACAAATGAAAAACTGTTCTAGAACTGCTCCAAATACCTGAAGTCATAGAATCTTATAGCTGGAAGGAGCACGCAAGGGTCATTTAGTCTGACTCCTGGCCCTGCACAGGACACCCCAAGAATCCCACCATGTACCTGAGACCATTGTCCAAAATTTGAACTCTCTCAGGCTCAGTGCTGTGCCCACTTCCCTGGGGAGCCTGTTCCAGTGTCCAACCACCCTCTGGGTAAAGAAACTTTTCCTGATATCCACTCTAAACTTCCCCTGACACAGCTTCATGCCATGCCCTCGGGTCCTGTTGTTGGTAACCAGAGAGAAGAGGTTGCTGCCTGCCCCTTTTGAGTTGTTAAAACTTCATGTTTGATAATTATCCAGCCCTTTAATTTTCTGAGGTCTTTCTGCAGGGTCTTGTTACCTTTGAGAGACTCAACAGCTCTTCCCAATTCAGTGTCATCAGCAAACATTATACTTTCAACTCCTGTGTCTAAATAATTTATGAAGACCTTGAAGAGCACATCATCAAATTCAATATGCATCAGTAAAAAAAAATTAAGAAGACACATGGAATAATGTTGAGCTGTGAAAAAGAGTCCTCCCTGAAAAAATTGTTAAACTAAAACACACAGCAAAAACCAGTTAATTACTTGCAAGTGCTAAAATGGTAACATAACAGTTTACAGGCAATAAGGATTATATATATTAAAAAAAAATCCACCTCAAAAGAATAATGATTTAGCAGTGTAGTAAAAACTATTAGAAAATCTTCAAAAAGTGGTAGTAGTTTTCAGAGGAAAAAGGGCATATAATTTTGCAAGTCAAATGTTAAGCTGTGTTTAGACATAATGAAAGTTGAATAAGTTGATGAGCAACTTGGTAAACCATGAAGACTAGTGATGAAATCCTTTTTAACACAGTAGAGTCAAGAAGCTTGCCAAAGAACATGGAAATTATATATGACCAATGAAATTTTTTACCTTAAAGTTAAGAGAATTCTTTGTTTCACTGATTAGTTTGAAGGAGATTTAGGAATTCCAATGCTGCAGCATTTTATTATAGGACATGAGTTGCAAAGGATTTTGTGCAGTGTCAGTAGAATAGGATTTAGAACAAGACCTTAGAAGGAAGAGGAACAAACCGCTGTCTTATGATATTTACTTAAAATTTGTAAAATATTCACATTTCATTCCATTAAAATCTATGAAATCAAGGTATGTTCTAACTATCAGCTTAAAAAAAAAAGAAAAAACCACATTGTCTTAAAAAAAACCCTCAGAAACCCAAATGAATTCCTGCAAAATTTAGAAAAATGAACACTTCATCAAGTCTGCATGCTGAGAAATTTGTAAAAAAGATTACGATGAAGACTACCATTAGTGAACATTGTATTAAAAATAATGGGTAATTATCAGTACTGCTGTTTCAGGGGGAAGTCATGGCCAGCCTTCAGAGGAATCAATGAAAATGCAGAGGTGTTGTGCTGGACCTTGTTGTCACAAAGAGCAGGGGCTGGTGGGGAATTGTCATGGATTGACATTGGCCCAACACCAGGCACCCACAGAAGCCACTCGCTCACTCTCCCCTGCTACGGCTGGACCGAGGAGAGAAGAATTAACAAAGGGTTCATGAGGTGAGATGAGGACCGGGAGAAAACACTCCAGAGGCAAAACAGGCTCAGCTTAGAGGTACAGAGTGAATTTATTATTAACAGGGTCAGAGGAGGATAATGAAAAGTAAAATAAGCCCTTAAAACACCTTTACCACCCCCCCGCCCCACCCAGCCCCTTGCTCCTTCCCACCGACAGCGCAGGGAGAGAGGCCATGGGGGTTTGGTCAGTTCATCACCGAGTTTTTCTTCCGCTGCTCCAGCAGAGGAGTCCTTCCCCGGTGAGGCCGTGGGGTCCCTCCCACGGGAGACAGCTCTCCGTGAGCTTCTCCGGCGTGGCTGCGCTCCCACGAGCAGCAGCCAGAGCGCACCTGCTGCAGCGGGACTGCCCCACGGGCAGAGCCCTCCCGAGCTGCTGCGGCCGCTGTGGGTCACTCTTCCAGGGCTGCAGTCCTGCCAGGACAGGCTGCTCCAGCCTGGAGGCAGGGCCTTCTCTGCCCCGGCCCTGCCGCCGATCACAGCCTCCTCCAGGCACCCCCGCCCCGGCACGGGCACCTCCCCCAGGGCTGCGGGTGGATCTCTGCATTCCCCGTGGGTCCCAGGGCTGTGGGTGGATCTCTGCATTCCCCGTGGATCCCAGGGCTGCGGGTGGATCTCTGCATTCCCCGTGGGTCCCCAGGGCTGCGGGTGGATCTCTGCATTCCCTGTGGGTCCCAGGGGCTGCAGGGGCACGGGGCCTTCACCATGGTCTCACCACGGCCTGCAGAGGGATCTCGGCTCAGCTGCCTGCAGCACTTCCTGCCCCTCCTTTTCCACTGCCCTTGGTGTCTCCGTGTTGTTTCCCTCACATGTTCTCACCTCCTGCTCTTTGCTGGCTAGAAGAAAAATTGTGCGTGCCCCACTTTGTTTTGATTTTCTTCTCAAATATGTTATTACAGAGATGTTACCAATGTCTCTCATTGCCCCAGCTTTGGCCAGCAGCATGTCCATCCTCGGAGCCATCAGGGATTGCCTCTGCCAGACATGGTGGAAGCTTCTGGGAGCTTCTCACAGAAGCCACCTCTGCGGAGCCCCCACTACCAATAACCCGCCTGAGCAAACCCACCACAGGAATGTAAAGCTCCAGGTCTGTTGTGAGTGCATTGACCATGAAATAGTGGAGTTAAAGATCCTGAGGACAGAGGGTAAACAGAAGGGTAAACTGGAATCTTGCTACCCTGAGCATGTCAGGAGAACAATCCTGGAGGGCCAGCTTGCATGGGCCTTTGAGCCACCTGGTCTAGTGGAAAGTGTTCCTTTCCATGGCAGAGATTTGGAAATCAATGATCTTTAATGTTGCTTCCATCTCAAACCTTTCTATGATTCTATGAACCCTTAGAAATAGAGATCTGGCTGATAAAATGAACTTTCTAAAAATACTCTCAAATTGTCTCATGACAAAAGATTCACTAACAGGTGGTTGAAAGAGAAGGGCAATTCTTTTCTAATTTAAATTAAGCCAAAAATTAGGAAATGTCATGTATGTTGGTACAGAGTCAGGATTGGCAATTGATGAAAAATATGACATGACTCTAAAACACCATGAGCCTGGAGCATTGTAGATAGACATATCCAGAAAAAACCTTGAAAGCTGATGTACGTACATGTAGCTGTGCAGGTGTAAGTGTGATCCGTCTTAAAGGTATTAATGTAGGTAGGGATAGAGTTATGCCAAATGTTGCTCTGCTCTTGAAGTCAATGCCTCCAAGGGATGACCTGTTCGAGAGGCCAGATACCACAGTGAGAGGGATGCATTAGTGGCTAGCTGCTCAAGGTTTTTCCCTCATGGAATTCTCTTTGTGCCCCACAATCAGGTGATTTTGTTATTTTTAATGAGGCTGGTAGAAGATTGTGTCAAAACAGCCAGTCCTCCGTCAGTCTCTGATGTAAAGATTGTCAAAGAAATGCAGGGCATTTCATAGCAATTTAAAGAAGAGGTGTGGTCAAATATTTCACACTAAATCAGTGAGCTAACCTGACAACAAAATGAAATTTAAGTGGATATTGGCTAGGTCATCAGGGATAAGACAAATGCAACCTCCTTAGTAACTACAAGACTGGGTTTATAGCTCATATAAAAACTTAGCACAGAAGTTTCTGTTAAAACTTTGTCAGTATTGAATAAATAAAAACGAGTTTCTGCTGACAAATTATGAAATGCATGGAAGTTTATTTGCTTAATATCACTAGTAAGCTATGGCATGTTCTTTGAAATGTCCTGACAGGAGTTATACCTGTTATATTATTCAGCCTACACTTACAAGGCTCATATTACAGGATGTTTGGCTATAGTTATACAGGACATTTGGTGGACAAGCAGAGCACGTTTTGACATAGAGAGAAGATTCATACTTTTTGTTTATAAAAGGATTAATAACCTATCAAAATGTTTTAGGATTTGCCAGATTAAGAGTTAGAAAAAGGAAATGTGCAAAACAGAGTAGCACTAAGACTTTCACAATGGGGAGGAAAAGATCTGGAACTTCTGCTGGAGAAATGGGTGGAGCAGGTGGAAAAGCCAGTGAAGGAACCAGAGGCTGAAGTCTTCAGTTTCTGCTGTCTTTCAAAAGTGAGGGCACAAATTCCTTGCCCCAAAGAAAAGGGCCAACCCCTCCTTCAGTAGTGGTCACTTCTCTGATGCTTTGAGAAAATCACAACAAACTCATGCAAGTAAGAAACTGCAATTGTCTCTTTGAGTATTTCCTTACTTTAGCATGAGAAAGATGGGGCAGTTTATTATCTATATGTGGCCATGTCAAATATTTTTCAAAATATGGCAACATAAGGAAAGCTCCAGTTTAACCCATTTAAATTGGATATCAACTTCATTAATGCCAATACCCAAAACAGACAGAAATTGTTTACAGCTTTAGCAGTCTTTACATCAAAAAATGGGAATTTGTGACATAAATATTTTCACAAGGAGCATATAATATTACATAAAATGCTCAGCAAAATATAAGTGACAAAACACAAATTTCTTAGAAACAAAATATATTTTATTCAGCAAAATATTATAATCTGAAAGTAGTTGTGCAGAAAAATAGTGGTAAATTGTAATAGCCTTCCTCATCAGTGGTATGTGACCAAATGCAAAAAACTGGTTGTGAACTGAGTGTGAACTGAGTAAGAGTTTGCTATGTACATGATTCTGGATCATAGAAGTATTTACAAGTTATTTATTAGTGGACTATCTTCGGGCACTATTGAAAAACACCTGGGAATGCTTTGGGCTCTGAAACTTGCATATTTATTCTATTGGATGGGCTAAAAGAAAAAATTGAAGCTGTTGAAATCAAAGCCTGAACATAGAGGTAGAGATAATATATACTTAAAAGAGTGTGAATTAAAAACACAATCCCAAACACAAATTTGTTCAGGCTTGTACATTAGAGAAGTAAAGAACCTAGAGCTGTTGCATAAAAATGCACATTGTAAGGAAAATTCTAAGACCTGGATGAATATGGAAAATTTCTATTCATCCTATGAAGGTGAAATTTCAGTAAAGATCTATCTTGCTAGTATGGAAAATATGGAAATTTAGAGATGAGTGAGCTAGATGACGGTACAGTTTTAAGATTATGTCATTACTTATATTTTTGAGCCCTATCAACAAATTAACATTTTTAATTTAAAGAACAAAAGAAGACACTAATTCTAATTCCTACAGATTTGGTCAAGGAGACACCCCTTATTTTAAGCCTTTCATTGCTTATTTGTGATAAGAAAATGCTAAAATACTATTATAAGCAAATATTTTTTATTCAGCTATGCATTTTTTTTTTTTTTTTTGGTACACATCTATTTATCTCCTGAAATGATGATTGATTTATAAAGTTTTGATAAATGTTTATTCTGGTAAAGAAGATCATTTCCATACCTCAATACTGTTATAATGTGAGTAAGATTGATCAATATGAATAAAATGTGTCAAACAAGAATATGAATATTGATAGAAAACAAAGGAGACAAAATTAGTAAATTCTATTCTACCATAAGACATTTGTTGGGCTTTTGGTTGTTCCTTCATTAACATTTTTTCCTCATTTACAGTAGCATGAAATAAGTATCAGACTTTGTGTGCCTTTATTTGAACAGCATCTTGTTTCTTCACAAAAATCTGTGTTGTAATCTGAAAAACTAAACCCAGTGAAATTTACTCCTGTGTGTCATGCCATATGAGACTGATGTAATTATTTTGTATGGCTCCTCATGAAGAGGTAAAAAACCTAAAGAAGATGAATTTGCTGAAGGTTGCGTCACTTTACATGTTGGATATTCTATAAACTGTATAGTTTTAGGTTTTACTAAAAAACTAGATGAGAAATACAGATTTAAAAAGAGCTTCAACTAAAATGCAAAAGGCAATTTTAAAATATAATGAAAAAGTAGTTATTACCCTTATGAATTCTAAGTAACTTCGGAAAAAATATTTTTTAAAAGGAGAAAAAGGTTTAGCAATATCTTTAGTTAAATATAAAAGCCTTTAGTAAGAGCAAAGACTGCATCAGAAATGGAATTATTGCTATACTTAAGGAGGCACATGTCAAATTAATTGTCACCTAGAATACTTCCTTTTGGTGTTTTTCCTGACATAGGTTGTATATAAATGTACCCTGCTGATTAAAACTGCAGTTAAGGAACAATCTGAATTTTCATTTTAAGGGACTGCATGACAGTATTCTAGTCAGAAGTCTCTAAATTTACTTATCTGATGTAACAATTACTGAGTTGCAGCAGAATGAATTTAGAATGTAATTGTTATGTTTCTCTAACCTATTAAGGATACAGTGGAATACTGTTCACATGTAATGTCAGTAGTTAAAGGACATATCCATCTGACATCACTGAAAAATTCACAGAAGAGTGATTTTCTTGGTTCATATGATACAATAATTAACTACTGCATTTCGTAGACAGAGGGAGGAAAATATTCCAAATTATTCAGTGAGTCCATTTAATATGGTTTCTTTAAAATTCTTGATTTTTAAAGGTAATTTGTTGATTACCTTTAAAAATCAACAAATTGCTTTTATTTTTTTCTAATATTTAAATATATACTCCGCATTTATTTTCAGTGTTCCAAGCTTATTGTCTTATACAGTGCTTCAAAATTTCAGTTGGTTCAGTTAGCCTCTTTAACCAAACAGCCTTTACTGTTTTACTCACCTGTTCCATATCACAGAAGAGCACAGTGGAACTAAGAACACCTTCTTGCCTGACCATGCCAAATGCTGTATATGTTTCATAAATTATATGGCCTGAATACGTGGGTTTATAAAAGGAGGAACATCAAGGGAATAGCTGCTTTCCCTGTAAATTGCTTTAGATAAAATTTGTACCAACCAGTTAATGAGAATTCAGCTATTTAAATAAGGAAGAAGTTTCAGTTCCTTTTTCATTTGCCGGTTGATAGCCAGGATTGTAACAGGATGATGTTCCTGCAGAGTGGGGGGATTAGCTTTGCCCCAAATATCAGGACAATTTTTCAAGATTTTTAGGATGGCTTTTAATGTAGGAAGGTCCAGCTGAGTTCAGTGGTTCACAGCCTCCCCTGGGCAAAGTGCCCTGGACTCTGCACAGGTGAGGTAGCTGTGCCTTTCCCTCAGGCCATAGTTTGCTGGCTTTGTCCAGTCTGATAACTTGGTGATGTGTTTAGTATTTTAGGAGTGCATTTTGTGTGAATATATGGAAATTCAAGGTGAATTCCTGACAAACCAAAATCAGTAACATAATCCCCAGGATTGCTGTGAAGGGAGAAGTCATTCATTCATAGTCCCTAGTAAAGGAAATGTTCAAATTTTCCAAGCCAATGAATGTTATTAGATCAAGTTTCAAAACATCTGAAACAGGTATGAATGCAAATTAAATTTCAAACAACCACTAACCATTCCAATTCTTATTGTAGAGAAATGTAAAAGTGGATTGCAAAAGAGCCCAAGGAAAAATCAATGCTTCTTCAAATAATGTAGTGTAAATACGGGTATTTTTAAAAACTTGAACACAGAACTCTGGGTATTGTGAAAGGAAATTAAATGAAACAAAAATCTACACAAATTGCTTCTGCTGTGGAGTCCTGAAAGATCTCTTGGGTACTGTCTCCTTTGTGATCTTATTCTCTTCAGTTGTTTCTGTGTTACATAAAGTAATTAAATCCATAAGAATAAATAGCTTCATTGTCAACTTCTACTTTAATTTTTCATCCCAAGTTTAATGTATGAACCAACAGTCTCTATGAATATGCGCAGTCTGCCAATCCAGCTTAGTGAGTCTAAATGTAGCTGTAGTTTGGATACAGAATATATAATCAGAGGAGAGCATAATTCTGTAGATTATACATCTAAATATCATATCATTTCATGTTTGTAACCAAGGGACTATCTAGCCTAAAACTTTTCTGCCTGAAAATACAATTTTAGTTTTTTGACAATAGTCCAGAGTTCTGTTTTTGTATTAGCGAAGAAACCCTTAGAGATAATCCCTGTCAACCCCAGTAATTCCTTATTTGTTAAAAAAAAAATAAAAATCTCCCCTTAAACCTTCAAATCCAGCCTCGAATCAACATCTCAAATCCTACATAATGATCCAAGGAATATCCTGAAACCTCGACTGAGCTGTGGGCAGGGTTAAATAGAGACCATAAATTTAGATAGATTTCAGCTGACCATAAAACCACAAGTTTAGATAATGAGTTTACCATTTATTAATCTTCTGCCAGAGAATTTTATGCTGGAATGTATTCTTTAGCTTTTTAAAAAAATACAATCTTGCCCTATTTTTGGGAGTGGAAGGAAAAGAATAGAAATAATTTAAAATAGAACTATTATGCCGTGTTTCTATAAATCAGTGTATGTGCTAGGAACGAGGATTTAACAGATGCACCTTGGTGGGAAGCCAAAACAGGCATCTAATTATCATAACCTAAGCACCAATATTGTTAATAATCTCACTGCAGACTTTATTTATTTGAGTACCCACTTTTACTTAAACAATAATCCTAATTATTGAGATAGAATGGGATGCTTCATTGCCAAACTACACTTGGATTTGAGATACTTACAGTAGTAGAAGGGGAAGGCTACTTTCCTGTAGAAGCTGGTAATATTGGCAATATTTTTCACAACCTAGTCTTGTTGTTCTTAGTGGTTTTGATTTTTTCTGTTATGGTGCTTACTACTACAAAGCTCCTCCTGTACTCTGCTCTCCTGAAGTGCTGCATGTGTGCCAGGTACTTGTGAAGGAGCTGCTGCTTCTGTAGCATTTCTGGTCTGCTGCAGCAGCCGTGAGATTTAGGTGACAGACTGAATTTCTGCTGAATATGGGTTTTAGATCCTTCCCCGATCAACTCAGAAGCAATACAGAAAACTGCCAGTTCAGAATGAAAGTCTTGGGAGGGAAGCTTTTCAAAGTTAACAAGCAATGTCACATTGTTTTTTCAGGAAATCCAGGTGGGAAAAAAATCTGTCACCCTCTCCTCTCTGTCTTTGTTGTTGTGGTTGTTGTTCTGCTTTGCATTGCTTCCAGAATTAGGAGGAGGTAATAGTAGTATGTACAGGGCACAGAGACCATCAACTGCTGGGCAGATTATCACCTCAGTATTGTGAGAATCACAGGAATTTTTAGTCGGCTTTAACCTCTTCATGGGTACCTGTGTGAACTTATAATTCATGAAGATATCTTTAGATTCTAAACAGAAGACCTAGATATTTTTATGTTGGTAGGAGTTATGCCCAGACCCTGTGTAAGTTCTCAATGTTTATCACAAAGTTTCATGACTATGAGAGGGCAAATCTTGCATTTTTGATTCAAAGAAGACTTTTTTATTGGCTTATATTTTCAGCTCCTGACATTCTTACATTCTTTTATTCTTTTTTTGAAAATGTAATGCCTCACATTTTATAGTACCTGGCATGGATCTGTGTCGTGGAAGTGCTAGAAACAAGTTATTCTGAGGTCTCTGCCTGTCTGCTCCTTTTTTGAAAAGACAGGATTCAGTTAGGGTCAGTTTCCAGGCTGAACAGTTCATCAGTCAATAATCACTCCCATTATTACAGCAGCCAGCTTGATAGCAGAATTTGATTAATAACAATATGTCCCTCAGTTACATTATTCCATTAAGTGGTACTGATTACACTGCAACTGCTGTTCAAACTGAGCAAACTGTATCTACAATGTCATTTAATGAAACTAGGTTTGACTAAAATATAACTTCAATGCTGGCTGTATAAATAGAAGGGCCTTGAATCAGTGCCAGTGTGAAGTAACTTCTGTGTCTCTTTTCATTATCTTTGAGAAGCCTGTCTTACCATATTCTAGGCAAATCAATGAAATAACAAAAAAGGATTCTTAGGATGGGGGAGGATAAGAAATAACTGTTAGAAGTTATGTTTTGTCAAAATCTCTGAATTTCAGAAGTTAATTTGGAGTGTTAAGAATTTACCATGAATCAAATTTTTAAAATAGAAGTCAGAATACTTATTACTTGATTACAGGATTATGTAGCCTCATAGGAAATATCTACTTTTAAGGATTTTCACAGGGCCTTAGATTACAGAAAATAATCAGTCTGAAACAATTCTATGTAAGCATCCTGCCACAGCATATAATAATTTTTGTTGGGCCTTTAGAGTTGGAGAGAGAACAAATAAATGTTCTCTCTCCAACTCTTGTTGAAAATGAAAATGTTTTTCAGTTAACTTGATCCTAGTCCTGAGTAAGGATGTGTTTGCAAATCTTCTCTGATTAGTTGTACTTAAAAGTTTTCAACATTTGGATCTTTGGTTAGTGATTGCAGTTTTTAAGAAAGGTTAGATTTTTCTCCATTTATGTCCTATATACTGGGCTTATTGAAAATATTTGGGTATTTTGGGGGTTACTTCTCTGTTCATGCTTCACCTTTTGTTGTGATACATCACACCTTCACCTTTGTTGTGATGCATCACACCTGTTTTAGTCTGTTGTACCTTGGAACAGATATGACACCGATGCAACTGACATAGACTATCCTGCTGTTTCTTGCAATGAACAATTTACTGCAAAAACTGGCTTTTAAGAAGCAAAATAGCTGTTTTGCCACTGTTGATTTTGCTGATACTCATTGGGTGAAATTACTCGGTCTTTATGGGTAGTTACCTCTCTGGAGGAATGCAAATGGAATTAAGACTGTTCCATTGCCATGGGTAGCAAAATGTATGAGTGAACATCCATGTTAAACAGATGTGGTACTAAAGATATTTTTTGTTTTAATATGAATAATGAATGTTCCTCTTTCTTTTCAAAGATGCTATCATGTAGCATATTTTCCTCATTTTTATTTATGTCTAATAATTGGTTTTGATTGTAATCTTTGAGCATTTCTTTGGAATATTAGTGTCAATCGTA
This sequence comes from Promerops cafer, assembly GCA_013398275.1. Taxonomy (NCBI): domain Eukaryota; kingdom Metazoa; phylum Chordata; class Aves; order Passeriformes; family Nectariniidae; genus Promerops; species Promerops cafer. The sequence goes on along the minus strand of VZSE01004202.1, from coordinate 18,872 downwards.
ATACATTAGAGAACCTTACTTGCATTTAAAATTCCTAAATCATTTAAAAATTAAGACACATAGCATATTATGCACTGTATATTAATACTTTATGTAAAACACTACTAAGATGAATCAGTGAATCTAGGATGACTAATTCTTTGCTAATTATGCTCTGTTCTTCCTGACTGAACAGAATAGAATTACTTTGAGCATATATGCATGCCAAATTAGAAACATCAGATCAAGTTCTCCTTCTGTTAAAATATAAATACTTATATACCAGATCGAATTCTACAATCAGTTAGGGCATTTTAGTTTTGATGTTTCTGTCAAACTCCTGTGTATTGGATACACCTTTGTTTGGAATTGAGAAAAAATTATCTTTACTTTTTAAAAAATGCAAGTTAAGGACCATATCCTAAAAACATTAAGCAACTCAAAGAGCAGATTTAATGGTATCACATTCACTCAGGAATGAACTTTTCTACTGTCTGGATGGGAGATTAATTTCAGACCAACTTTTGCACAAATAGGGCTTGACCTTGCAAGATAGTGCATCACTCAGACTTGGCTTTTTCATAGAGTGATGATGTGGCTCAGCTTCTTACACTTGATATTAAACTGGATGTCCAGTCTTTCAGTATTGTCTATGCCCTTGTGTAACCATAGCAGCAAAACAATGTGAATCATTTGTGACGTCTGATAGTCTAACTTGTCCAAAACCTGTAAGGGCTGTACAATTCCTGCACTGGTGCTACTTCAATTGCTCTCTATTCTGCCAAAGAATTTATATAGACTGATTACTTAACTACCTTTTCTTTTTCTTTTTTGCCTATCTTTTTCTTTCATTACAGTGGTACTGAATTTGTCATGCTTTGCTTTCCAGGGGGTGCTGTTTCTTTGGTTTGTTAAACACCGCTGTTTAAAGTTCCCTCTAATCTTGTGAATTTGAATTTCTATAAAGAGCTCAGGGATACCACTTTTGTTGCCTTTACATATATGCTTTCTCAAAATGTGTTGCAGTTTTAAAGTTCCTGAAGAATATGCCAAAATGTCATTTATGGACCCGTGTAGGTACAAACTTGAGAAAACACTTACTAGCAGGCTGCCATTAAGATGAGCTTTTGGCAGGGTTTTGCTCTATTTCAGCAAGCTCACTAATTGCAGAACTCACATGTAAATAAAGTGTTGTTGTAACCATTTTGGAAGATGAGGAAATGATTACCTAGGAATGACACTATTTTGCTGGCATTTCTGGCTGTTGGAGGGAAATATCAGAGCCTGGAGTTTTGAATGTCTACTATCATCATCATATGACAATTTCTTTTGTCATATTATATTTTGCTTTTATGTTCAGAAGGTAGGAAAAAAGAGTGTCTTCACAGTTCTTTTATGATATCCCCAATTTTCTGCAACAACTAGAAGTTCAAGACTTAAAAGTTTTTCAGCATTTTCATTTTCTCCTCACAATGGGGATTTTGTTCTTACTGCCTTTAGTATGACAGTTGCAGAATCATTTTAAAGCAGTATATTTTTTACAAATGCATGAATCGGTGCATTTCTCCTACCTTCTCTGTGCCTTCATTTAGTTGGTGAATTAACAGTGTTACAGGACAGCCCTTCATTCTCTGGTCGCTTGTACTGAAGAATGAATGAGTGAGAGTCTTGATTACCTTTCTGATAAATCTGGTTAACTGTTATATTAATTAAAATGTGTGGGTTTGAGGCTATTCTGAAGTATTTATATGTGATTTAACTCATATCAGCAGCTAATTTGTATTTAATGCAAACTAATGGGTTTTATGTAAATGGAGCATGTGGCAGTCTATTTAAAAAACAAATTATCTGTAGTTCCATTTCAGTTATTTTAATTAAATTTAGAGCGTGTGTGCAGTGGGGAGGGATAAAGGATGTGTTATATATGAAGTGTTGATGATTAAAACCAATTTAAATATATAGAATAAGAAACAAGTGATTCTCTTAGCAGAAACACCTATTCATTTTCTGACATTTGCATTTGCTAAAAGTAGATACAAGATCAGGCAAGGGCATATGCCCTGAAGAGTACAAATAATTCTTTGAGTTATTAATAACAATAATGTGAAGATTAGCTTCACATTCATAAAATGTTTTGAGAATTATTGGTAAATTACATTCTGAACAAATGAAAATATTGGATGAAAGAAATTGACAATTATTCATTGATTTTGTTCCTAAAGTACTATGTGAATCCCAGCTACGACCTTAGAATCAGTGGAGCCAGCTATGCAGTATGATGGCTGCACTGGTTGTTTTAACACCAGAAAATAGATGATTTGAAGATTTTTAGCACAAATACAAATAATATCTACTAGTTTTGAAATCTGAAGTATCATATCAGTATCTCATGCCTTCTTTGCTTGAATTTCATAAACCTGACTGAATAAACAGATTCGTTGTTTTTTTACTGTTCCAAGTAAATTTTGCTCACAGTATCAGCTCAGCTTCTTCATGGTTTTGTGTCACCCAACACTGACCCATCTGACAGATTTTGAAAAGAAATTCTGTAATAGATGAAAATATTTTCCAAACACTTCTCATCTTCATTGTTGCCAGGCTTTGGCAGGACATTATTGTTATTATAACTCTCCACAGAGAACAGTTATTATTGTTCTTATTAACTGTTGCCTGTGGAGAAAAGCTGTAAAGGTTAGAATATCTTTTCAGAAGCTTAAACTGGGTCTTCATCAACAATTCTGGTATATCCCCAACATCTTGTATACAACATGTCAGTCAGCTGCTAAACTGAATTAATGTTTTAGTGTCATCAGTGATGGAAAGGTCAACTAAAAACAACTGTTTGCTAATGGTAATCCTACTTCCTCTGATTGTCTGACAGTTTCTCTAATTTCAAAAGCTGCAGTGGGAGCTTTTGCTTTTTCCCTTGGTCCCATTGCAAATATTGTGACTTTTGTTAATTCCTCAACATTACAGGGTTTGTTCAGTTGAAATGAAAACTTAGCTTGGAAGTATAAACACTCTGATTTTGCTACAAACTAGAAAATCAAGTAAAACCTCATAAGGCTTTATTCCACAAAGAACTTGCTCTTGAAATAGGTTATTCTAATAAAAAGGTACTTAATCCAGAGAAAAAAATGTAGATCAGCACATTTCTGCCTATGTTTACATCTGAAGATATGCACCTAGATTTGCACACACAGACCTGATCAACATGCAGTGTTGGTCATGTTCAACAGATAGCAAGACTCTTTCTTAGTTCTGTTCCCTTAATGAAACAAAACATAAACATATGATTTGAAAATAATGAAGAATTACACTCATTTTTAAAATTCAGCAATTGCCTCTACGATCTACTGAATAAGGACCAAAATATTTTAAATGCGGGCTACAGATGTTATGAAATAAAAATAACTTGCATATTAAAAGAGTTATTTACAAAAGTCAGTGTTCATTTTCTGTCTCTCATGTGTCAGCAGAAGCTTTGCTTTGCCCATAAAGGGTGAGCTTATTTAAACACAATGCCAGAGTATTTGCCCAGCTGATCTGGCTGTGAAACAGGACAAAACTATGTGGTTAATGTCAATATCTACGACAAAATGTTGGGAAAAAAATAAAGAAATAGGCAAAAAGTATTAAAGAAAACATAATATACTGACCAATGAAAGTTCCTTAAAGCACTGACCTTTGAGATCTCCTTTCCTATCTTCTCTGCACCTTCCACTATAAAATACAGTTTGTGAGACTGCTCATCGTGCAGGACTCTCAGGTTTTATTTTGATATAAAAATGTCATAAAGCAATGTATGTGTCCAAATCTCCAAATGCAGGAAATAATATTAGAAATGGAGAAAAATTCTCTTATCTAATAATATATCTATGACTCATGGGGCTTCTGCTGGTCAGAGATATTTGCCTTGATTGATTCTTTTCTTATCTCACTGACCATTTCTTACTAACTCTTGCTGGTCTTGTGAGGCTTTTTTTTTTTTTTTTGATTAGTTGGAAGATTGGATTCGCTGTATTGCAAAAACCCTGATCTGTTGGTCACAAATTGATGCCATATTCAAATGTTTATTTTGGATGATGGGATTTGCTGAAATCATGCATTATTCCATGGATTTGCCAGTCATACTGAGTTGGACTCTGCAGTTATATTTTGGGATTATTTTGTGCTGTCTCTGCTGTCTTGGTTCCAGACTGATATTTAGTCATGGGTGAGAAATAATTTACTTTTTTTGGATTATGTGTGCTATGATGTTATCAGTTTATGAGCATGTGGGACAAATCCTTACCTACTGTTATGCCAATGAGATCACTGGTTTTACAGCTGGTATACCCCTGTGTGCCACTGTAGAAATACCCCTGTGTACCTGCAACGCCCCTTAACCCTTACATATTTTTTATCTGAATTAAAATATTGCCCTCAGAAGGATATCTAAGAATTAGATTTTTACTTGTGTATGTTGGCCCTAGTGAAACCATATGGTCAACCCATCTGTATTTTTTATTCTTGTGTTTAATGCATCTAATATGTACTGCAAATATATCAATCATATGCTTATAGTTTTTCCATATTTTTAAAATTAATTTGTGTGCTTCAAGATGCTCACATATGCTTTTATATCTCTAGTAGTCCAAATAATGAGTAAGAGGTGGCAGTCTTACACAAATATTTGGAGGCTTCATGCTTAATACATTTCAAATGTCTTCATTTTGATATAAGGGAATACTGCTTTTATCCAGAGAGATTTTTAAGAAACCATGGAGCTTTCCTTTCCTTGTCTTACATTAGACAATATGAAAGAATTTCTGTTACAGGTAACTGTCATTCTGTCACACTGAAATCATGTCAGTTAGAGACCTTAAAATGACCTGTATTATAACCCAGATGATGGTGTATATTTAATAGGAATATTTTTGGTAACAAATGTATGTCAGAGTCATGAATCACAGAGGTTCATTTAGGTTAGAAAAATCCTTAAGATCACTGAGTACAGACATTAACCCAGCACTGCCAAGTCCACCACGAAACCATGTCCCTAAACATCCCATCTACGTGCCTTTAAATTCTTCCTGGGATGATGACTCAACTACTTCCCTGGGCAGCCTGTTCCGGCACTTGATGACCCTTTTGGTGAAGAAATTTTTCCTAACATCTAATCTAAACCTCCTGGTGAACAACTTGACACTCTGTCCTCTTGCCCTGTCATTTGCTTCCTGGGAGAAGAGATCAATCCTCACCTGCTGCAGGTTCCTGCCAAGTGGTTTTGGACAGCGACAGAGTCCATCCTGAGTGGACTCTAGGCTGAACACCCACACCCTCTGAGTTGCTCCTGACCAGACAGATGCTCCAGACCCTTCCCCAGCTCTGTTGCCCTTCTCTGCATACCCTCCTGCCCCTCAATGCCCTTCCTGTAGTGAGAGGTCCAGAACTGGACACAAGGCTTGAGGCACAGATTCACCAGTTCTAAGAATAGGGGAAGGTCACTGCCCTGGTCCAGTTGGCCACACTGTTCCTCATACAGGCCAGGGGCCACTGCTCCTTGGCCACCGTGGCATAGCTGTAGCTCACGTTCAGCTACTGTGAGCAGTGGCAGCTTTCCAGTCCCAAGTCTGTAGTGCTCTGTGGGGTGGTTGTGATTCAAGGGCAGGACCTAACATTTGGTCTTGTTGAATCTCATTCCACTGGCCTTGGAACATTGATCCGTCCTGTTGAGGTCCCTTCCCTGCAGAGCCTTCGTACCCTCAGACAGACCAACAATTCCACCAAGCTTGGTGTCATCTGCAAACTGTTTGAGGGTGCACTTGATCCCATCATCCAGACAGGACAAGAAGGACTAACCCCAGCACTGACCCTGGGGAACCCCACTAGTGACTGGCTGCCAGCTGGATGTGTGTCCATTCACCACCCCTCGCAGGGCCTGGCCATCCAGCCAGATTTTTACCCAGCAAAGAGTGCACGTGTCCAAGCCGTGAGCAAACATTCATGTAGTAAATAAAGAAATAAAAAATCACCTAAAGTGGGACATGAAGAGATGCTACTTTTCGAGTGGCCATAAACTAATAATAAAAAAATACAGGGAAAATGTATGTAAATATGGAAAACAAATAGATTAATTCTGATATTTTTATGAGAGAAAAGACTAAATTAGTTTTTCTGCAAGATAATATTTTTGAAGTTTGTGATGACATTTTCTTTCTTCCAGTCCTCAGGAATCTCTTCTGACTTCCATGCCCTCTCAAAGATGATTGAAAGTGGAATAGCAATAATGTCCATCTGTTCCCTCAGCATTTGTGGGTGCATCCCTTCAAGACCCACAGACTTGTGGATGTTAAGCTTGACTAAGTGGTTTCTAACCCAATCCTGCTCAGTCAAGGGGAAGTGTTCCTTTTTTCAGACCTTCTTCCTGGTCTCCTGGGTCAGGCATTCCTGAGACCAGCCTTTGTAGTGAAGACTGAAGCGAGGAAGACATTCAATATCCTAGTCTTCTTGCAAACCTCTGTTGCAAGGGTGCCTGTTCCACTCAGCAGTGGGCCCACATTTTCCCCAATACATTCCTTTTGCTATTGATACATTTGAAGAGGTCTTTCCTTTTATTCTTGATGTCCTCAGCCAGATTGAATTTGAAATGGGCTAGTCACAAATGTGATTGCTTTTCACTGAAATGGTGAAATCATTCACACTTGAGTCTCTTCCATTTTCAAGAGGGCCACTCAATCAATAGTAAAAGAGAATTATTAGCTGTGGCAATGCTGACCAGGGTCTGGTAAGTTTAAGATACAAACACATTATTTATTTTCATGGTTATTACTCTCTCAGTCATCAGTAGAGACCACACTCATTGGGGAAAAGATAAGGTTGCTGGCAATATTGTTACCACTTGCAGGAATACTTCACAAATCCTGTTAGAAATTTCAGCATTTTTTATGAGAAAAGAAAGTATTAAGCTGTACATCTAGTCTGAAGATTTCTCATTTTGGTATCCTGAGAATGAGGTTCTGGTGAAGGTAGATAGAGGGGCACATCACTAGGGAGTCAAGAAAAGATGGATGTTTTATTTTGTGGTATTGGAATACTTGAGGGCTTGTTATGAGTCTGGTCAATTTAAAGGACCAGGTACAGATGAAATGGATCCACAGAGTGATAGTTATTTCCAGCCTGAAGGCATTGACAAGATATTTCCAAGGCTTGCATTCCCATTGTGTCACTATAGACTTCAACTTTCAGCCCAAAATGTAAGCAGAGATCAGCAGAAGAGATTAAAAAATTTGTGTCTGCAGATTATGTTTGCTTTTTTTTTTTTTTTAAATAAACAAACTGGCTAGAATTTTTGAAAAAATTACCACTTAAGATTTACTGAAAAGCAGTACAAGCACATTTTGTGCCTTCTCTGTTATGAGTTTAACTGTCACAGTGATTGAATTCCTTCTTCTACACAATTTTCTTTCATGTACTTTTGATTTTATTATGTAATTAATGAATTCTACTAAATCAATATGCAATCCAAACTACTAATAATTCAACAAACTTTCATTGTGCTTAAGAGTAAGGGTACAATAGTCACTTTGCTCTGAAATGAGAGGGAAAAAAATAGAGATTTGTTTCTATAAATTCTATCTACACCATTTATAATGAATATGTATTTCTTCCACTACACAAATAGTTTATATTGAGAACTGGATTGAAAGTACAGTATAATAATAACAACACTTTGTTAAAAAAAAAATTCTTTGTCTAATGTATGTACATACTCTATTTCTTTTATGGTTGTTTTGACTAATGCAAGATGTATGGCATTTTTTGGTTTTAGTTAAGATATATCACAGAGGAGCTCTCTTTGTACTAAAAATTATGAGCCAACTCTAATCACAGTCTTCAGTGTGATTCAATGGGGAATTTTGTTAATATCTGCTATACAAATTTGTCAGTCATAAAGAGGGGAAAAAAGAGTAATGATTTCTTTTGCTGCATTCTTTTAGTTTTCTACTTATTCCCTAGAGAAAACATCCAAAGTCTCTGTGTTCTCTCACTCACATTGCAAAGAAATTTATGTTTCCATACTTTCCATATTTTTTGAAGATATACATTAAAGCTCTGTTAAAATGGGAAAAGCTCCCTCTGTTCTGCTGCAGGGTATTTCTCAAGGACTTTCAGCACTAAAAATAGTTATCATTTGCAGAAAGAAGGACAGGATGTGGTTGCTTTCCTTGACGTATAATGAGCATTTGTACACAAAATAAAACCATTGTCTTGTCTCATAAATTGAGTAGTACATCTGTGAATACTTTTGCATTGCCTTTGAAGCAATGCTTGCCTGAAGGCCTTGCCTGTTGGTATCAAACAAGATACAAGAGACTGGATCTAACTTTTCTTCCACAGATAAAGGCATTGACAATAGTGTATTCCAGTCTGGTATAAAAGAAATATCTCTTATCTTTATTTCAATCTGATTGCCTTTCTCCATTTAATCATTAGCTTCTATTGACAAAGAACCAAATATGCTCATTAGGTGTGGTGAGACAGAGTAGAATCAATTTATACATTAAATTAAAGGGTAGAGCCTCTAAGTATTTAGACTAAAGATAAACTAGAAGCCTATTAAATGCAAAGTCTTATTGATAAAGAATGGCAATTCTCCTAGCAGGCATATTCTTTTAACAGATTTTAATTTAGTGTGGTGTCATTGCTTCATGGAACAGTGTTTAGCTTAGCTAGAATATTGGCTTCTCTCAGACCTGACAAAGAATAACAAAGAATATTTATGAATAATATATTGACTTTAATAGAAACTTTATTTCTTAGTCAAGCCTTGGTCAAAACTGCTCTGTTATATGCATAAGGCTTAAGACACAATTGTAAGTACACTTGTAGTTAGTTATAATGGGATTTGAACTAGAGTGTTTTTTGGGAGGTGGATAAAGAAGGGTTTGAAGCGGTTGGAAAATATGAACCTAAGAGACAGATTGTGATGTAAGGATGTTTTACATTTGGGGTCACATTTGCCAGTGAGACTGACACATTCTGGTGGTTTGAAAGGTGTGTAAAAACACCAAGTACTTGGAAATGATGAAAAACGGAATTTAAAAATGTGTGTTACAGTCCTTGAAACATTTAGGCCTCAGTTATATTTGGCATATCTAATTGATGCTGAGCTGAAAACTGCTTGATGATATGCTGCTACAATGTCACTGCATCTATGCAACCAGTTTATAAGGAATATCTTTTCTTCACTCGATTCTCTCATGTTATACCTTCAGTGATGCTTGTGTACTACTTTCCCCCCAAAACTGGACAGAAGCAGATGTAAGTCTAAAAGCCCTGGAGGACATAAATCTCTGTGATCTAACTCTTGTCAGTTAGCTTTCATCATTTTCAAGGTCGATGCTGTGATGGTGGTCATTTTTAAGCAACTGCAGCTTGTGGAGTCACATTTGACATTTTGCTGACAATCAGTCTCAGTTTTACAAGCCAACAACCAACCACTAAGCAGCTTTTGCAGAGGTTTTGGCAAGACCACCAGTAGATAAATGCCTACAGCTGCAATGTGAGGACAATGGGAAGAATGAGAAGGATGCTGACCAACTGCTTAAATCAGCTTCTTGGATTGGTTTTTTCTTGGTGCAGCAATGTTTATGGGCTCACAAAACAAGCATTGAACAGGGCAAAAGGCTGTGTTGTGAAGCAGAAATATGTACAACATTTTGAAATTGTTAATGGAATATCTTTTGAGGATTTTGCATTGATTCTTTCACATTGTTCTGGTGCACAAGAACACATTAGCCTGAAAGCCCTAACCTGTTGTCTTGTGAAATCTGCCACCTTCCATTGCAGTGGATTATCAACTCTTTAGATCAACTGTTGTAGGCAGATAAAGATGGAACTATTACTATTATTTTTAATTTCACAGACAAATTTCAGTAGACATATAATTTTCCTTGTGCTGTATATAATATTTTTACATACTGCCTGGGAATATAAAAAAAAATATTCCATGATCTGGTGAAGTAGTGTGATTTTTCTGTATGCAATAAAATTTAATTATCCTTTCCACAACTTTGTTATTGAAAATGCCATTTCTAGGGACTGTCATACTTAAATCACATGGAATATGGATATGTTATTGCTGAATTAATCATGAAAATTGTAAACTATGAGTACTGTTCATCACAGTTGATTAGAATAATTCTTTTCATTAAAACGCAGATAAGATAACCCAACAAGTCTTAGTAATTGAAGTAAGAGTAACCCTGAATATGAGTGGTGGTAATGAGACAGTTTTTAAAGCAGTGAAAACAGCAATTTGAAAAGCAACAGTCCAAATTATCAGCTTCAATTACCTTACTTTAATTATTTTAATATCAAATGTTAATCATACTGAGAGCAATAGGAGCATTGAGAAAACAATACTAGCCCATTAAAAAAGGTATTTCAAAATATTTTTCAAAATTTTTTTCAAAACCTTTTTTCCTTGTGGGAAAGAGCTGGTTTTAGGTTTTTCATAGAAGGTATGGCTGGGAGGCTCTGGGAGGTAGATCTTGCCATGACAAAGCAATTCACGGTTCAGTGATAAATATTAGTTAGTTGGTGTGTGCTACACTGACGAGAGTTCTACCCTCTGGAATATTTTTTTCCTTCTAGAAGTCTTTATTAAAACATCTATCCTTGGTAGATAAGATCTTCAAGGTCAATGGAGTCTGTAGTAAGAGATGTTTGACGATGTTGTCCTTCCTGAGTGAGGAAAGAGCGTGTCTTAGAGGAGATTTTCTGGGTAATTTTAGGAAATCTGCTAGCTGCTCTTTGGATTTTTCTATGATCTTGAACCTCACTGATATGTGAACTCCATGGCTGTATTGGAAACTTCCTTACCTTTAATATTTACGTTTCTCTATGTTTTCCCTGAGAAATTTCATTCACTGCTGAGTTTGGCCTTGGCCACTCATGTGTCTAAATAAGGGTGTGCAATACTGTGTGTGACTTCTACAAATAGCTCCTGGAATGTCTGAAATAGACTCAAGACATTCACCCAGTTTGCATTTTTTGCCTATGAAACAGGGCTGGTTTTGGTACCTGATCTAGTGTCTCTCCAGCTGGCTCCAATTAAGGGTGGATATAACTAAGCACATTGTGCATTGAAAGGCACAGACACCTTCATCTAGCATTTGATAATTCATCATGCAAAAGCTTTTCTTCCCCTTCCCCTTCTCCTTCCCCTTCCCCTTCCCCCTCCCCTTCCCCTTCCTCTTCCTTTCTTTCCCCTTCCCTTCCTTCCTTTCCCCTCCAAGTTGCCTGACACCAATACAAGCAGATAGCATGCATATTTAGAAAGGCTAAAGGGAAACCTGCAAGATGCTCATTGATATTACTCAGCTGAGTGGTCCCAGCTGGCATTCTACATGCCTCACAAGGCATCAACACTGATCTTGGAATGAGCAGCAACCATTTCTTCCTTCCAGTGTCTGAGCCATAAAAATGAGATATACTCAGAAACTGTGTCAAAGTAGATGGAATTTTCTGAGCACACTTTGGGCCATCTGGGATAAAAAATATATCGCGTCTCTTTGGTCTTGATAAAGATCTTGAAAAGGATTTCTGGATTTCTCCATATTTGTTAAGCTGATTTAATTTGAAAAGTTTCCTATAAATTAGTGCAGTTGAAATTACTCTGTCTGCCCTTTTAAGATATCTGGAATATATGGGGTGTTACATGTTTTGAAATGTACTTTATAAAAAGTCAAGAGAACTAAACTTATCAGCAAAGATGGAAAAAGACTCCCAGGTATGTATGAAAACCCTGTGATGGTGATAAAAAGTGATACAGTATCTTCTGCTCTTTGCACTCAGTTATTAAATATACAGGACCTGATTTTTCTTTGTCAATTCTAATTACTGTACAAGAGAGAGTTCCTCTGCTGTGATTGCTAATGAAAGAAGGCTGTTGGTATGTCAGGATAGGAGAGGTAATGTGAAAAGGGAAATGGGGATGACAGGTGGGAGAGTTACCACTGGGCTAAAACTTCTACATGTACGTAACAACTGTGGCTGCTAACAGATTCCCACCCACCTACCACTGAAAACAGCTCCACTATGAAGCGCTCCCTGCAAGCCTGTCTCACAACAATTACTATTCAGCTGTTGCTGAATAAGTAGGAATGGTCCAGTTCAGGATGCCTCCCGTTACAAAGAGCAGGAAAAAGAGATTCAGAGAAGGTTCTGATGACTGGCATCTTCTGCTTGTTTGTGCAGTACAGCAGGAGTCACAAGTGATGAGAAAAAGTGTTGCGGCAACTCTCTTTTTCCCATCAAGTCCTCTCTAAAAGAATAAGCAGGAAATGTATGAAGCAGAAGCATGAAAATAAGTATAAAAATGCAGAAAGCAGAGCTGAACTATTTAGGCAAGGCTGATTTTTTTTTTTTCTCTTTTTTGTTCCCCTTCCCCCCTTTCTTATAATCATCAACTGCATGGAAAGAGTGTGTAAAACACAGTATGTGGTCACATCACATGAAACACACTGCATTAGTATTCAGAAATACCCATCTTAACAAAATCTAATCCAGGCCAACTCATCACTGTGCAACAGGATTACAGTGTGGCTTGACACTGGAAACAGCATGCAGGTAAGTAGAAGAGTCTATCCTGGAAGGGTGCTAAGCAGTAGGGGATGCTAAGGGGATAAGTTAAGGACTATCAACAAATATGCACGGTACAGGTACTTGCTTTTCTTGTAAACAGAAGCTAAAAAACTTTCAAACAAGAATGCTCATTATTCTGCTCATTTGCTTTACCTTGAGCAATTTGTCATGGACACAGTGAAAATCTGAGATTCTGCTCAGAGAGATGTAGGAAAACCATTCTTGCAGATTGTCAGAACTTGACTGGACATGAGTGAGCAATCTGCTCTGACTGTACCCTTTGAACTAGAACCAAACTAGGTAACTTTTGGAAGTCACTTCTGACTTACGTGGTTCTGTGATTCTACTAAGAAATGTGTCACATGAATCTGTCTTGTATGAAGGCATAGAATCTGAGTTAGCCAAATCTAAGGGCTAGGGAAACGTTACAGTACACTACTTGTGTGATTTTTTTCCCCCTAGGGCTTGACAGGACTATGTACAGGTATTAAAGGAAGTTAAGTCATAGATTTAATTTGGCATGACAGTGCACAATGCCCACACGGTACCCCTAAAAATGAATTATGAAAGTAAGGAAAGTTTGGCCTCTGAACACAGGATTTGTAGAATCATGAATCTAAAAAAGAGAGTGAGTTGCTAAGCACAGAGAAGAGTTTTTGGGGCTGAGCTGAGTCCACTTGACACTGCAGTTGAGACAAGTAGGAGGTTCAGTGTCTGGTCTGACACACACATTTAAGCTTAGGGTTACCTTGTGATCAGTCTGACAGCAGCAGGACCTGGTTATTTTGGTAGACTGATGTTCCTGGAATCTGAACAATCAAGAACTGAAGTGTGGGATGTAACTGAAGGAACAGCTAATTCCACGTGCAGATGTATCCCTAATTGAACATCTGTAGTTACATATGAGCAGTATTTGAGATCCACTTTCCTTACTAAGTCTGTAAAAGATACGGATTGTTCACTTTAGTACTTGGTAAGTTAAAGATCAAAGGTTTTTCTTGGTTGTATTTTAAGGCTAATATTACTGATTAGATAGCAAATTTTAGTCAATTAATTACAATAAAATTATATAACTAATATTACAAAGATACAACTCAGAACAGGGAAAAATACTATGTTAACTTGACAGTGATTAAGGGGGAAGGAGGATGGGAGAGGATAGATTTCCTCACTTTTTACTTCTCTTAACTGTTAAATTAAAAGAATTAATTTTCCTGCTCTGTGATGTGGTGTCCTTCCCTGCCTTGCTTACCACTTTCTCCACCCCCATCCCCTGCTCCCAGCACAAAATTTATTCACAGTGCTACCATACAATGTATTGAAATGTGGGTGGTTTCTTGTTATTTTTTTCCCTCTATCTGCCTCCCACTCCCACAACTGTAATCTTTCTGCCTTATCCCATGCATGTCTTTTTTTTTTTTAAATAAAGCATTCTTCAACTTCATGAAAATTCTATGATATTCAAGAAAGAATGTAGAAACTTGATTCTAACTACAGGAATTGCTTGGACTGCTGCATGGAAGGGGATGAAATATTAAGGCTGACAATGTTAACACAAAGACAGCAATAGAACATTATTTTAGGCATTAAATTACATTTCAATTTACTTGTGCCACTTCACGACTGAATGCATTTTGAATTTGCAAGACTAAAATAAAAAGACAGAAACAGGCAGGAGGCTCCACTCCCATCCTTTCAGTCTTGTTGTGGACACTCATCATCATTTCATGTGGAGCCTCACAAGTCATATAATGATCGCAAAATTGAATTACCTCTCAAATTACCATTTTGCCTATTTTAATGCTTTCCTCTCCCTTCAGAAGCTGTCCTCTAAAGCTATACCACTTGCCTAATCAGGTTTCCTATAGTCACACCTGCCTTCAAAGTAAAATGCATTAGAGGTGCATCCCTTCATCTATTTACAGAAATTAACGTAATGAGCGCTTTAAGTATATTCTGAACGACAGGCTTTTTGCCATGGCCAAGTGACAGACTGTTCCCTGGCCAATCAGAGACTGCTTTGCTGTCCAGTACAATTGGTCAGTAGGATGTAATTTGCCTTTCTTTAACAAGATGGAATCATCTTCCCATTCCTTTTGAGAACCTTAATCTAGAGCAAAAGACCAGCTGTCACTTAGTGCAATTTACCTTCTTCTTATCCAACCAGATTGCAATATAATTTTGTTACTCTCTATGAAAAACAAGGTTGTCCTCTAGAATAATTATAGAGGAAAGAGTACATTCTGGGCTGCTATCTTTAGCAAAATGTGTTTAATGGCAGTGGTAGCCTAACAGAAGTATTTTGAAACACCGTGTGTGTTTTCTCTATATTTTATTCCAGTTAAAGCACTTACTTTGTTATATTCCTTCTCTGCAAGACATATTCCTTATGAGTACAAGATATGGCTATCAGCTCAAAGTTTTAGGTTTTTTTCCTCTCCTGTCCTTATCAATTATATGCTTCACTGTTTAGGATATGTCATTGAAAATAAAGATATACAGAATGTTTTAAGTAGGTAGAAAGTAATCTTATAAATAAAAAATTTAGAGCAGTTCTCCATGCACACTTTTATTTTTTTTTATTGCTGGTTGTTTCACAGGCTTCAAAGTGTGCTAAGTCATACTAGCTAAGGCACACTATTATACAACTGACAGCTCTGTGCAACCCTTTGCTACTTGGCACACTTACGAAGGCTTTTTTCACTTGTGTGTGTATGGAAAGTGAGATTACTGGAGGAATCTGATTTCACAAAACTGTTGAAATACTCAGAGCTGGCCTCAGACATTCACTGAACGTGACTATGGCTTTCATCACATATGAAAACTTCCTGAAAACTGCAGATAAAATGGAAAAAAGACCATGAGACCTTGACAGTCTGGGATATTGGGAAAATATTTATTAATTATTATTATTATTACTTATAGTTCCATAAATAAAGAATCCAATAGGGTGAAAAATCAAGTCTGTTATTGCAGCTAAGGGAAGAAAGTGGAAAACAGTGCAGAGTAGTTAATGCCATTTAAAATGTAAGGAAATTAAGAAGACAACAAAAGCATTTATTTTCAGGCAGTAAATTCCACTGAACTCTAAGGTGATAGGGAAAAAGATGAAAGCAAGTGTTTAATACTCTTTTGTTCTCCTATCACTCCCACATGTTCAAACTCCAGGTCACTCACCATCTCAGTAAATTAGGATTTCTTTCCCGTGCTTGTGCTTTCTCATTTGATGCCTTAGGCCCTAAACCAGAAAACATCAAATGTTCTGTGTTTCTTTTACAAGCATTTAACAAGCATTACTTTTCTGCTTATGTGCACAGTGTATCTCTTTTGAATGCAATTCAAAAGCTGTACCTGTGTATAGTCTTTCCTCTTTTTGCTATAACCATAGCAGAGGCAGGAATACAGCATCCAGTGTGTTTTGGACTGACTGATGCTGGATGCAGGGTCATGACACCTTCCCTGGGAGTAAGCATCAGACCCAAATGTCTCTTACAGCTGAGTCTGATTTGATTCTGGTTCTTTCAAGAAAGATAAAATTTTCCAGTCCTTTAGACTCTTTTCACATTGTGAATAAAATACTAGGATTCTCTGACAAAACCCCTGCATTCTCCACCTGATTTGCTCATGGTATTTCAGACATTCACATGTTGCCCTGACATTAATGGAGCTGAGGTGAGAATACTCATGTTCATATTCATCTAAGACCTAAGGTACTAAAAATTGGAAAAATGGCTCTACTTTTGTAGGACTAAAGAAGAAAACCCAGGTTCCCATACTAACATTAAATGTAAGATTTATCCATCATTTCAATTTTGACTTCTATTAATATAGAATTTGCATACTGGTATGTGGAACACGACAGGGTATTATTATGGTTTACGTGTGAAAAGACATTAAGTATGCAAGATATGCTGTAGGTCACGGGTCACTTTGATGTCATAAATAATGGACTGAGCTGAATAAAGTTGCTTAGGTTTAACAAAGGAGGACAGAACAGGTTCTAGTTTAGATATGAGAGGAATATCCCACAGACCAAGGAAAATATCCAAATGGTCTTTGGTGCTCTGTATCCCCCATATCTGCTGCCTTGCTGAAAGAGGATGGTAACAGAACCAGAGTGGTGTCAATATGCATTTATTTAGTGTTGAAATACTGGCAGCAGCAGCAAAGCAGACAGTAGAAATTACAGACTGTTCTTTTTTACGAGTAAACTGAGGGCTGTGACTTGTGTCCTAGCTAGGCCTTCACCTCTATCTGATGATTTCATTTGGATATTTCATTAGCTGAAATATAGTCCTAAGAACAGAGATTCTAACCCCTTTCCTGTCCTGTCTTGCCCTATCCTCTCCTCCCCTCCCCTCTTCTTCCCTCATTTTCTGTCCTCTTCTTTCTCTACTATTTTTCTCTCCTTTTTTTCTCTAATTACATTTACCAGTGTCATAAAATAGAGAGTAGACATGTTAAATGTTAGTATTATACTAGAAATGGTTTTGAAGTCATTAGCTCATAAAGTGAGATATGTAGGAAAATACCAGTATGAAATGTGTGACAAGTAGAATGAAAAGCAGAGAATAGAAATAGTACCCAAAACCAAACAAAACAATATCATTGTATGAAAATGCTCTATAAAGCCAGTGCTCTGTCCTGAAGTGTATCAGGCTTAAAATGAGAAGTGTAAAAAGGTTGGGAATCAAGAATGTTATATAGCTTTTCTTTCAAAATGCATTAACATGACCTCTTATTGAAAACTTAAATAATAGGTTAAGAATCTAGCTGTCTTAAAAAATAGAGCTTTGGTCACAGATAAAACAGTACTTCAGCTTAATTTTCCGTATGGAATAGTATTCTGTAGATAAGCAAGTCTTGCTGTTCAACGGTATTTGGGATAATTATTTGACATTTTCAGATGAGAACTGTTGTTTTAGTGAGAAATATTTTATGCTTGTTTTTATGCAGCCTCAAAGAAATGGCATAAGATGATAAAAAACATGGAAGACACTCAGGTCTGTAAATCAGCTGATCTTGCAGAAATCAATGGGACCTAAAATTAATCCTGAATTTATCTCTTTGCAGAATCAAGACCTTCAGTTGAAAGCAGCCCTAACAGACTTTCTGGGTGTACTTCTTCTTCTCCATATAAGTCTAACTGTGAAAATTGAAATAAACTTTATAAATTTTATATAGGACTCCTGCTGGCCCAAAACACAAGGTCAAAGTTAGCATGTGCTAATTATGCAAATCCAGCATTCACAGCAGTTACTGGTGGGACATTCCTAGCTATGAACAAATCTTATGCCATAACTTCTCTGCTGGGCTGAGTGACTGGTTACACAGAAGGATCTTAGGTAGCTGATTGTAGTCTGTTTTAATAATTACCTGCTTTCATGCAAATCCATAAATAAAACAGCTTTTAGGGTGAGAGTCCTTTTAAAAGCACAAATCCATTTTAAATCCATTAAAAACATAATAACTATGGAGAGATGTGGAAAAACACTTGATGGCCAGCCTTTTGCTGGTGCTATGATCTACTTCTCTATTTCTATAATTTTCATGTTTATAAATATAAGATTATTTATGAATAATAATGGTGAGAGTAATGGAAGTTAATTATGTCATTGCAGGTGGTGTTCATTTGAAGTGCTGCCTATGAGAGTGCAAGCCATGCAGTAGTGCTTGCTTTTACAGACACTACTACACTAATAGTGTAGAATGAGCTATTGGCTTACTATCTTTCTTCCATTTAAATGTAATTTTTTAACACCAGTTAAACAGAGCAGTAAGTAAAAATTAGATTGCTACTGCTGACCTGTAGGAACTCCAATTTCTGCTAAGCACTTCTGTCACCAGCAATATGTGGAGGACAGCTTTTTGTCGCAGCTGGTGAGTGAGCCCACCAGGGGAGAGACTATGTTCAACCTGTTGTTTGCAAATAGAGGTGGGCTGGTGGGAGATGGGGTGGTTGGAGGCTGCCTGGGGCAGAGTGATCATGAAATTATAGAGTTCTTGGTATTTGGTGAAATCAGGAGGAACGTCAATATGACTTTTACATTGCACTTCTGGAGCGCAGACTTTGGCCTGTTTAGGAGGCTTATTCAGAGAGTTCCTTGGGAAGTAGCCCTTAAAAACAAAGGAGTCCAGGAAAGGTGAGCGTGCTTCAAAACAGAGATCTCAGGGGCACAGGAACAGACTGTCCCTGTGTGCCAAAAGATGAGTTGATGAGGCAAGCCTGGATGGGTGAGGAGGTTTTGAAAGAACTTAGG
>VZSE01004197.1:10374-45859 GCA_013398275.1 Promerops cafer | reverse complement strand
CCCCCCGGTCACGACACGATCGCGACAGAGCCGGGCACGAGCGCTCGGGGCGAGGTGACTTTATGTGCCCGGGGGCTCAGAGCGAAGGGTCGCCGAAGCCGAAGCGGTGCTGGGCTGCGCGGATCTCCCGCAGCAGCGCGTCGTTCTGCAGGCCGAGCTGCGGGAAGGGGGAGCGGGGTCAGGGCCGGGCTGCGCGGGACTGCCCGGGAGATAAGGGGCTGTTCGGCGGCTCGGCTGCGACACCGGCGCGACAGGGACCACCCCGTGGCACCGCCGCACACCCAGCTTGGAAAGGAGCAGGGTGAGCGGTTCGTGCTGCCTCCAGCCCCGGCCGCCCCGCCCGGCACGGACACGAACCTTGACGGTGTATTTGTAACACTGCTCTGCCTCCAGCTGCCGCCCGCCCTGCAACACAGCAGCAGGGAGAAAATCGTGGGGTGGCTTAGGCAGGAAACGACCCCTGAGACCATCAAATCCATCCATTCCCTCAGCACTGCCCAGACCACCACTAAAACATGTCCCCAGGTGCCACATCCACACAGCTTTTAAATCTTCCCGGGGACAGGGACTCCACCACTGCCCCGGGCAGCTGTGCCAGTGCCTGACCACCCTTTCCGTGAAGAAATTCTCCCAATATCCAACCTGAACCTCCCCTGGCACAACTTAAGGCCGTTTCCTCTTTGTCCTGTCCCTGTTCCCTGGGAGCAGAGCCCGACCCCCCCGGCTGTCCCCTCCTGTCAGGGAGTTGTGCAGAGCCACAAGGTCCCCCCTGAGCCTCCTTTTCTCCAGGCTGAGCCCCTTCCCCAGCTCCCTCAGCCCCTCCTGAGGCTCCAGCCCCTTCCCCAGCTTTGTTCCCTTCTCTGGACATGCTCCAGCCCCTCAATGTCTGTCTTGTCATGAAGGGGCCCAATAGTGGCCCCAGGATTTAGGGTGCCTCAGCAGTGGCCAGCACCCCAGGAGAGACATGGGATCTCCGGGAAATGACATTTGTAAGAAGCTCAGCAGGGAGGACATGCCCTGGGGCAGTCAGCTCCTCAGGGTGCTGCTTTTGCCCTCCAAGCACTCGCTTTCCCCAAGCCTTCCCCGAGAAGAGCCCCCAAACTTTTCACCACAGAGTTCTACATCAGCTCTTTAGGTTCATGAGCAGATGCCAACCCCCCCACCAGCCCAATAAACCCCCCCACAAGCCCCCACTCCATCAGGCTGGCAGGGGCTGGGCACTCACCCGCAGGCAGATGAGGGCGAGATATCCCCACACTTCAGCGTTGGTGTTATTTAGGGCATTGGCTTCAGAGAGAGCATTTTCTGCTTCCAGCATCTCTTCCAGCTTGAGGGAGAGAAGGACAGGCATGGACAAATGACAAAGAGGACGCAGAAAGGGCTTCCCAACTGAACAGGCATTGCTCTAACAGCAGAAAAAATCAGTGCAACAGAAGCTCCTAGGAGGGCTTCCCTGAGAGAAAAGCAGGGGAAAGGATTTAAGGCACTTTTTGGTGCCAGAGCATCCAGATCTCCAGTCTGGAGCAGGAGCTTCCCACTGCTGATCCCCGTGGGATCACACACCATTTCTAAATTAGCCTCCAGCTGTAAGGAAAGCAGCACAAACCCCCTTCACCTCCCAGAACTGAGTGAGCTCCATGAGGAAACGTGGCTGTTCCTGCTCCCTATTCCTGCTGTGCAGCAGCTCTGGGCAGGCAGGGGTAGCTGGTGCCCAGGCCACCACTCACAACCCAATTCCACAGCCTCCCAGGAGGTAAACATTTGGCCAAGGGGGAAACAGCAGTTCAAATTCCTTCCTTGATTGCTTCCTCAGCCAAGCTCCCTTGGAGGAACCTGGCAAAGTGTCCCTTGGGGAGATACCACACTGCTGGTGGCTGTGTGTCCCTGGCAGCCTTTGGAAAGTGCTGGATTCCCTTGGACAGGGAAAGCACCGAGATTCCTCCCTGCTGACATCCCACTCATGGTGGTGACATGCAGGTCATGTGCAGGCAGGAACTCGGAGCAGAGCCCAGATTGTTTGCCGTGACACCCTGGGGAAGGAGGTGCTGGCAGGAGCTGGGATGAGGGGAAAGGGTGCCTGTTCCCAGAGCAGGGGCTGAAGGTGACATCATCTGGGTGTTCCCAGAGCAGGGGCTGAAGGTGACACCATCCGGGTGCCACGCTGGGGCTGTCACAGCACACAGGACACGATGGCCTTTGGGAGCACTGGCTCACAGGCAGCCAACAGTTGCTTTAAACAAGGGGATCCTGCAAAAGCCAGCCCGGTGTCCCATGCCACCAGCTGAAGCCCAGAGGACATGAAGGCAGCTGCACTCACCCTGTAGCAAGCGATGCCCAGGCCCAGCCAGGTGAGACAGGAGGCAGAGTTGTCACAGGCGAGCAGGTAGATCTGCTTGGCCCGGCCATACTGCCAGGAGAGAGACAGACACACCCCTCTGCATCACTCCACACACAGGGGTTTGCCAAACACCCTGTTTCCATGGGGCTCAGACACCCCTGTCCCCACTGCTGCTGGAGGAGTGATTTGTTTTGTAACTTCCCCTCCACAGCCCTGCTGGCTCCTCACCTCTTGCTCTTCCAGGTAGATGGAGCCCAGGCGCAGGTAGACAAAGTGCATATCCACAGCATCCTCCACAAAGCTGACAACTCGCTCGTAGCAATCCTTTGCATTGTCAAAGTCCTTCTGCAGGTAGCACAGGTGCCCTTTCTGAGCCCAGACATTTGGATTCTGTGCACCAAAAACCAGCAGTGAGGCATGGATGGGAGAAACACCTGAGAGGGGGGCTGGGACACTGCAAGCAGCAGAAAGGAGGAGCTGAGCAGTGTTTAATTGTGTTATCAACAACTCCCTGTGCAGTGCTCCAGGCTGGGGATAGTGTGGCTGGAAGCTGCCTGATGGGAAAGGAAGGACCTGGGGGTGCTGGTTGGCAGTGGCTGAACCTGAGCCAGGTGTGCCCTGGTGGGCAAGCAGGCCAATGGCCCCTGGCCTATGTGAGCCATGGCGTGGCCAGCAGGAGCAGGGCAGTGCTTGTAGGCCTGTGCTGGGCACTGGGGAGGCCACAGCTGCAGTGCTGTGTCCACTTGTGGGCCCCTCAATTGTGGGGGGACACTGAGGGGCTGGAGCAGGTGCAGGGAAGGGAACAGAGCTGGGGAAGGGACTGGAGCACCAGGAGCAGCTGAGGGAGCTGGGAAAGGGGCTCAGCCTGGAGAAAAGGAGGCTCAGGGGGACCCTGTGGCTCTGCACAACTCCCTGACAGGAGGGGACAGCCGGGGGGGTTGGGCTGTGCTCCCAGGGAACTGGGACAGGAGGAGAGGAAATGACCTCAAATTATGCCAAGGTTCAGGTTGGCTATTGGGAGAATTTCTTCACGGAAAGGGTGGTCAGGCACTGGCACAGCTGCCCGGGGCAGTGGTGGAGTCCCCATCCCTGGAGGGATTTAAAAGCTGTGTGGATGTGGCACTTGGGGACATTGTTTAATTGTGAACATGGTGGTGCTGGGGAATGGTTGGTTTTGATGATCTTAGAAGGCTTTTCCAACCTAAACAATTCCATGATCCTGTGATACCAGGGCAGGGTTTATGGAGAGAGTTAAGGTCAGTGGGCTGCCTGCAGGACACCAGCAATGGGAACCCCCTCCAGCTCCCTGCCCAGTGTCCTGCCTGCACACAGCATTCCCAGGTGTCATCTTCCCCCTGCCTTCCTTTCAACCTGCCTCCCCAAAGCCACCTGCCTTGCAGAGAGCTCAATAGCAACCTTGTTTGTCATGAAACAGAACCCAACTCCCCCACCCAGGGACAGAGAATCAGGATATTCCTATTCAGAGAGAAAAGAAAGGCAGATGCTGCAGAGGGAAAGGCAGAGACAGGCTCTGAGATGCTGTCTGCCTGTGCAGGGAGTGACAGGAGGCTGTGACGATGGGATAACAACAGCAGTGCTGCAGCCACAGCCTGGTGTGACTGCCCTCCCCCTGAAAAGCTCTGGACCAGCACTGGAATGGTGAAGTGGAAGGAGGCAGGGGCTCTGGGTGCACACCCGCTGGGACTGCGCGGGAATTACCAGGGGGTCGATCCGAACGGCCTCGCACAGACATTGCTCACATCTGGGGAAGTCTTCCCGCAGCAGGTAGGTCCAGGCCAGTGCCAGGTAGTAGGCACAGGTGGGGCCTCCCTGAAGGCTCAGCAGCTCGTGGGCCAGTGCCTTGTGAACAAACTGGGGAGGAACGGCACAGGTGGTGGTTAGGGGAGCAGGGACACCATGGACACCCCAGCAGGACAGGGCAGGAGAGCTGACTGACACCTCTCTGACTTCCACGAATAGAAAGCACAAAGGAAATTTCATTTTCCCCTTTTTCGAATGTTGGTCTAGTGGAAGGCGTCCCTGGTCTAGTGGGAGGTGTCTCTGCCCATAGCAGGGAGTTGAAATGAGATGAACTTCCAGTTCCCTTCCAAACCAAACCATTCCAGGATTCCATTTAGTTGTGTTTTGCTTTAAGCAACTCTTTCTGCCATGTCAAATTTAGGCAGGCAGCACAATGTGGCAACCACAGAGGTCCCAGAGATGACTTGGTAGGACAGGCACGTCCCACAGTTGATACAAAAATCACTCTAACATACACAAGTGTCTGAATCAAAGGAGTTCAGGCATCTTGGAAGCATCACAATAATGGATCCCATCCCTGAATGCACAGGGAAGAGCACCCTGTACCATTTCTGAGCTGGCTGTTCCCTCTGCAGCAGGCAGTGCTGGGCTGTGTGCCCACAGCCAGCATTGTGGGCTCAGTACATGCCTGGCCACACTTTTGCATCTCTGGGCAGTGGTGGCTTTGCTCCCTCTTGTGCTCGTTCTCTGGAGGAGCCATGGCTCATTCCCTGAGGCCAAGAAAGGGGCTGGCTGGAGCTCCTTGGAAATAAACCAACCTCCCTTCCCACTCCTCCACTCCCTGTTAAACTGACCCGGACAGCATTGACTTTCATCAGGAATTCCACTGTCTTCATGAAGATTGTGCAGGGAGCTGGCTGAGGTCTTGGAGCAGGACATGGCGCTGCAAGAAAATGTGTCTCTGTCAGTCCCAAAGTGGGGCTTCTATTTCTGGAGCCAAAGCAGGTCCTGACATCCCAGTGGGGACAGAAAAATCCCTGAAGCATGGAGCAAAGCCCAGGAGGTGGCAGGGGAGGCTGAGGCAGAGATTAACTCAGCATTTCTTTCTGAAGGGCTTAAGTTTTGTAGGAGATCTGAAAAGAAATTATGCTCTTCACCCACTAATTTTC
This sequence comes from Promerops cafer, assembly GCA_013398275.1. Lineage (NCBI taxonomy): Eukaryota > Metazoa > Chordata > Aves > Passeriformes > Nectariniidae > Promerops > Promerops cafer. The sequence continues at coordinate 40,591 of VZSE01004197.1, read as the reverse complement.
CAGAGGAAAACTAGGAAAATTTTCAATTTTTTCAAAATTAGGAAAATTTCCAGAGGAAACCCAGAGGAAAAAAGGTGGAAATTTATGAATGATGCTTGTCAGAGACAACTACAGTGAGGCTCCTGCCTCCCCAAACCAACCAGGGGGCCCTGAGGCAGCCAGCACTGCCATTTCCACCACCACTGGGGCTGTGGAGGAGGCAGATCCCACACCACACAACCAGAGGGAATCCCTAGGGACACTTTAAGAGCTGGCATCTCAGGAGGAAGAAAAGGAAGGTGCAGCGTGCAGTGACATGAGATGTGCTGCTCTGAAAATCGGGGTGAATCTGCTTTGCCTGCAGATTGCCTGGCTCAGGAGAGACAACAGGCCTTGGCATCATGGGGGCCATGGCTCATTGCTCCCACATTACTCCCCACCATTCCCACAGGACCATCTCCCAGCTCTCCCCATCCCCATTCCCAAACCTTCCGGGGCTTCCTGCAGTGCTGTAGCCTCTTCCTTGGATGTCACACCCCCCACAACCTCTGGTGGTTTGCCAGCTGAGCCATCTGGAATCTTCTCTGGAATGAAACCCCCAACAACCATTATGTGGAGAGCCATAAACTTACCAGTTCAGGCCATGATTCCACAGGGAAAAAAAAAAAAAAAAAAAAAAAGAGAGAAAATATAAAAGATCTATCAGGTTTTCAAAGCTGGGAAGAAATTTCTTTGCAGGAGGCAATACCTGGGGCTGGGGTTTTGATCTAATCTTAACATCTAATCTTCATTAATTAGATCTTAAGATCTAATCTTCACAAGATTATCATGTGAAGCCAGAAACAGGTATAAATGAGGGAGGATGAGGGGAAACAGCCTCAAGTTGCACCAGGGAGGTCTACATTTGATGATAGCAAAAAATGTATTGACAGAAAGGGTGGTCAGGCATTGGCATAGGCTGCCCAGGGCAGTGGTGGAGTCCCCATCCCTTGAAGTGTTCAAAAGCTGTGTGGATGTGACAGCTGGGGACATGGGCTAGTGATGAACACAGCAGTGCTGTGTTAACAGCTGGACTCGATGATCTTGGAGGTCCTTTCCAGCCTTAGTCATGGATGATTCTATGAATATCCCTTTCCTCATAATCAGAAGGGACAAAAACCCGCGTGTGTCACGAGCCTGCCTGCCTGAGGCACTGTGCATGAGCAGCAATAATGTTAAAAACAAAGCCAGTCAGCATTTCCTGCAGCCTGGCCAAATATTTGGGACTCAGGATAGACAGGCTCAGCTCAGGCTGGACTCAGAGAGGCTCCAAAGGAAGCCTTGGCCTCAGGGTCACTGCCAAGCAGCTGGTTTGCCCTTTGGATTGTGAGGCAGAGTTTTCCAAGCTGTGTAGGGAACTCACAGTGATAGCTTCCATGGAATTCTGTTCTAGCTCACAGTCCACATCTTCTACCTTTACCCTTTGTACTTCTCCTCTTAAAAACTCTCCTCTCTATCCACTGTTCACCACACAGCTCCAAGCCCCTCCTTGCTGGTGTCAGGGCACCTCCTGGGTTTGCCTGTTACCTGGGTCTGTGCTGGGAGAACTGGGCTTTTTCCCTTCTCCCTCAGCAGCCTCAAGGATTCTCCTCTCCTCCTCAAGCTCTGCTCGCAGGAGCTTCTTAGCCTCACGGAAGTTCCTTTCTGCCTGAACGTAATTATTCTGCAGCTCATAAAACAAACCTGTGGGAGAGACAGGGCAGCATCAGCAGGCACCCAAAGGAAGCAAAATCCTTCCCTTAGCCCTCAGCTTGGAGCAGAGAGAAGAGGATTGGGGGCAGGAATAATGCTTGGCTCTACAGGAATACCTTGAGCACCAGACTGGCTTGGTTTTGTACCTGAGAGGGTCCAGGCTATGATGCTGGATGGATCCAAGCAGCAGGCATCCTCAAAGAAAATCTCTGCCTCTTCATAGTGCTGCAGCTTGACAGCCACAATCCCACAGAGCAGCAAGCTGGGCCAGGGGCAGAGCAGTCAGCCTTGCAGCCCCAGCAGTGGTGTGGGGGATACACTCCACACCCTCCCCCCCCACCCACCAGGAGCACTCAGCACCTTTGGATGTGCTGGGGGTCCAGACAAAGGGCCTGCTGGAAGCATTCCTGGGCTTTGGTGGCTTCCTCGTACAGGAGGCAGAAGGCTCCATAGTCCAGCCAGGACTGGACGCTGCGCTGGTCCCGAGCTATTCTCTGGACAACAGAGATCATCACTGGGGTCAGGCTCAGCACATGCCATGGACTGGGGAGGCAATTCTGGAATGACCTCAGCTTCCCTGGCCACCCCAGCCCAGCTGAGCAGGAATCAAGCCCTTGTCTATCACATGCAAGGGTGTCCCCTAAATGGGATTGTGCTGGAAGCCCACTTCCTCTAACCCTTCTCTACCTAACACGTGTCCTCCAGCTCCAGCTGACACCTCCTAGGGCCCAGTGTCCCCAGAATCGACCTGGCACATCCCATTTCCCCTGGCCTTGAGGCTGGAGTCCTCGGTGACCTGGCCAGGGACAGTCTCACATCCTGCAGAGAGCAGCATCTCCCTGGGAAATCCCTCCCATGCAGCCCGAGTATCCTGGTGATGCTCAGCTCCTTCCTCCCTCCACCAGATTCAGGGCTGGCTGAGCTGTGAGCAGTGGCCCCACTGTGATGCTGTGCTGTGCCAGTCCACACAGGTGATGGCAGGAAAGAACTGGGGCTCCCTTACCTGCTTGTAGAAGAGAGAGGCCAGTTTGAAGTCCTTGTTGGCTTCAGCTTCACGAGCAAAGAGCCAGAGCTGCTTCCTGGTCGTGCAGGATGGAGGGGCAGGAGAAACATCTTCCCCAGACAGGAGCTGGTGGGGAAGGAGACAGTATTAGCCCTGGGGAAGAGTACTTTGTGTGATCCCAGTAGGGCAGCAGGTCCCATGCCAGCACTGCACACAGTACAGACCAGTATGCCTGGGGCTGGGCACTGGGAAGGGCAAGCTGCTCTGTGGTGGGACACAGTCCTGTCATTCCCAGGTACCTCTGCCATACAGGCACAGGGAAGTATGGAGTGACAGGAGAAGGGGGAAGGGCTTCCCACTGCCAGAGGGCAGGGTTAGATGGGATATTGGGAAGGAATTGTTCCCTGGGAGGGTGGGGAGGCCCTGGCACAGGGTGCCCAGAGCAGCTGTGGCTGCCCCTGGATCCCTGGCAGTGCCCAAGGCCAGGCTGGACAGGGCTTGGAGCAGCCTGGGACAGTGGAAGGCGTCCCTGCCCATGGCAAGGGGTGGAACAAGATGAGCTTTAAGGTCCCTTCCAATCCAAACCTGTCTGTGATTCTATGATTATTCACAGCATTCCCTAGATCAAGGTGATGACAAACTTCAGTGGGGCCACTCACTGGTGACCCCAGCTCCTGCTCTGCCCAGCCACCCTCACCATGTGCCAGCTACAGCAGCTTTACCAGTGGCATCTCACACCTATGCCACCATCAGGATTTTGAGCTGTGGGATACAAAGGCACTGGATCCCTCCCTTGAGTGTGGCTCATGTGACAACTCCAGCAGATGAAAACGTGAGCCTGCTTCTGTCTTGAAGGCAAAAGTCCTTCACCTGCCCTGGACCCACAGTGAAGCCATGGCCTAAGTCACCCAGATTTCCTCCTACCTTGTTCAGGGCAATGTGCATGTGGTCCACAAGGTACACATAGAGCTCACTGAGGAATGCCTGGAGCTGCTCCTTGGTCTCAAATGGCGTGGTCTTCAGGTATTTCTCCCTCACAATCTTCACCACAGAATACTGTGGAGACAAGGGACATTGGACAAGGCAGGTTCCCTCCCGTGCCCCCCACCAGTTCTGCAATCAGACAGAGACAGAGCCTGAAGCTCCAGCTTAGTTCTGAGAAATAAATCCAGCCCACCACCGATAAAAGCAAAAAAAAGCAAGCAAGGGGGATTTCCTTTCCCACTTCCCTGACACAGCCTTTAGGGACAGCATGTGGATGGCTCATCTCCTCAGGACAGAGAGGGGGTCTCCAGGAAGAGTGTGGCTGAGGCTGAGCAGCTGAGAGAGTGGAACCTCCTTTCCCTCCCGGGGCAGACTGGGAATGTGAGAGCAGCCAGCTTTGCCTTTCTCAGGTTATGAGCGTGGGGCAAATGGATGTGCCTAGCTCCCATTGATAGGAAATGTTCTCTTGGTGTGGGACCAAAGCAGCCTGGTGCCTGCTCCATTAGTGGGGAATCCTGTCCCCTTAGTGCCCACTGCAACAGCTCCAGGTGGCAGGAAAGGATTCTGGAGCACCACATCACCCTGAGCAGCAGTTCCTCCCTGAGAAACTGTCAGGACCAAACAAGTAGGGAAGCAAAAAGCACAAAGGAGTCTTCACCTTAAGCTGTTCCTTAAAAGCAAAATATTTCCCAGAGGTATTGAGCTCGTAGTTGAGCTGACGCTTTTGTTCCTCCATGGTTTCATGGTCCATCGCTCCCTGGTCAGGCAGCTGCTTCCCAAAAAGCTCGTGGTATTCCCTCAGGATGGCAACAGCAACACTGGTAACACGTTTGTGATAATCTTCCACTGCCTAGGAAAGAAATTAATAAATTTCACAAGCAAATTATGCAATCAACCTTGATATGTATTTGATTTGCCACAGCCCACGCCTCCCATTAACTCCACCTGACTCAAGTCTCAATTAGCCTGTCACACATCCTTTCCTGTCCATGCCTGAGGGCTGAGAAAATATCTGCAGGTAAACATAAAAGAGCTCCTTCCTGCTCGTTTTTTCCATCACAACCCAGTATTCCAGTCACTGCTATCTCTCCTATAGCAATATAATTGGCTGTGAGTAAAATCTATCTCATTTACTGGGAGCCTTGAAACCCACGGCCAGCCCTCTTCAGCCAAACCTGTAATCTCCATAATCTTGATCCTCAAAAATTCTTGACCTGAGAAAGGTCAGGGCTGATTCTGTTCAGGTTTGTCTGAGTCTGATGAAGCACAGGGGCTAGTCTGAGAAAGGAAACTGTTGGGACTGCTCAGGATATAAATGTAAGGTTCTGGTAGTCTCTTTTCCCAGCATCCCATTTCCTTCCAAACATCCCCCCCTGTCTGCCTTCCCTCCCTTTGCTCCATCTCTTCATCGCTTCCCTTTGAATGGGATGTGAACACAAGTGATGAATGGGTTCCCAAGGCACACTGCTGTGGAGATACCACATACAGAAGTTTTCTTTTCTGTGTACCTCATAGAATATGTTGAATTGGAAGGGATCCACAAGGATCAAGTCCAGCCCCTGGCCCTGCACAGACACCCCAACAATCCCACCCTGTGCATCCCTGAGAGCGCTGTCCAAACACTGCTGGAGCTCTGGCCACCTGGGGGCTGTGCCCATTCCCTGGGTAGCCTGGGCAGTGCCCAGCCACTCTTTTCCTAATATCCATTAAAACCTCCCCTGACACAGCTCCAGCTGTTCCCTCAGGTCCTGTCACTGGCCACAGACAGCAGAGATTTAAGTTGCCCCTTGTGAGGAAGGTGCAGACCCCAATGAGCTCTACCCTCAGTCTCTCTTCTCCAGGCTGAACATTCCAAGTGACCTCACCACTTCTCATATTGCCCTATTCCCTTCTAGACTCTTCACCACCTCTGTGGCCCTGCACCCTTGTCCTTCCCAAACCTCATCCCCATGGTGCTGTGGGCTGAGAATGAAGACTCTGTTGTGTGAGAGGGATGAGGGCAGGGTGGGCTGGCAGAATGGTGGCAAGGCCACAGGTTCTCACACGTACCTTCTTGGCTCCTTCCGTCCGTGCGGGCAGCGAAGGGCGGGGAGGAATCAGCTCCTTGACCCTGTCAGTGAGAGCAGAGGAGAGATCAGCAGATCCACTGCCAGTGATGTTGGCTTGTGTAGTGTGAGGGCTCCACCCTGCCATCGTGTCCATGAGACACCTCACAGGCACCCGGGAGGAAACCTGAAGTCTCAGACCAAGAGTGAACAGGTCCCTACAACTGACGGTGTGGCTTGTCATGACAGGGTTAACATTTATTGCTAACTCAAACTGTTCTCCCGGAGCAGCAGAGCTGTATCTTGGAGCTCCTGGTTCTGCAGAACAAGTGTAAGGAAGGAACCAGCCTGAGGAAAGCTCTGTAGAATTTGGTCACTAAACAGTCCAGACCACCTGATCCATCAGTTCCAGCATCGCCCAGTTTGCTGTGGCACCCCTGGCCACACATCGAGCCCCAGACACCACACAGCCCTGCCTGGGCCTCTGCTGGAGTTACAATCACCTTTCATTAGGATTAGCATGTTTTTAACTAAGATTTTATTAAGGTGAGGGTGGCTGGGCACTGGAGCAGGATTCTCTGTGGAGTCTCCTTCCCTGGATATATCCAAAAACCATCTGGACACAGCGTAACGTGCTCTGGGAACCCCGCTTGAACAGGAACGTTGGACTAGGTGACCTGCAGGGGTCCCTTGCAAACTGAATCATTTTGGGATTCTGGAATTAAAATCCCTGGTGCCAAACCAGCCTTAATTAATTTAATTTTTTTTCAGCATTTCCTGCTTGCTGGACTCCAGAACACCCTCAGTCCTCAGAACACGATCCATCCCACCAAGCCAAGGTGCCACAGGCCTAGTTCGGGTGCACACAAGCAGGTGAGCAAGGAGGAGTGACACTGAACCCACACACATTGCAAAAGAGTAGAAATGTATAAAACAGGCCAGGAAAAGGTCTGTTCTAAGAGGGGTTCACCTTCCTCAGCCTGTTCCTCCTGGAAGACAGCAGGGAGCAGTGAGGGCAACACATATACCTTCAATGAATGGATGACATTTCTATTTCTGCACCTCTTATACCTCATTAATCTGCTGCATTTCTATTTTTATATTCCATAAATTAGATGTTTTATGCCTTTCTAACCCATAACACAGCAGGGCTGCCACTGGACAGGAACTGAAGTCTCAAAGCAGCAGAGATGAAAGAGCAGCTCTGCAGCAGAACAACATGAAAACTAACATAAAAGCTGAGGAATGGGTAAAACATGGTGAGAAAACTTCTGGAAAGCTAAAAATGAGAGAATGCTCTGCTGAAGCAACAGCAGCACTACCCAGGGCAGTCCACGCTGGTGGCCAGGACTGACCAAGCCACTGAACATCACATGCAAGAGGCAAACACATGGGGATTAGAGGGAAACAAAGCCCAGACAGGAACACAGACACTGCTGTGCTGCTCTGGTGTCTCTTGTTTTGAGAGGAATGGCAGGGAGATGCCAGCTGGGATGAACAAGTGTTTTCCCAACACACCAGATGCCACGTCTAAAGCAGTCTGTCCAAATCCTCCCCCTGATTCCTGTGGGCTTTCTCTCAGGCCCTCTTTATGGAGTATTCCAAGGGGGGTTTGCTGTACAAGCCTCTCTCCACGCTGCAGAGAGGAGCTGTCAGCCCCACAGCCCATCCTTACGCACCGCCGGACCAGCTCCTCCCGCAGCCGCTTTGGGACCAAGGGCCTGTCCAGCTTTATCTCCATCACCAGGAATGTTCCTGCCTCGCTGTATTGCTGTGGAGATAAACATTGCTCCCTGTGTCGTGCTGTCTGCAGCCAGTGCTGGCACAGTGAAATACTGAGCACACAGCCACAGATCTCCAAACTGCAGAGATCCAGCTTGTTTTATAACCCACCCTCAGAATGAGTTACAGCAGCAAAATCCAGCTCGAGAAACCAGGCTAGGGAAAAAGAGAGAGCCCAGATAATCAATCTGCCTGCAGAGTGAATGTGCATTCCAGAGGAAGAAGCCAAAATATGAAGGGATAATTTAAGTATATGCCTGACAATTTACAGAGACCTTCTAGCCCAGTGCCAGTCTGCTCTCCAGGTGGACGTCACTGGAAGAACTCTGGGACAGCATCTACGTAAAACATCCCTTGTCCAACTCACTCTTGAGGAATTTAATTGTGTGAAAGGTGTGAGACACCAGCACAGTGATGCTCTACAGTCTCTCCTTCTCTTTGGAGAGAGATAATTACCTGTCCTTGAAGGCTGAGATTTGTGACATTTTCAGATTCTCCAGTGCCATCTGACAACTGGATTTTGGATGGGTTGAGTAACTATTAGGAGAAAGAAAAGATGACTCTTGTTTCAGACCCAATAGATCTCAAATCTTTGCATGTTCAGGTAGCATGTCCTAGGATTTCAGATAAGGGAAAGCTGCAGCTTCCTTACAAGAAGCAGCTCCAGTCTCTGCTCTCTGTGACCAGTGACAGGACCTGAGGGAATGGCTGGAGCTGTGCCAGGGGTGGGTTAGGCTGGATGTCAGGGAAAGATTCTTCTCCCAGAGAGTAGTTGGGCACTGGCACGACCCTAAGGCTACCAGAGCTCCAGGAGTGCTTGGACAATACTGTCAGGCACAGGGGGGGATTTTTGGGGTGTCTGTGCACAGCCAGGAGTTGGACTCATGATCCTTGTGGATCCCTTCCTGTTGAGGAGATTCTGTGAGTCTAAGATAATGAGGATCTCTCAGTTGGCTGAGGCAACTGAGACAGCATCCATCCCTGGTTCCTGTGTGTGCCAATGTCCTGTGACACAGAAACAGAGCAACCATGGTGCCATGTGCCTCCCTAGACCTTACCGTTGCACTGGAATCTTTCTCTTCCTTCTGAGCCTTACTGGGAGCAGCTTTGGAAACAGGAGAGGTCCCCAACCCTTCCTTGGCCAGACTGAGCTGTGACCTGAGATCCCGGAAAATACTGTGCTGAATTTTGGTCTGAAAAACAGAGGCAACAGAGAGAATCAAGGGACAAAGCAGGCTTCCTCACTCCTTTGCCTTGACTTCTCTCATCACAAAACACACTGTCAGGGTCTTAAATGCATTAAGAAGTTTTGTAACCTCATTCTCTCCTCCTAGAGTTCAGCTGCTGGTGCTCCAGGCCAGCTCTGGTCCTGTGTAGCTGTGAAGCCTCAGGTTAGACTATGAGACTCAGTGGGGGTCTCTCCACCCTCCCTCAAAGAGCTGTGTGTGTTTTCACTGAGGACTGGTCCTTGATCCTTGCCTGAGATACGTGGTGAACATGCTGGAACCCAGATCTGTGATCCTGAATTCCTGGTGGGATCCTAGACCTACCTCACAGCTATGGACTTGCCTGGTGATGAGTGCTGCTAGATGAATCTGGCTACTCTCACCAGGCCTACTCCACACATTTTTGGGGGTCCCCACCTGCCTGACAGCATCTCTTGGCTCCCAGCTCATTTTCTGGCGTGGAGCAGCTTCCCTGACACACTTCAGGGAATTGCAAGGAATAGGTTTGTTAGACTGTGTGTTTACACAGTGTTTGACCACCTAGACAGGCTGTTCCCTCCCACACATCCTGGTTACAGGAATTGGGCTAGCAATATGATGGGGATCCTGGGGAGAGGACGGAGCAGCTGTAGGGAAACTCCTTAGACCAAGAGGCAACCCAAAGCACCTGGGGAGTAAGAAGGACTTCACTAGTGACAGACAAATGGCACAGGACAAGCAGCACCATGCAGCCAAGGGGTCATTATTCATGGCAAGGGAGCAGAGCCCAGCAGACACACTCATGCCCAGCCCAGCTCTGCAGCAGCCAGTGGGAGCAGGGAGGCAGGAGAAGGGCTGGAATTCACCCAGCTCCTGCACCTGGACCACAGCCCCACAGGGAACATGGGTGGCAAAACCAGGCTGTACATCTGCCCTCCTGAAACAAGCTCAGCTCTGTTCCAGGAGGGAGAGACTGTGGGGAGATGGAGATGTAACTGTCACTCTTAATAACAGAGAGGGAAAAATGCAAAGACAAATAAACCTCGGTGAGCTAGAGCTGAAAGAGCTCCAGTGACAGCTTTTTTGGTGGTTGCTGGGGGTAACGCAATCCTTTTAAAGCCACTGTTTGCTCTTCCCAGCAACACAGTTCCCTTGCCCATGTTCCAGACTCGAGAGAGTGGATCATGTTGGCATAGGAGGGAGTGGAGTGAGATTCAAAGCCTCTCTCAGCCCCCAGACCTGCTCACCCCACCCCAGAAATCCCTTGCCTTGGAGAAACCTGCACCTAAAACCTTGTATCATTACTTTTCTTCATCACCAAAAGGGCACTCAGGGTTCACATGCAGCTCCAGCTAGCACACTGTCCACCCTGCCTGCTCCCAAACACCCTCTGTCCACACCACCTACTCCCAAACACCCCCTGTCCACCCTGCCNCACACCACCTGCTCCCAAACACCCCTTGTCCACCCTGCCTGCTCCCAAACACCCCCTGTCCACACCACCTGCTCCCAAACACCCCGTGTCCACACCACCTGCTCCCAAGCACCACCTGTCCACCCTGCCTGCTCCCAAACACCCCCTGTCCACTGTCCCTGCTCCCAACCCCTCAGTGCAAACCCAGCTGCAGAGCTGGAGCAGAGCCTGCTGCTCTCACCTTCTCAAACACCTCGCTGTCCTGGTAGTTAAAGACACGGAAGGCCCCTCGGATCTGCTTCACCCCAGGGCACAGCAAATGCACCATGTTGACATATGCCACGCCATGGAAGGCAATCTGCTTGTCCTCATCTCTCTGGAAACACAGAGCAAGGGACTGAGATCCTGAACAGGCTGTTATTCTCCTTAAGGTCACCAAGCTCATTAAGAGGAGACCACCCAGCAAACTGATGCACCTGATGAGCCCGTGGTTCTGTCACTGGCACACAGCCGAGACAACCTGGATGAATACACTGGAGTCATTCCATATGTAGAATATTAATTTTATCCCAATCCCTGTGGGGCAGTTTTTCTCCCTAATTCCTGCACATCCTTTCAGGATGGTCTTGTTGAGACACAGCTGGAAGACTATCAGCTGTGTGGTTAGAAATCCAGGTGACCCTACCAGAGTTGTGCATCTCAGGTTGGACAGCAACCAAGTGGCTTAGGAGGTGTGGGAGGCCTGGCTAGAAGGATCATCATCAGAGCTGCAAAATCCTGGCACTGGTGAGTGCTGAAAGGGATTTACACCAACTTATATGGCTTTGCCCTGGGATAGATTAGGAGCTCTCACTCAACCAGCTGCCAGGAGCAGAACCTTTCTCTTAGGGGCTGTTTCTCTGTTAAACCACCCTGGTTTAGATGCAAAAGCATAACTCACCTACAGCTTGAGAAAGAATGCATGAACTTCTCCAAGCTGTTCCAAAACCCCACTGGCCAAAGATCAGCTCAGTGAATTACTTTTAATTCTCTTCAAAGCCAGGCTGGACAAGCCTCTGAGCCACCTGGTCTAGTGGAAAGTGTCCCAGCCCACGCCAGGGGGTTGGAAGGAGATGGAGTCTGGGGTCCCTTCCAACCCAAACTATTCTGTGATTTTAAAAGCCACCCTCTCCCTGTCCCCTTTCCAGTGAGCTACCACAGACCATCAGTGAGAGCTATAAGGAAAAAATACGACCCTGTATCTATTTAACAGCTCTACAAAGCTGATTTTTCACAAAGCCTCCTGCTCTCTGACTCACTTTGGCAGTTTCAAGGCCGATTTTGGTATCACAAAGGCCTCAAGAGGAAAATGCCTGATAATGCAATGCTACTCCACAAGCCAGAGCCCACTTTTACCTTGTCAAGTTTGCTGGCTTTCCCTTTGCCAGCCGAGGCCATGGACATCCTGCAGAGCTCCACGGGCCAGTGGCGGCGCTCGGCAATGCGTTTCTGCAGGCTGGGCACAAAGCAGATGCAGGATGCGCCGAGGAGATGCAGAAACCCAGCTGGAGAGCCCCACCACCTGCCTTTGTGCCCCAGCAGCTCCTCTGGGGTTTGCTTCACCCTATTCCCTCAGCAAACACCCTCAGGCCATGGGAACACTGTGATTTGGGGCAGGCTGGGTACATTTTCTCCTCTACCCACTGCTGTGTGCATTTATGGCACAGCTAGCTTTAAAACAACTGTGAGAGCAACACACTGGGTTTTCTCTCTCCCCCAGTTACTTAAGAAATAAGTAAGAAGGAATGTGATTAACTTTGGTATAAAACCTGAATTGTACAGAGCAAGTGGATCCTGTGCTTGCATTCAATGTGGCTGGTGACTCTGACACCAGCAGGCAGGTGGATGGATGTGTAGGGAAAAGAATTTAAAAAATCAAATGAGATAGAAGTGAGTATTTCCACATAAGGAGTAATTTGGCTGTGAAATGCACAGCCATGATGCAGCTGAGGCCAGAAAATAGCAGGATTCAAAGATAAATGGAACACTCATCCTGATCTTGAGCGTATCTGGAGCTGCTAAAGGCAACACTTATCCAATAAAAAAACAAATGAAGAGTGCCCATATGGAGTGAAAGGTTTGAACGTATTTGGGATTCAGCAAAAACTTAATTAGCAGCTCAGAGGTGAGCTGTGGATGCCACTCTACTCCATGTCTGCTCACCATAACTGCTGCCCCTTCCTTCAAGCTATGCAGGGACCAGCCCCCAGCCCCAGCTGCTGGCAGCAGAAGAGAGCATTTGTGGCCTGGAGACAGCAGCTCCAGCCAATTCATCTTCTCCCAGCACAGCAGAACAAAGCTGCTGCCAGCAGATCAAGGCACTTCAAGAGCTGTGCCCTTGCTCAGGTGAACGCTTGTGGCCAAGAGACAGCCACAGCAGCCATGGGAGGTGAGGCAGAGCCACAGTTTGACCCCTAAGTGGTCCAAGAGCACCTGTATGCTGCAGCTCCTTGCCTCAGGTCATTCTGAGCATGGGCTGGGGTGGGTTGCTCAGGTCCCTTACACGGCCACTGCAGCAGCATCCAGGAAACAGCGCTTTTCCGTGTCCCACACGATTCTCTTCATGCTCTCGGCCTCGAGCCTGAATTCCCTGTCCTGTGAGAAACAGCATGCAGTCAAAGCCAGGACAGCAAACTGCACAGCCTGCATCATCCTCCAAAGTGTCCTCGGGAGAGAATGTGAGTCAGACAGAGGTGTCCAAGGGCCCACAGCCAGGCCAGCCCCACAGAGAGGCCGGCAGCCTTTCCTGCAGACACCATCAGCGTTAAGTGCCTGGCTCACGGGAGATAACACAGCTCCCAGCCCAGCAGCTCGGTGTGGGTGTTTCCTGGGACCAGACCTGCCACTTTCTCCCTTGGGATGTCTCCAGCAGTGAGTCAGCATGTCTGCTGTCCCTGGGGAACCACCTCTGTGCTGGACACTGCACAGTGACCATCCACCTCACTCTTATATCAAGTCTCTCCACCCCTCCTGGTTCTCTTCCAAACTTGCCAGTCCTTCCTCACCTCGCTTTTGGTGAGCTCTCCATCCTCATCCTCATAGGGCCCACCAACAATGAAGGAGTCGGGTATGTTCAGAGCACCAGGGGCCAGGATGGGGCCAAGGGGCCAGTTTTTGGGCCGGGGCAATGGTTCTTTTTCACCATCAGCCTTCAGGATGCCATTCTTGAAGAGCAATGGCAATTCTTTCTAGAGAGACACGAGAAACAAAGGATTTGCATTTCTAACAGGAGCAGGAGCAAGAGCCAGCTGCTCCAAGCTGGGATAACAAAGCAAAGCAACAGTACAGGGTGCCTGGCTTGGAAAATGCACTCCACCACACGCATACAAAGAATGGAATAAAAATAAAGAGCCACGTGGAAAAAACCCTGCCAGTTTGAATCCAAATCTTTCCAAACAGACTTTTGTTTGTGTTAAAGAAACACATCACGCCACAGAGATTCTGAGCCCTCCCAAAAAAGGCTGCTGGTGCACAAGCACAGAGGCTGTGCACCCCACGTGCCTGGACACTTGTTCCATGGGGTGGGAGAACAAACCAAACCCAGCCAAAGCCCCTGTCACTGTGCCTGGACCATTCTCACCTCGCCAGCTGCTGGTACTTGCAAGCAAGCCATGTAGTTCTGCTGGGCGTCAGGGGTAAAGGCTTCAGGGACAGAATAAGCTGCCTCCAGCGTGATGCTCAGGAGGTTCCCACTTGAGAACTGGGTGGCAGAGAGCAGGAGCTCTTTGGTGCTCACTGTCACTTCAAGGCCACCCTGTGAGAAAAAGACAAAGTCAAGCCAGTAAACAGACAATTATAACTTGCCTGCTCTTAGGGAGAAGCAAGCAGAAACCCAAGGCCAGAACATACAATGTTATCTTGTGCCTCATCTCCGATGTAAAAGAAAACAGCCCAGCACAGGAAAGGAATTTCAGGACCAATTTGGCTCAATTGTGGTATTTGTTTGTTTAAATCACAGCCTGGCTGAGATAATGGCACATGCCCCAAGGGTCTCATAAAATGAGCTGTGGAGAAAGAGGCAGGGTGTCATGCAAGGAGCCACAGAGAAAGAACATCAAGGGTGGAAAATGATGCTTCTCCCCTGGTGATTCAGAGAGCCACAGCTTTGCCTCTGCCCTATCTCCATGCTTTGTGTGCAGCCTTTAATTACCTGTCCCAGCCCTGGATGGATGGTGTGTGAGGGAAAACCAGCTGGTCAGCATTTATTACCTGTCCTCCCTAATGAGTGCTCCCCCACCTTGCTCACTGTGAACTCCTCTTAAACACAGAGCTGTTAATGGCATATCCACCCCTCCAGTTCGCTCCCGGTGCTCACTGTGGGCAGGCTCAGGAGCACAATTGGACACATTTTCCCAGCCTCATACTTCATTCCCTGTTTTAGTCACTGGGTACTTTGCAACCTGCTGAATGAATAAGGACCTTGCAGGAAAGGCAGTCAGAGTTTGTACAATAATGGACTCAGACATTTTATCTGCAGAAAGGAAGGCTAATAAAGCTGGGCAGGTGACCCTGCCATTGCCTTTTTGGGGGTTTTCAGCACTGTGCTTTCCATCTCTGTTATTTTTTGCAGAGCAATTGGGTAGCTGCACACATTAAAATTTCCCAGCACGACCTCACCTATCAGAGGGAAGTAGGGACAGACGTCAGAGGGAGCAGGGAAAGGCCTCCAAGCCTGTAACATATAGGGCTGTACCACATCCGTGATGAGCCAGGCAGCTGAGTCATGTTCTCCCTCCCATTAAAAAGCAGCAGAGAGCTGAATGAGGGAAGGAACAGTTCCAAATTCCACATACCGTGGCCTCGGGGTGAAGCATCTTTGCTGGGGAGGCAGGCACTGCATACAAAGGAGCAAAGACCTTCAGTGAACGCACTCCTGGGAAGAAACAGGAATGAGAACAGCCTGAAGTGAGACCCTCTGCAAAGAATCATAGCCATGAGATGATTTGGGTTGCAAGGGACCTTAAAGATCATCTTGTTCCAGCTCCCTGCCATGGGCAGGGACTCCTTGCATGAAGCAAAATCATGGTCTAATTCTGAATGCTGAGCTACCCTCTCTCCCCCCAAGTCAGATTTTGCTGAGCTATGAAGGTCACTTTGTCCACAGGAGATAAATTGCAGTCAGAGATCCATAAGCAGAGACCAGAAAGTGCCAGGGAGCAAGGAGTGGTCATGGAGACTGTGAAACTCAATGTTGTACCTTGCAGCAGAGGTAGAAGGTCGACCACAGCTTGGCCAAGAGGAGTGATTTTCTCTGGTTTTTTCTTCTCCTTTGGCCCCACTTCTAGCACTGTCACTAGGGAGATAAAAAGAGAGGAGCTGGCAGAATTCCTTGGACCAGCAGGTCAGGCACCAGGGAGGGTCTGTGTGAGCTCTGGCACAAGCTCCTCTTCCCCTCCCAAGGCTGACAAGCACAGCAAAGCCAAAGGAGCACGGGCCAACATGAAAGGGGATTCTTCCAGCTGGCAGAGATGGACAAGAAATGCCGAGAGCCTCCCACCACTGCTGCTGAAGTGCTATTCCTGAACCAGTGACTCCTCCAGCAACAGCACCTGGCTCCAAGGTGGGAGATCTGGCACCAGCTACTTACAGAGCAGTGGTTTCTGCACAAGGACATCCAAGGAGTTGGGCCCGTCAGGGCTGCACTCAAAGCTGGTGCTGAAGTCATATTCTGCTGTTCCATCTGGCAGGACAGCAGTCTTGGAGGAGTCTCCCAGGACTGCTCCGTTGTACTCCACACGCACCAATGTGACCAGCACGTTGCTTTTGAGAGTTTTCTGTCAAAAAAAGAGCTCAGTGAGCAGCTGGCTCTGTGGCAGCATCCCAGGATCAGAGTTCCTCTGGCAGCAGCTCGGGTCAGTGACCAGGACAGGGTTCACTTGTGGGGGTCTGTTCCACCACAGGAATGGGGAAGAGGAGCAGAGCTTGGCCACGCTGAGACCTCACCATTCCCTGTCTTTAGGAGGGAAATTTCCTGTTTCACCACGCTGTGATGCCCCAAAGATTATCAGAAGCTGTGGCAGGGGAGATAGAGAGGTTCAGGCTTCACCTCAGGAAAAACAAATCTAAAACAAATCCCAAAATACTCCACTGGTATTTTTGTTCTTCCAGGAAGCTTGAGACCTTTGCTGTCTCCTAAGAAAGCAGCTCCTGAGCTACAGGGATGAGCTCACAGGACACCTGTGGATGTTGCGTGGTGCAGAATGTCCTGAAATGGACAAGAGAAAACAGCCTCAAGTTGTGCCAGGGGAGGTTTAGGTTGGATATTAGGGAAAATTTCTTCACTGTAAGGGCAGTCAGGCACTGGCACAGGCTCCCCAGGGAAGTGGGGGAGTTCCCATCCCTGCAAGTGTTCAAAAGACACGTGCATGTGGCACTTGGGAACACGCTTTGGTGGTGTCCTTGGCAGTGCTGGGTTACAGGTTGGACTGCATGGTCTTAGAAGCTTTTCCAACACAAATGATTCCATGATTCTGTGAAATCAAAGGAAGGGCTCCAGCAAGCTCTTTGGGAGCTCTGCAGTTTGTTGTTACACCACCTTCATAACACTTGCTTTAATCAGAGATGAGGAGATTCAGATTTTACTTTGAATTTCAAATGTCTAAACAGAGGGGCTTAAACAGGGCTGGAGAGGGACAGTGAGGGCACAGCACGTGGCAGTGGGGACCCACATGGGCAGCATCGGGCACCATGCAGAGGAAGGGCTGGGCAGCAGGTATCAAAGGGCTCCCTGCAGCAGAAACACAGTTTAGCTCTCAATCCACAGAGAAGTGGCTGAACACAAGGACCATTGTACCCAAACCCAGCTTTTCCTTAGTGCTGAGCCACAGGGATGCCTAACTCGCCCTCAGCTCCCTCTCTCCCTGTCACTGGGGTAATTAGTTCCATGCTGGTTCTTACACAAAAAGAGATCTCTTTCACTTGGTTTTAATTTTCAGCCCTCCTCACTGTCTCCTTGAGCATACATCCTATGAATGGCTAAACAGAAGAATCCAATTAACCTTTCTCTGTACCATTAATTATCCAAGACTCGCCTCTCATCCTTCTCTACATTGCCTCTAATTAAGCAGATTCCACACTTATAGCTAGAAGTGGATTCCACATTCTTACAGGCAGATTTTTTTCATATTGTTGCTGTGATTATTGCCCTTTTGTAACCCCCCCCTCCCTTTCGTACAGCCCTTTCTCACGGTGGAGCAATCAGAACCAGAAAGCAACATTCCAGATGCAATCAATCCTGGAGTCTTTTCTTCCCAGCATTGTTTATCCTCCTCTCACCTCATACCTCACCTAAGCTGCTGTTTGCTGAATCCATCAGTGTAAGAGGCACTTCAATACTACAGTGTGAAAGCCTCAAGCGGGTGCTTTTGGATTGCTTTTTCTGTCTGCTGCTGGAGCACAAGAAGGGATTTGCATTTTTTCTGCTTACAGCAGGAGCTGAGCTTCTCCACATTCTCTCCCAAATGCCAGTTCCTCTGGAAGACTTTAAGGACAGCTGGGTGCATCACATGGAAATCACAGCAGTGGTGGTTTGATTGGCACCAGCTCATAGACTTGAACTGGATCCACTGCCTTTTTAAAACCAGAGCCACCTTATTGCTTTCAATATGATTTAAACAGTTGGAGCTGGGATGAAAATCTGGCTTTACACCCAAGGTGAGGTCCTTTCACAGGTTTTTGTCTCCCTGATCACATTTTTGCTGTGTTCTGCTTAAAAAAACCTGCCATTTCCATACAGTTAGAGGAGGCAGAGACGTACATTTCACCCCAGTATCTCTGGCCTGCTGCTAGGGAGGTGTGTTCCCCAGTGTATGTGCCTCACAAGCTTTTTCCTCTGTGTGAACTCCTCAGCAGGAAGGAGGAAGCCACAGTGTGACATTGCTGAACCTCTGATATGCCCACCACTCCATCCTTTAGCCTTATCACCCCCCCACCTGCTCTCACAGGGGATTCCTGTGCCCACAGAATTGCTGTGGCCTTGTTTATTAAATTCGTAGAGATGTTTTCAGAACTTTACCAGGTCATGCCCATTCACGACTGTGATCTGTACTGGTATTGGCTGTGACACACTGGGAAGGGCTGCAGCAGCCGGGTCCTTCCGACCAGTCAGCCCCGCAGGGACCTCCATGGCTCTGCAGGAGAAAGAATGAGGAAAGAAACATGAAACTGCTCCATTCCTCTCCCAGATACCTCTGCAGGACACAGCAGCGCTGGTTGCAAGCGCTATTCAGGGCTTGGCTGTCAAAACACCATTGAAAGCACAGGGCTTTGGCAGTGACGAATCTCTCACGAGGTGCAGGGGGAGGACTGGGAAAAATGTAATGTGAAAATTATCCATCTCCGTAAGCTTCACCCAGCTGCAGCTCCCAGGAAGGGTTTGTTGTGCCAGGCTGCTCTCAGCTCCCAGTACATCCCTGGCTCTCTTTTACTCCCTTTTTAAGTTAATGGTGACTTCATGGGCCAAAGGCTAGCGGCCACCAGCCCTCATGGTTCCCAAATGCCGTGGGGACCTGGTTCCTTCCGCTCCTCAAGGTTCATGAATCCCTCAGGATTCCCTCAGGGCTCCCCAGGGCTCCCACGGCGCCCTCGCCTCACACCCTCAGGGCCTGGCAGCCCCCTCAGGGCAGCACTGATGGGCTCGGGGCTCCTCTCACCCTGGTGTGGCCCTGCAGCCCTTCACCGATGGTCCCGGGGTCTTCCCAACCCGGGGGTCTCCAGCAGCCCCTCACCCACGGACCTGGCGGTTCTCCTGCCCCAGAATGGTCCTGCAGCCCCTCACCGATGGTTCCAGGCGTCTTCCCGACCTGGGGTGCACCTGCAGCCCCTGAGCCACGGGCCCAGGTGCTCTGCCGACCCGAGGGCTCCCTCAGCCCCTCACCCACGGGCCTGGAAGCTCTCCTGCCCCAGAATGGTCCTGCAGCCCCTCACCGACAGTTCCGGAGGCCCTCCCGCCCCGGGGGGATCCTGCAGCCCCTCACCGGGAGCCCGCCGGGACACCGTGCGGCGCCGGGGCTCGAACCTGCAGCTTCCCCGACTCGGCGGAGAGCTCGCGTCCCGTCACCACAGCGACGCGGCTGCTCCCGCAGGACCCCGAAACCTCGCGGGACCCCGGCCCAGCCGCGCGTGTTGGGGGCGTGCCCGTGAGGCCGCGGCCGCCGCCATGATGGGGGTGGGCAGCCCTCAGCAGCCCCCGGCGGGGCGCGGGTGCTCCCGAGCCGTCCCGTGTGGGCTGGCGGTGCTGTACGGCCAGCGTGTCCCCCTCTGCAGCCTGGTGTGCCCGGCTGCTGCCAGAGCCCACTGCTGGCCTCCGCCCCGCCTGGTACGGGCCGTGGTGCCCACCCAGGCACTCCCTCACACCCCGCCGGGGGCCCTGGGAGGGGAGGTCCCCGCAGGCCGGGCTGGGGTGGGGTCCCTATGGCGGGGGGCAGGGGCAGTGACTTTGTGTCCCCATGGTGAGAGAGGGGTCCCAGGGGCTTGGGCAGCCCCCCAAGCTCCCCGCAGGTTTGCAGTGTGGGACGTTACCGGGTTTTGGGGCACCCCACTGCCACCAGCGCGGCTTTTGGGGCGGGAGCCGGACCCCCGGAGCGGGTTGGCCCGTTCCCGGGGAGGGGATGCCCAGAATAGCTCCGTTATCCGATTCCGAGGGGCCACGGCCGTCTGCACCGCCGGCTCCCGGGGGCTGACATTTGAGCCCAGCTGCGGGACGGGACGGGACGGGTGCCGGGACTGCCCGGGATCTCCCGGCACTACCGGGATAGGAGCGGAATGGCGGGCCGGAGGCGCCGTGGGGGTGGCGGGCGGCGCGGGGGACCCCGGCAGCACTCGGGGACCCCCGGACCGGCCTCATCGCCCGCACCCCTCTCTCCTGCAGCCACCACGGCTCAGCCAAACGCAGGCGCTGCCCCCAAAACCGGCCGCTCCAAGAAGGCCCCGGAGGAGACAGCAGCGAGGGCTCCAGATGTGGACTCGCTGGGCTTCCAGGCCATGGACCGCAACGTGCCGGGGCTGTCCCATGTCATCCTGCAGAAGCTCAACATGAAGAGCTATGAGGACTACAAGTGAGTGAGCACCCATGGGTGCCTATTCCCCACCCCCTCCCCCAGGAAGAGCATCCCGTGTGTCCCCCAGCAGCTGGAGCAGCTCCCATGGCTCATCCCACCCTCCCGGCTCAGCCCACGGGGAGCTCTGATGGGTCCCTGGGTGTACCCCTCCAGAGTGCCCGGCTCCCTGTCTCCACCCAGGCCAGGATGCTCCTGACTGGAGCTAAAAAGCTCTTGGCAGCCTCAGAGAGAGGACATCAGCCCCACCGCTGTGGCAGTGGGCTGGATTCTGCTCACCCTCTGACATCTGCAGGTCTGCCATGGATGGGAGGAAGAGCGGCAGCGATTTCGGCATCCGTACGTATTTTGACATGTTCCAGAAGATGGAGGACACCTTCAAGTTTTGCGTCGAGTGCAAGAAGCTCCCCAATGCCCTTCCGGACCCCAAAAGCCTCCGGCGTTGCAAGAGGTATGGTGGGGAGATGGTCTGATGGCACAGGGATGGATCCATCCCTCACTTCCAGCGTGGTGGCTGGGGAGAAGTGAGGGGTGTCTGACCCCAGTGCCCACCTGCAGCCACAGGGCACCCCCAGAACAGTGACACAGCCCTGAGAGGGGGTGGCAGGGAGCCAGGCTCGGTGGGCTGGATTGTGCCCCCCCTCCCCATGGCTGGGCATGCTGCCTGTCTGCCCAGGTGCCAGAATGTGTACTACTGCGGCGTTGCATGCCAGCGTGCCAACTGGCCACTGCACAAGAAGTTCTGCAAGAAGCTGAAGCTGGTGGCGCTGGACCGGCTGGTGGAGTGGCTCGTCTTCACAGGTGAGGCATGTGTCCCCCTGGACCTGCCTGACCCCCAGGTCATCCTGGGCTGCACAGGTCCCATGGTGGGATGTAGTGTCCCTTATCGAGCCCCACTCCCACAGCACAGGTGGGACAGGCAGCCTGGGCTATGGCACCACCACTGTACCCCCCAACCTCCTCCTGACCCCCCAGGAGACATCCCATTTCCCACGGACACCTGGACAAAACCTGCCTGGGACGTGAAGGGCTGGGAGGACTGGTTCTCCATGCAGGAGCAGCTGGAGGAGAAGCTGGGTGCCATTGTGGCCGGGCGGTACATGACCCTGCTCTGGGCCAACGCCGGGAAGCCCCGGCCGGAGGACACGGAGCTGCGGGAATCCATCCGGCGCCTGGTCACCGACTTCCACTCGCGGCCGCTCACCATCGGCCTGGGACTGCGGCTTTTCGGCATCGACCCCCTCACCAGGCCCCTCACTGTGCACGTGGTGGGGGCTTCCCACGTGGAGACCCTCAACACGCGGCTGACGGACTACGACGAGCTGACGCGGATGTTCCCGGGGCACCAGGGCGTGGAGATGGTGATGGTGGGGGTGGACGTGGTGGACGGACCCATCATGAGGCCACCCCTGACCACGCTGGCACCCCGGGGAAGAGTCTATCTCAGCAGCTACAAGGGGCTCTACCACGACTTCTGGGAAAGCCACGTGGAGACCAAGCTGGCTGCCCCTCCTGACCTGGTGGTGGGCTTTCACCCGGGTAAGTGCCTGCGCCATGGAGGGATCAGACCCTCACACCCCACTGCCGGGATGGGGACATCCACAGGGCACATGGGCTCAGGGACCGCCCTGAGCACCCTGGCAGCACCTGTGGCTGAGCCTTAAGGTGGCCTGGGACATGCCCAGGGCTTTGCACCAAGACACAACACAGCTGGGGGAACCCCCCGGGCCATGGCTGTCTTGTCTCCCCACCAGGCACTCTGTCCTGCCTGTGTCACCAGCCTGCAGGTGAAACAGATCCTTCCCTTCAGGTCTCCGTGCTGTGGCTTTGCCCAGGAGTGTGGCTTTGCCAGAGTTCGGGGTGCCCCACATGCTGGTGGGGAGCCAGACCCCACCTTGCTGAGGGCTGCCAAACTCATTGCATACTCTGGGGTGTCCAGCACAGTGTGGATGCAGTTGGAACTGGCTTTCCCCGGGGCCAGGGTGGGATGGGAAAGAGGTGGAACCCTCACGGCTGCGTCCCTACAGGTTTCCATGCCTGCCCAGACCTGCTGGCGGGCTGGCTGCCCACCCTGCTGCTGCTGCGGGACTATCGCCTGCCCGTGCTCTTCACCGTGTACAGGTGAGCACAGCCCCACCGCCCCGGCGAGCCGGCACAAACACCCGGTGACCCGGCACAAACACCCGGTGACGGTGCCTGTCCTCTCTTCTGGCAGTGATCAGGAGCTGAAGGCCTCCCTGCAGATCCTTGTGGAGCTCGAGATGCACATTGTGGGTTATGCCAGCAACCCCTTTGCCTCACTGCGGCCCGAGCAGGTCTACTCGAGCCCCAACAAGCCGCCCGTCTACTGCAGCTCCCACTACATCGCCCTGCTGGGAGCAGAGGCTGTGCCGGGGGCCGAGGAGCTGGAGGACGATGATGGCTGGCAGGGAGGAGAGCCCAGTGCTGCTGCTGTGGCTGGGGGCATTGCCCCAGGGCTGGGCTGATTCCTGCCTGCCCTGACCACCCGACCCCCAGAGTCTCGCTGCCCATCCAGGCCCCCATCTCCGCATCCTGGGATCAGTGATGCAGAAATCCCTCACTGCACACATGCAGGTGTGGGGGATGCGGCACCCCAGCACAGGCATGGCACCCTTCCACAGCACCAAATAAATCGCTACCAGCAACCAGCTGCCGTGTCTCGAGCTTTATTTCCAAAAAGGCCTTTGTTTTCCTAAAGAAAACGAGGGGCTGAGCCCACCCCAGCCCCTTTCGAGCAGCCACGGCCTCTGGAGGGACATCGAAGGGGACCCTGACTGCGGGACCAGCCGTGCACGGGGCTGTGCAGCCCCTTGGGGTCCGGTGGGGAGCCCCAGCCCAGCGCTTGGCTGTCATTGTCACTGTCACCCTCACTGTGCCCCCACGCTGGTGCCTACCCTGCAGGGCACTGCTCCAGCCTGGCACCGGCCACCAGCCTGGCCACGGCAAGTGGACACCAGCTGGCACCTCCCCACTGCTCGCCAGCCTCGGTGGCCCTTGCGGACACCGGGGCTGGTGGAGTCGAGGGAAGCAGCTCCCGCGGCATTGCCCGACGCTGCCAGGGACCCGCGCCGGCCTGCCGTGGTGGTGCAGCCAGCGGGTCTGGCATGGCAGTGGTGGCACCGACCTGTGTGGGCACCCACGGTGGCTCAGGGAGGCCAGCACACCCCAGGGCTGCCAGCGCCCTGACAGCGGGTCCGGGTCCCTCCCTGGGCTCTGCGCCTGTCGGCGGGGCCGGGGTGGGCGGCAGAGCTGGCACAGTCCAGCACAGGGTGGCACTGCCGGCGTCACTCGGCGCCAGCGCGTTCCCGCAGTGCGGGCAGCGTCAGGGTCTCCGGCGCCGACTTCTTCCGCGGGCGAGTCTTGGGGGGAGCCAGGAACTCGGGGGCCTCGTCGCTGAGGGGGGTGGAGGGGGCGCTGGCAGGGGCCGAGTGCGTGGCCGTGGGCTGTCCCACCTCGCTGACCGAGATGGCCGGTGCCACCAGCCCGATGAGCTCGTTGGTGGCCTCCTGCGTCTCCTGCTCGTAGCGCCGCACCTCCTCCATCGTCATCCCTGCCGAGCACAGCCGGGCTTGGGGCCGCTCGGCACGGCCGCGTCCGGCACCCCCTCATCCCGGGGCAGCCTGCGCCCCGCGCCGCGGCTCCCCACTGAGCTGGGGGACAGGAAGGGGACAGGGACTGCGGACAGGGGGACGGGCAGGGAAGGGGATGCTGGGCAGCACAGCCAGCTCCCCAACTCCAGCGCCAGCCCAGCCAGCAGAGGGGAAGGGATGGACAGGCAGCGCAGGCAGCGCAGGCAGGGCACACGCGGGGAGGGCAGCTGGGAGGGGGGACACTCCGCCGCGGGGTGCAGGGGGGGCACAAGCCCCCCTGCCTGCACCCACCCCCAGGCAGCAAGGCAGGGTCCGGGGTGTCCGTCCCCAGCAGGCAGAGGGGCTTAGGGGTGCTGGCTCCCCAGCTTTTGGTTTGTGGCCACTTGCATCTGAGTCTCGAAGGCCCGGACCTCTTCCAGGGACATGTCTGGAAGGCAGAGAGCCGCTCACCGGGATGGCCTGGCACCCGCCGCCAGCTGTCACCAAACCCGGGGCTCCGTCCCCATGCCCACACGTGGCAGTTGCCTGCAGCGCGTGTCCCTGCCAGAATGGGGGTGCAGGCAGCACAGGCAGGGTGCTGGGACCCCTCTCCCCGTCCTCCCTGAGGGTGCAGGGGAGCATGCAGCGTGCAGGGGTGCAGGCAGGGGTGAGCTGGAAGCACAACACAGGCAGTGCAGGCAGTGCAGGCAATGCAGGCAGTGCAGGCAATGCAGGCAGTGCAGGCAATGCAGGCAGCGCAGGCAATGCAGGCAGTGCAGGCAATGCAGGCAACGCAGGCAGTGCAGGCAGCAGCGCAGGTGAAGGAAGAGCAGGAGCTGTGGTGGGGTCAGTGGCATCAGCAGTTAGACCTGCAGCCTCTCCCTCCATGGGCACCGTGTGCCCCCCTCCCCTGCCGGGATGACCCCACAGACTCACCACACCACTCGTCCACCCAGGCGAAGGCCTGCCGGTGCCCGATCAGCAGGATGTCCCGGATCACCTGCAACACCATGGGGGTCAGCACCCTGTCACTGCCCTCCAGTGCCCCCCAACCCTCCTTGGGCGCCCCTCACCTTGTGCACGAATTGTTCCACCCGCGTCTGCAGCCCCCACACCTCGAACTTGACGCTCACCAGTTTGTAGGAGCACATGATGGGCTTGGTGTGCTGGCGCCAGCCCTCCCGCAGCGGCCCCCGGCCCGTCTTGGCCGAGCTGAAGAAACGGGGGTCCTGGGGGGATGGGGAAGGTCAGGATCATGAGTCCCACCTCGGGACGGCAGACAAGGGGGTGGCCTCAGGGAGCTCCCTCATCCCCAGCCGTGGTACCTCCAGGCTGCGGTAGTAGCGCTCAGGGATCTCGTCGAAGGCGATGTCCAGGAAAGAGACTTCATGGTCACCCAGGATTTTGTCACTGTGGAAGATCTGGGGAGGGGAGGGAGGGTGAGTGACACGGACCACGAGTCATGAAGTGATGAGTTTGCCAGTTCTCAGCTGCGGTGCACACTCACATTCTCACTGTCCCCGCAGTTGTCCTCGTACTTGGTCTCGATGTAGATGGAGAACTTGGGCAGGAAGGAGCACTGCAGGGAGTGGCTGTCAGCTGGTCCCCGAGGGATGGCTGTCCTGAGGGACGCCACTCCCGGGGATGCCCACCCTGAGGGATGCCCACCCCCAAGGATGCCCATCCCCAAAAATGTGCAGTCCAGGGACACTGATCCTGAGGGACACCCATCCAAAGGGCACCCAGCCCTGAGGGACACCCACCCCCAAGGATGGTCATCCTCAAGGATCACCCGGCCACAAGGACACACTCTCCCGGGAGTCCCATCCCCAAGGAAATCAGAGCCCAAGGGACATCCACCCTGAGGGATGTCCAGCCCTAAGGACACCCACCCAAGGGCCACACACCATGGTGACACCCACCCTGAGAGACACCTACCCCTAAAGGATACATGTCCCAAAGGACACCCACCCGCAGAAATGGCCCCCCGCACCCCCTCCCCAGCCACCTGCTGGGGGAGGGGACAGGTCATGCCATGCCACCTCCTTACCGTGTACTCTGCAGGGACACCATGGCACACCGGCATCACAGGGTGGCATCACCAGGAGATACCACAGGGGAGAGAGGGAGCAGTGAGACCGGGGGCAGCTCCTGCAGCCCCCCACCACTGGGCAGGGCCAGGGTGCCCGGGGGTGCCCGTCCCACGCCCTGCCCGGGGCTCACCCGTGATGGTGTAGGGGTAGTAGTTCCAGGCCTTCTCGGTGATGTAGAAGATGCGGGGGGTCACCGCCCGTGCCCAGCTTGGCAGTTTGCTGTGGGGACCATGTCAGGGGACCCCCTCAGGACAGGACACGGCTGGTGCCACCCAGCCCTGCACTGCCAAACACAGCCTGGCTGTGGGACCCCCATTCCCACACCAAGAATCCTGCCTGCTACCTAGGACCCTCACCTCCACCCCAGGATGCCCCCAGGGACCCCCACCTGCACCTCAGGACCCTCCTCTGCATCCCAGCACCTCTCCCAGGAGCCACTGCCACCACTCCAGCACCTGCATCTGCATTCCAACACTGTCATGTGCACCTCAGGACACCCCCAGGACCCTCACCCCTGCCCCAGCTCCCCACCATGCACCCTCACCTCCACTCCAGGATGCCTCCAGGAACCCTCACCTGCACCTCAGAACACCCCCAAGGAGCCCTGTTACCTCCCCAGGATCCTCATTTGCACCCCTGGATCATCCCTTGCACCTCACAACACCCTCAGGGACCCTTGTTGCCTCCACAGGACCCTCCCCAGTACCCCAGCATTCCTCCACCAGAATCCCCCACCACCTCCCCAGCACCTTCATCTGTACGCCAGGACCCCCCAGAGACCTGTGCCAACTCCTCATCTCCATCCCAGTGCCCCCATCCTCTTCTCAGGTTCCCCACCTCCTCCCCAGACACCCTGACCCCCTCCCCAAGAAACACCCACCCTCCATCCTGGACCCTCACCCCTTCCCCAGGACCCCTGCACCTCCCCAAGGCAGAGCCCCCCCGGTGCTCCTGTTCCCTCCCAGCGCCCCGGCAGGATCGGGCCCCCTGGGGAGTCGGGAGTAGGTTTTGATTAATTTTCAGGCGTTATAAATAAATTTCAGGCGAGAGGGGAATCGTGAGTGCTGCAGCTAAAAATAACCCGTCTCACACCAGCAGCTCCTGGTGGGGAGCAGCCCGAGTCCGCAGGCAGCTGAGGGGACATGGGGACAGCGGTGCTGGGGCCAGCGACTGCCCCACGGTGACACCCCCAGGGCCAGGGCATTGCCGAGCCCCCAGATCAGGCACCCAGCAGCACCCAGAGGTGGGTGCCCACCAGAGAGGGGTGGGTGCACCCCTGCAAGGTGGGTGCATGTCCTGAGGTGGGTGCATCCTGTGAGAAGAGGGCAGCCCCCCAGAGAAGGGTGAACCCCTAGGATGGGTGCACCCTGGGACAGAGTTCCCAAAGATGGGTGCAGCACCAGAGGACAAGTGCACCCCAGGAGATGGGTGCAGTCCCCCAAGATCAGAGCACCCCAGGAGATGGGTACACCCTGAGAGATGAGGGCAGCTCCCAAAATCTGATGCAGACCCCAAAGATAGGTGCACCCCAGGACTTGGGCACCCCACTGGGAGACACACACACAGCCCTTGAAGATGGGTGGGTGCCCGGGTGATGGGTGCAGCCCCCCAAGATCAGTGCACCCCAAGAGATGGGGGCACCCCCGAGAAATTATGGAGGCAGCCCGGGAAATTATGGGGATAACCCTGGGCATCAGCCACGCTGCAGCGTGTCCAGGACCCAGGAAGGAGGTTCCCCAGGAATTTTGGAGGAAGAGCTGGGGCCACCCCGATGCCCGCCCATGCCCCGCACCGCAGTGCCCACCCAGCACCCATCACAGGCTCACCTGGACAGGTGGACACGCTTCTCAGTGAACTGGCCGGGGCCGTGCACGGGGTCCTCGTGGGGCTCGTTCTTCACCACCTCCACGCCCTCGCCCTTCTCGCTCTCCTGGTGGCTGTGCTTGCTGATGGTGTAGAGCTGCCCCACGCGGTACTGCAACCAGAGCGCCCGCCCTCAGTGCCACCGGCGCCGGTGACCGCCCGGCACCGCCTGGGGGCTGAGCCACGCTGCCCAGAGGGGAAACTGAGGCACGGAGCAAGGGGTGGCAGACCCTGAGTCGTGCAGCAGGCAGGGGGTTCCTAGGGCACCCTGTGTGACCTCCCGTGTCCCTAGGCTGTCCCAAGTCCCAGGCAAAGGCTGGATCCTGCTCTCCCTGTGCCCTCCCAGTGCTTTGCAGAATGCCTGGAGGTTTTCTGCTCAGCAAACTGGGAGCCAGGGAAAAATGTGTATCTGTGTGATGTACTGGATGTGTCTATGTCAGATATATGACCATAGGGATGTATATGTGTATTTGGTGATGCAGCTGTGCAATGAGGGTTTGACTGTTCTGCTGAAGATCCCATCCATCACCACAATCGCCAGCAAGATTTTACCACCCCACTCTGCCTAAATTAAAACCTTCCCGAGGTGCCACCAGGGAGGGATGGCACTGCCCAGGGTGGGCACCACTCTAGGTCCCCGCTCCCCAAAACGTAGGCACCAGGTGCTCATGAGAGACCTTGCCCAGGGACGCTGCCAGCGCCGTTTGCCGTTGGCATTCAGGCTCCCTGCCGAAGCAGGGATGGAGTTTATAGTCTCTGTCGTGCCGCGGGCATCCAAACCCCCGGTGCCCCTCGCCTGCTGGTCCATCCCCCGGTCCTGCGGTGCCCCGGTGCTGCCGTCGGGCTCTGAGCCCCAAGGCTGCCGCGCCCAGGGACAAGATGTCCCCCCACCCGCACCCCAAAGTACGGCTCAGCCCTCGCACGGAGCATCCCGAGCCCGGCACCCCCCGGTGCCTGCCACAAGCCGTGCCACGAGGAGACAGCAAAGGGGTCACCGTGTCCCTCTCAGGGCGGGAACCGATCCCCTGGCGCTGCTCTGTGAGACCCGCACCCACAAGCCCTCCATGGTGTGTCCCTGGCGCCCACGGGACCCGCCGCGGCCCCGCGCTCACCTCCTCGGTGGTGAGCGGCATGCAGATGCGGTACTCCTTGACGAGCATGGTGACACGGGCACGGTGACACGGGCACGGCGGGCAGGACGGGGGTCAGGCGGAGGCGCTGGCGGGGACACAGCTCATCCTGGGGGAGCGCGGGGAGCGGGAGCGGGGGGGACGCGCCGCTGCCTCCCACGCTCCCGTCCCAGCACCCCGCGCTCGAGGCAGCCGCCCCGCTCGCGGTGACTTCACGAGCCGTTGCCATGGCAGTGGCGTGAGGTCACCCGTGCGAGGAGCAGCCTGGGTGTACCCAGCTGGGGACACCCCGGCACCCCAAAACCCTCCCGCCGCTAACCCCTTCCCTGCCAGGCAGACAAACGCGTCCCTACGCAGCTGCCTTGGAGCACACGTGTCCCCCCAAAATAGGGGGCACCTCCTCGGGGTGCCACATCCCCGCCCAACTGTGGTGGCCAGTGCGGCAAGAGGGTTTCAGGGACATGAGGATGGGGTCAGACCTGCCCGATGCTCCTGGGGACCCACCTCTGGGCACCCACACTGTCCTGAGGGGTGCTCCCCCGGAGCAGGGGATCAGATCACGTCCCTGATGTAGGACATCCCTTCCCTGGGCAGGAGTTGGACCCCCTTCCCCGAGGCTTCCCCCCAGCACCTGTCCCAGCCAGCACTCACCCTAGGGCTGTCCCCCAACACCTGCCACACCCATGGCACTGCCAGGCTGTCACACGCTCCCCTCTCCAGCCAGGGCTGGGGATGCTCAGAGTGAGTTTCAGGACAGCTCAGGGGGCTCCCGGACGTGCCCCACAGGCCCACAGAGAAGGGAGGGGACGTGGGCCCACCTGAAAGTCACCCTGGATGGGTGATCAGGCCTTGGAAGGGCAGATGGGGGCTCACATGGGGTTTTGTCTGGAAGCAACTTGTCCAGCTGGGGACACAGGGATATGCTTGGGGGTACAGGGTCATAGCGGGACACAAGGGCATCTTTGGGGGCACCGGGGGACACAGGAGTGCCCCTGGGGCCACAGAGCCATTTGAGGCTACAGGGGTATCCCTGGGGGACACAGGGACACCCTGCTGACAGGGCAGAGGGCTGGGTGCTGGTGCCAGGTTGCAGAGACCCCGGTACCGGGGGCAGAGGCAGCCCCGGCAAACGGGAGGTGACACCCCGGGGACTCACCGGAGCACTGCCGGGCACGGCATTCCCCTCCCCATCCCGGCAGCTCAGACCGGCCCCCGCCGGCTGGAAAAGGAGGAGCCCCCCGGCCGGGCTCAGCCGCCCCTTCCCCACTGCTGTCCGCGGCCGCATCCGCCCCGGGCCGGGCCCC